>JARBWK010000007.1:129752620-130067591 GCA_030556195.1 Anolis apletophallus
TTTCAAATAATAATAATCAATAGAAACGTATAACATGCAAAGATACTAGGAGTGTATAATGTGCTAAAGGAAAGAGTGGTTGACAAATTAATAGTGTGTACACAAATTATTTTAGTGAGGGGTTGGATAAAACAAAGTGATATAATTATTAGGGTTGGATAGTTTGTTCAGAGAAGACTGAAATTCTGAGTCAACCTATGCATTTGGACATCTGATGCAGTTTTGAACCATGCAGGAAAGGTGGAGGGGAAATTGAATTTTAACCATTTACCTTCCCCCCCCCCCCCAAATATTCTATAATGTTTGGATGTCTCTCAAGGTTATTTTAATTTTTACAACCATTAAGCAACTTTGGTAACAGCAAGGGATTTTTAAAAATCTCATACCTTCTGCCGGCGATGCAAGGAGAGAAACTGTGGGCGTGGCTAATCACAGCCATCTTTAACTGTAGTTTGTGAAAGCCAGGTCCCCAATGGTAGAAATTGCAAAAGGCCCTGCTGTTAAACTACATTTCCCACAATGTTCAGCTGCTCATTAGCCAAAATGGCTGAAGGACCCAAAATAGCTCTTCACCATTTTACTTTGGCCTGATTGCCAGCTACCGCCAGCCCTTTATTGTCAGTAAGTAATGATAAAATTGATTGCATCTGCAAAAAGGAATAAACGGATGGATGTGTCTTGAGGGTCCCCTTCCAACTCAGTAGAGGAAGTAAATGGATGTCAGGAGAGTTTAGATAGTGCCTTTCTTCCCAGAAGAAGGGGGTCAGTCTAGATATCCCTTGATGGGGGTCTCTATTATGATTTCTGTTCTCCAATTTAACAGTTTGTGCCACAAAGTTTCTGGAGTAAAGCAACTACTTTCAAATAATGACCACCCATTGAAACAGGAAATAATACTTTTAAACCAGGAACAGATTTTCTTTATTATTAAAAAAATGTTTTTTATAAAAACTTTGAAAATTTACCAAAAATCCATAGATAAGTCAATGGTTATGAAATTTGGTGAGCAAACAGTGTTCCATGTATTCTACCACTGTAGCAAATTTCATTAGGATTGGTCTAAAATGAGGGAGGGAGAATCCCCTGAATTTTCCCCAGTGCCAGTGCTGTTTTTTCCTACTGCGCATGCGTGCCCGCATTAACAAATCAATTCGGACATTTCAGAAGTTTTGGAAAGTTTTGATTTTTTTTTAAAATCCAGAAGTGACTTTAGAATCGAACCACCAGCACCCACTACATCTGAAAAGAGTTTTGAACCATTTTTTAAAAATCAACCAAGCCCAATAATTATATTGTTAATATGTTAAATGTGGGAATAACAAATTGTAAATTGAAAAATATAGATAATTTTTTTCAAAAGTTATAATAATTAAGAGTATGTGGAATCCAGTTAGGAATTACTTAGAGAATGTATTAAGATATGGAGTCGAAAAACTGAGATTAAGACTGATATTTCAGATGTAATTTCTGTAGATTATTGTACATTCTGTATGTCCAAGATGAAAGGTGAGGGGTGGGAGTGGGGATACACACACACACACGCACATGCACGTGCGTGTGTGTGTGTGTGTATAAACAGCTCCCATCTGATCTTGGAAGCTAAGCAGGAGCAGTCCTGATAAGTATGTGGATGGAGAATACCAACAAATACCCAATTCTGTAGGCTATATTTCAGGGAAAGGAATCAACCAAACCACCTCTGAGAATTTCTTGTCTAAGAAAACACTGTAAAATTCTTGGGATTGCCATAGGTCAACAGGTGACTCGAAGGCACATAGACACATGCACAAAGTGGTGTTTCAGGTATTAAAGTGGTTGTTTCAGGTATGGATACCAAGAATCAGTAGTTCATGGCAAGTGCCACCTCTGTGTTGATTGAGGCAGGCCCGGTACTGGTTGTGGGGTCGGGAGCAGGTGAGGGTTTTTTTTCTGCTAGAGATCCCTCTGTACAACACTGTGTGACACAGAATTGATTAGATGGGCTGAGGCCCGATTCAGCATGGCTCTTCTTATGTTCTTATGTTCTTATGTTCTTATGTTCTTAATGCACTTTGATTCCATAAAAATGTTATTATTCTATCCTCTGAAATCCTAAGATGTATTATTTAGGGAGGAATAATTAGAATGCTCAACTAGAGAGCTCAGGGTCTTACCAAATTACATATCCCAGGATTTCCATAGGATGCAGCCCCAGCAGCTAAGTAGAATTATCATGATATTACTGTGTAGTGTGAGGTGCCCCCAAGCTTCATCTCTGGTTGTACATTTTAACATGCCTGGTTAAGGAGGTATCTACTGTCTTGTTATGCAAGCAGTTATTTTAGGGCAAGAAGCTGACTTAAATACTGATATTAGCCCAGGTCTACTTTCCCATTCCCATCCATGAGAGCTGAACAGTCATCTTGTCTCATGCTGGACAAGATCACGGCCTCAATTCCCATCTGTTGGGCCAGTGCCTAAAGCAGCTAAGCCAGCCTGCTTGCCAAGCATGAAACCTTTCAGCAGTTCCTTTCTGCAATTTGCAAACACAAGATGTTCAGACAAAGAACAAAGGATTCCAGTAGAACCCACACAGTCTGGGTCAGCATGAAGAGTCTCAAAGAACACCCAACCTCCAGGGCTTCGTTTGGATGGATTCCCGTTGTTATGGGCACACAAGCAGGTATTATTATTTTGAGGGTTGATGTGTGTTTAAAATGTTGGAGTGAAAAGACTAATAAGGTTCCAGTTGCATGCTGAACTTGAGTTCAGTTCAGATGTCTCACTCTGATGCATCTCATATGTTTGTTGTGAGAAGAATATAGGAAGAAGGAGGAAAGCTGTGTTGTGGTGTCTTGAGCTCATTAGAGAAACAAAGAAAGTCCTAAGATCTAAATCAGTATCTACACCATATCAGCAGTGTGAGGGTTCTAGTCTGAATTTTATGATAGACTTTGAAGGAGGTATCTATGGTGCTGAAGAATAGCCCAAATTTCCTTATATTAAGGATAGATTATATTAGATATGTTAGATGGCTGCATCCACACCTTCACCACACAGCCATTAAGCCTTGGGAGATACTCTTTTTTAAAGAAAACATGACTCCGATGACTTCAAATTCATTTCTTCTTTTAAACAAAGCCTTTTCCTCAGCCTAAACTGTCCTGGGGGGCTAAAACATGACAAAATACCTCACAAGCCCACTAAAAGACAAGCTTGCAGGCTGCACTTTGCCCACACTTCTGCCTTTCATTCTTAATGGATTTAAGACACAAAGCTTATTCCATAATAAATAACTTTATATTCTTCTTTGATTTCTTGTTTCTTTCTCTGTCATATATGTTCTTCTTTTCTAATCCACTCATTTCACAGTTCTCTCCATCTGTTCCTTTCTATGTTTCTCTATGTGGTTTCCCATCTCTGCCGATCTCCAAAATGTGTGTCCAATCTGAAAGGAGCCACCATCCAAAACACAACTCACCATGAAAAGATTTGCAAATTGTTTTGGGAGAATCGGACTGCCTACTGTGCATTAACAATTGTGAATGGCTAAAAAATGCACATTGTTGGATGCATGCAAATGCATACAATTGAAAAATATGCACGAATACCCTTTAGCCAGTGACGGGGAAAATAAGAAAAATGCATAAATTATGCACACACATTTCAATGAGAGCAGACTGGAGGAAAGTCCCAGAACCTACCATGAACAAAGGGTGGGGGGGAAAAGAAATGAAGTTTGGGGAAATGCAATAAACTCAAAAATAAGACTTTAATAATAAATAAACTTTATTTATAACCCACCCCCATCTCCCCAATGGGGACTCGGGGCAGCTCACATGTGGCCAAGCCCAAACAACAAATAACAGTAAAATAAAATCAAAACATCAGTAATAAACACAACAAAAATACAAAAATTTCTCCCATTCCTAAGTCTGAAAGATGAAAGGTCCAATAGAAGCATTCAATAACACAAACACAATACGATCAGAGAAAGTTCCACATTGCCTCATTGTTTTGGTTTCCCAGTAATAAGATGGGCAGCGATGATACTTCAGCAAAATGAAATCTCTCTCTTTCCTGGCAGAGATTCAGAATTCAACCAAAAAGATTGTACAAACTTGTCTACAAACAGAAGAGGAAACAACTAATGAAATAAAGCCCTTATGCATTATATTCTCATTCTTTTTTTTACACCCTAAGGGCCTGTTTTTAGCATAAAAATATGTTGGGAGCCTACTTTTTTTCTTCAATAGGAGAAATGTTTTTATTAAAAAGAAAAAAAATCCAGGTGGAATAGAGCAATGAATACCACTCCCCTTTCCCTCTGCCTTGCCTGATGGCTAGATTTGAGCTTTTTGCAAAAAGATCTGATCTACATATTTTGTTGAATAAGGTATTTCTTTATGCTTGACTTGCTATTAAACTGAAGATCTCTGAGCAGAATAATAGAGGGGATTTTAGCGGGCTATAGTCTTGGGTAATTTCAAAAAGGAAAACAGCCTTTAGGAAGTAAAGCAGCTTCTTGAGCGTTAGACAGACCAATTTTAGCCATTTTCCTTTAGCTTGTTCAGAGTTTTCAGCTTCTTTGGATGGCCATAACGACAAGGGCTCAACCATCATGCAAATGGCCCACGTTGGCTGTCAGGACGGCTTCTTCACTTCTATCCAGGAGTACACAGTGCATGCTTCCTTGACCCTTTTCCTCAAACGCAGGCCCCCTTGAAAAAAAGAAAGGAAAAGATCCCAGGAATGGAAAGGGGAGACTTGTAAGTTCCCCTTTGCCGCCAATTGTCTGGATCTTCCTGGATGTTCCAGCTGCCTAACTGAAAACAGATTTTACTATTAGCCAATTTTCAGGAGGCTCCCAAAAATGGATCTGGGTACCCAACCAATTCAAATACCAAAAATGAAAAATGGATGACCCTCCAGACCAGTCTTTCTCAACCAGTGTGCCGTGGCACACTAGTGTGCCATGACAGACCTCCTGCTGTGCCGCGAGAAAAGCTCTCTGCCCCCCTTCCTCTCCCCCTCCTGCCGAACTCCTGCTGCTTGGGAGAGGAGGAGGAAGGGCCGGGCAGTGGCGAAGAAAAAGAAGAAGGGGCTGGGGCGCTGCCTCCTTCGGCCATTTCCCCAGCCAGCCTCCAATCCACCATGACTCCCACCATGACTCTCGCCCCTCGCTCGCTGAAGCCGCGTGGAGGAGGAGCCCCGCCCACTGAAGCCCGTCCACCGCTCATGCTCCTCCTCTGTAGGAGAGCTGAAGCTGGGGGGAGGGGTGGGGCATGGCGCGGCCTGTAGGAGAGCTGAAGCTGGGGGGAGGGGCGGGGCATGGCGCAGCCTGGCTCTGCCCCTCCCCGGCCGGCACTCCCAGCAGCTGCTCCAGCCTTGAGGGGACAGTGGCAAGCCAGCATTGTGCTGGCTCTGGCACCGCTGGCTTGGCACTGCCCCTCAAGGCTGGAACAGCTGCTGGGAGAGGTGAAGCCGAGGGTAGGAGGCAGGGCATGGCACAGCCTGGCTTCGCCCCCTCCTCAGCTTTGGCACTCCCAGCAGCTGCTCCCAGCAGGCCACCAACCCCCAGCCGTTCTTTACTGTGTTAGAGTGTCATTTTGGTTGGTGGTGTGCCCCCGGATTTTTTTAATGTTAAAAGTGTGCCGCGGCTCAAAAAAGGTTGGGAAACACTGCTCCAGACAAATTGCACAAGCCTAGCTTCAGAAATTACAGTAGCAGAATCAAGCTTCAAAATTAACAAAAGACTTTATTCAAGGAACTATATTTCTGTATAGGAAGTAAGGACCTAGCTATCTCTCTAGGACAGGCATAGACAAACTTTGGCCCTCCATGTGTTTTGAATTTCAACTCCCACAATTCCTAACAACCAGTAAGCTGGTTGGGATTTCTGAGAGTTGAAGTTCAAAACACCTGGCGGGCTGAAATTTGCCCATGCCTGCTCTTGAGACATCTTGCCTCTCTTCATACTCACAAGAGAAGAACAAAATGGAGGACTTAGGTTTGCCGTGTGTCTAGACAGAATAAAAAGAGACATATCCCTGAGAAGTGTCAGTCTTACAAACAGGAGACAGCAGTAGAGAAAGAGGGAGAGAGATGAAAAAAGCAATAGTTAGCTGACTCTCCATGTCAACTAACTAATCTGCCTATCTCCTTGTTGAGAACTATAAACCTGTGCAGGTTGTACTTGAGTTCCACATTTTAGCCTCAAAATAAGTTCAGCATCTTGGATAGCTTCTTTGAAGTTCAAACTAAAACCCAGAACCAATTGACCATTCCAATATCATCACTGCCACAAGCTCGTTTACCTAAATATCTCACAAACAAGAGATTAAATGTGATATGATGTTTTAAGACCAGAATTTAAATCCTTACTTAGCCATGAAAACCCACTGGAGGACCTTGGGCAAATTATATTTTCTCACCCTCCAAGGAAGCCAGTGGCACCCCTTCCCTTCCAAACAAATTCTGATAAGAAAACCCAATTATTGTTTGGCCTTAGGATCACTATACAGCAGAAATGATTTGAAGTTACACAACAGCAGCAACAGCAGCAACAACAACTATAACACCCCTTTACCTAAGATGATAAATATCAGATCCTTCTGGGATGGAAGAGATGTGGCTGAGAAGTTGATGGCTGTAAATACCTGCAGTTGGATGTGATGTTGTTCTTTATTGTTTGTCTCTGGTAGAATTGGCTCTTGTGTCACAAACACTGAGATAACCACCTGTAAATCTCAGTGGTGCAAACACCCCTTCATTGAGGGATGGCCAAAATCCTAAATACCCAATATGGCATGCCCTCTCCTGCTGAAAATAGGGTTTTAATGTGAAATACCTAAATTAAAGCAAAACAGTTTAGAGAAGGATGTGAGGGTAATGAGGAGAGCAGCCCTGCTGTTTTGCAAATGGAGGGTGAGCTCATATGTTGACTTTCATCCCAAGGATTTTTTGCACTGTAATTGGGTCTTTTTGCATAGCTCTTGCTTGCTGGCAGTCAGGAACATCACTGGGCAGAAGCTGTTGGATATTAGCATGAACAGTGTGAAAAACTCCAGTTAAAATAAAAAAAATTGGAAGATATGGAGTATACTTTGGCAAAAAACAATTGAGCGTGTGTCTGCTATTATGTTTGGGTACAGGATTGGAAAAAAGTCAATATGTCTTTTTTTGTACAGAGAAATTGGTTTACTGTAATTGCTCATGTATTTAATTATAAGTGCTAATGAGGAGTCTGAGAGTTGAGGAATTGTGAACTTTGACATAACATGGTACGTTACTGGAGAAACTGGCCAGAATCCTCATAATGGTTGGGTTTTGTTTTCATTTTCAATCACTGTGGAAGAAAATGTGCCAGTAGGATAGAATTACTCAAGGGAAGACAGCAACAGGGCCAAACTAGAGTGTTGGCGCCAGTATCCAACTACAGATGAGGAGTTCTTTCTCCAACCCAAAGCCCCTGAAATCAGCTGCTGGAGTTGTGAGCTGAAGAGCTGCAAGAGAAGAGAGATACAACATTTTTGGTCAGGCAAGGGAAGGTCAGCTCCCTGGTGTTGATACTTGATTTGGGCAATCCAGAGAGTGTTCAAGAGTCCAATAACAAAGCAGGCAAGCTAATCAACATGTGAACAGATTTTGTTGTTGTTGTGGTTGGGTGCCTTCAAGTCACTTTCCAAGTTATGGCGACTCTAAATCAAATCTCAGAGATAGCATAATGTTTTGAGCATTAGAATATGAGTCTGGAGAATAGAGTTTGAATCCTAGGGCCATGAAACACTGGGTGTCCTTGTTCAAACCACACGCTCTCAGCTTCAGAAAACTCCATAACAAATTTGCCTTTGGATCAGCATAAAACAGAAATGACTTGAAGGCATACAACAGCAACCAAAACAAACCTATCAAATAGTAAATATAATCAAATCCAGAGTTTTAAACAGAGGTTACCTGCCATTTATCAGGAATGCTTTTATTGTGCATGGCAGAATGATGTTGGACTGGATGACCCTTGTGATCTCTATCAATTCTATAATTATTTTACCAAAAAACTGACCCACCCTTGATTAAACACAAATGAACGGAGGTGAATTAAATATGATTTTATTTATTTTTCCTTTTCTTCAATTTTGCAAATTGCAAAATGCCGCTCTACCTCAACTGTGGAAAAGTCCGGCCAGCTATATCTTCTTTTGTGTATGAAATACACTTTTATGAAATTGTATAACATATATCTAATGAAATCAAATACTTAAAGTGTAATTGGAACTCAAATGTATAAAATTGTCTCATTTCATCTCATGCCTTGGGACAGGAAATGAGCCAAGATGGCTCATGTATGCAAGCCTGGAGCCTGAATCTCATTGATAGGATAACTATTTTGTGTATGTAACCCACAACTCCCTCCCATTGACAAACCTCTTCTCCATTCATAAATCCACTTCCTAACTTCCATTGATGAGATCAGAGCTGACCTGCTGCAGGCAAGACTAGCCTTTGTGTCATCAAGAAATCTAAATAACACTTTTTAATGTCTGGACTGGACATTAAATCAATCATGGGACTGCTTGCATTTGACGTAAACACATTCCTGAGCTCACAATTCTCACTGAGGTGCATTTTTAAATGGATTTTGTCTTTCAATATATCAACCACAGCTGGACTTTCAATATACCAACCTACATTGAGGGAACTTCCTCTATCCACTAACATCAGGAGCCCAGATCAAAGCTGAACTGGATTTTCCACCAATAAGGTGACTGTCAAAGTGGATAAAATGCTCTCTAATTCTTTGTAACCTTTATACTGGTTCTTTTTTATTCAATCAATCCTATGTGGCCAGATTGAATAAGCCCATGTTTGTTGATCTGCTTTGTGTCTTGAATTTAGCCTATTGGAAGTACTGAAGCATGCTAGGCTATGGACCCACAATTCAGAGTTATCTGAAAACACTCATCGATTCTAATATGGGGAGAACACAGTGAAGGAATGCTTTCTCTCATAGTTGGGAGAAAAGTACTTTAATTATTAGCAGCTATATGCATGGATGAAAAAAAAGTGAAGTTGTATCCCTCATCACCGCATTATTTTAATTGTTTTGATTGTATTTTATATTTGAGCATGGAGTGCCACATGTAAATCACCTCAAGTTGCCTCTGGGCTGAGAGGGGCGGTATAGAAATATAGTAAATAAATAAATAAATAAATAAATTTAATCGCAGACAGCAAACTATCATGATGGGTTTAATAATATGCTGAACATTTTCACCGTCTCCCGAGTCTCTGCTATTAGTTATAATATTTCTTCTAATGAACCATGTCTTAATCTTTCTACATTTATATTGCCCCTTTTGACTTTGGGGGGGGGGTCTATCTCACACATTTCTCTCCTCTGTTGCAACTATAGAAGAACCGGCCATTGCTCCCCATTTCTGCCTCCTCACAAACTGATGATGACAGCAGCAAAAAGAACAAGTTCAAACTCTGCAAGGGAGCCCGTTGTTCATAAGCCAACCCAGGCCCAACATGGTGGCTATTGCCAGCCCAGCTGGGCCTTCGCTGGCACAGTTGCTACGAATGTTGCCAGGCAGCGGCCAAGTCAAGAATCCACAAGCTTGGGGTGGGAGAGAGATCTAATCAATTCCATGTGCTTCTTTCTTTTTGTTTATTGCCTAGGAGAAAGAAATTTATTCAGGGATTCCAAATCATATTTTAGAAAAGTAACAAATAGTCCATTGTGCATCCCTGGGTTGGAAAATGTCCATTGTGCACAATGTTATAAAGGTTCTTTCTTGTTATTTCCAAATATTGTGACTGATTTATCTTCTTTGGTGTCCTGCTGAGAGCTATTCTATATAGCCTTGCTCAACTAGACAAGTAAGGCAATGTTTCCTTTCTCCATAAATATCACAAACAGGGATGTCCATCTACACTTTTGACTTTGCCAAGTGGACAGGGCCCACCATGCATGTATCATTTGATACGTTCTTTTTAGAATACTGTGTCAGCACTGAACATTATCTTCCAGACTTGCATTGTATGGTCCAAATTTCCTTGGTGACAGCAAAAGGAGGAGCCTTTCCATATAACTGAGATATTGATCACTCAAACTGAGACAATTTGGAAAGATGTCTTATGGTGTTCCAACTAAGAAAGAAATGGAAATATGATTATTAACTTCATTTGTGCGGCACATGCTTCGTTTGTAACTGCTTAACTTTGACTTTCGAATCACCCTCCATATAGGAGCTGATGGACTACCATATATACTCGAGTATAAGCCAACCAAAATATAAGCCAAGGCACTTCATTTTTTAGAGTTATTTATATCGGTTTGTTTGGCTTCTAATCAAAGCCTGCAGCAAATTGCTCCTTTATCTGAGAAAGAGAGACGGACTACTGGATAGACTTTAAAGGGAATTTATAGAGTCCATTTGTTACACTGAATGGTCTATGCTCAGTTAAAAAGCCTCTGTTATAGAAAGACATTTTGCTAAGCCTTTCTATGTCTAATCAGCCCAGTCCATTTTTCTACTTATGTTCTGTTTAGCTGGAAATATTTCCACAGCTTTGACATTGGCAAATGATGGAGGGCTGAAGAAACACACCGCTTAAGTATGAGGTTGCAGGAATGTAAACAAAACAATATACCTTGAGATGGGAAAGAATAGGTTGTTCTTAAGAACATATAAGAATATAAGAAGAGCCATGCTGAATCGGGCCTCAGCCCATCTAGTCCAGCATTCTGTGTCACACAGTGGCCCACTAGTTGTACACGGGGATGTCTAGCAGAAAGGAGGGCAAAACCCTCACCTGCTCCCGACCCCCCACAACAGTACCCGGTCCTAATACCAGCCTTGAACAGGCAATGTAAACAAAAACTACTACCAGAATCTCTATTAAGCATGTGATAACTGTAAAACAGAGAGAAAGGGAAGAAGCAGCTGTGTGTGTGTTGAACACCTTCAAATCATTTATGACTTATGGTGATGCTAAGGCAAACCTACCAGTAATAATAATTATAAATAAATAATAAGTATTCATTTGCATCCCACTTTTCTCCCACAAAGGGACGCAAAGAGGCTTATAACATATTAAGAGCAACACAAGTCCAAAAATAAAGTAGTGTATTAAAGAGTAGTGTTTGGCCCTCAAAATGGAAGTCCTCAGGAAGGTAAAAAATAGTGAATGGGGGGAAATAATCCTTGAATATCTTTTAGAAGAAACTTTCAAGTATAAACAACCATTTTTGTTTACTTCTGCAACATTTACCGTATCCAGTTGCCACAAGGCCATATTATTAGTTTTGGATAAAAGGTTTGCTGAAAAATACCAAACCCTCATATAACTGGAAACTAAGGAATAACATTTGGAAGTCCCTGCAGACAAGATGTAATAGAGCTGACTTTTTCAAGCATCAGCTCTCATGACAATATTATGTGATTTAAGCTGTACGCTGTCCTTAGCCATAAAGATGTGAAATTTCATACTTCCCTGGCTGTATGCAAACCTGCCAATTTCTTTTTCCACTGGCAGGTCTATATGTGAGCATGGCATACAGACACACTGTTTTGAGCCACACCACAACAGCTTGGGTATACATACAAATTAACACTAGGTATTAATCAACACACCACAAGAAATATTGCAGTGATTGAGCCCTACAAATGCTTTAAAAGGGAACATCATGCTTTCCAGAGAAATTTAAGCTCAACTCATCAGGAAGAAAATTTTAGAATAAAGTAAAAACAAACAAACACACACACACTTAAGTACCATATTCTGTATTGGCTCAGACAACTTTAATTGTCAATGTATATTTCATCTGAAAAAGAACATCACGATTTCTTTGCAATTGCCATCATCAGTATTTGGCAAGATCCAGAAGAGCGGTGGCCAGGACTGTCAACTTTCACATTTTCAACCAATCAGTTATTATTATCTTTTGCCTTTATGCTTCTCCAGCTGATGTGGAAATTTCAGCTTTTAAGAGAAAAGTGGAAAGCAAAATCCATGCAAACTCTTCTTAATAACATGCTCAGGAAATTCAGACTTTGTGGCTATAATGTCTAGCCTATAAAGTGTCTGAGCAAAGGTTCTGTGTATATCATTATTCCTTAAAGAAAAGAGGGAAAGGAACTTTGTGAACCACTTTGCGATGAACTACTTTATTTCAACATAGTCTTTTGAGGGGCCCAGGCCATTTTTTAATGATTATGACTGTATGGGTCATTAAAATCTATAAGACAATCTCTTCTGAGGATAACATGACCTGCAGACTAGTGGTGAATGTTTGGGAGAAGAATTCATCCTATGTCATTATGAAATTGTGGAATGATCTCCTTTCCAAATTATGATTAGCACCCACTCCCCTACTTTCATTGTTTCTGGAAAAAATAAAACACATCTTTTTAATATGGTCTTCTAAATTGTTTTTACTGTGTTTTTTTTATTGGAAAATGCTTTTAATGATTTTGCTGGTTTTAATATGTTTTGACTCTGTTCACTGCCTGTAGAATGCCACTTTGGTGGTCTTATTGACAGGAGGACACATACCGTATTTTTCGCACCATGAGACGCAGTTTTTTTTCCTCCCAAAGTAGGAAGAAAAATCAGCTGCATCTTATGGAGGTCAAGATGCAGGCAGGGAGGGGAGGCGCTGGAGCAGAGGGGGTGCGGCGATATACTCACGCTATATTCGCGCCCCCGGGCGGCTCCCGGGCGGCTCCCAGCTGCGCCTGCGCATGCCCAGGCTCCCGCCGCCGTGTCGCCGCAGCCAGCCGGCGGTGCGGAGGAACGGGGGCGGAAGAGGGGACTCACAGGGTGGGCTCGCCGCTCACGGACCCGAGGAGGAGGGGGAGGCCACGAGGGCGGCCCCCACAGAGACGCAGCGGCAGCAGCAGCCGCCACAGCAGCAGCAGCGGAAGGGCCCGAAGCCAGAGGCGCATCTTCGTGACGTCACTTCGTCGCGCCTCTACCGAGGAGGAAGAGGAGGAAGGCCTCGCCGGCCGCGCGCTGTAAGGAGGCTCGGAAGAGAGGCCGGAGGGAGGGAGGGAAGGAGGCAGCCGGGAGCCGCCGGGAGCCGCCGGGGGCGAATATAGCGTGAGTATATCGCCGCCCCCCTCTGCTCCAGCGCCTCCCCCCCCTCCATATTAGTGTCTCATATAGTAGCCAGCCCCCATTTTTTCCCCAATTTTCCTCCTAAAATCTAGGTGCGTCTTATCAGCAGGTGCGCCTTATGGTGCGAAAAATACGGTAAATGAAAATAGGAAATAAACAAATAAATAAACATTCTTTATATCTTTGGCTTGCTTTCATTTAAAAAAATCTTTATTGAGAATTTTCATTTAAACAATAGACACAAAAGGAAAAAGAGTAGAGAAGATAAAGAGCTAAAAGTGAAAAATGGAGAGAGAAATGAAAAGAGAGAAAGAAGAAGAAAAGAAAAACAAGAAAATACATGATTTTCTTGACTCCCCGAGTTTGATCTTTGAGGTTTCATCCTTTTCCTTCTTCCTTTCAGTCTCTTGAGCTTGTTCTTTCTTCCTTCTTTCCATTCTTTTGGTTCCAGTATATTCTTTTCTTTTTTATATCAGAATCTTATTTTATTGTTTTAAATATTTGGTAATTTTGCTCCAGTCGGTTTCTTTTATTGGTTTTTTCTTGCTTTTTGATATTAGGTAAGTAAGTCTATCCATATTTCTTATGTTGAGAATTTTTGACAGATTGTTTTCATTTTTTGATCAAGCCTTGGACTCAAGTAAATAAAGAAAGCATCCAAGCAGGAAATGCAAACACAACCATCTTCTGCCAGTCCATATACTAGTGTCCAGCAATGACTTTTCAGTGCCATATATACATCAATTTACAGGTTTATTAGGAAGATGGGCTAAAAAAATTTAAACATACAATGCAATATAACCTAAAAAGAAAAGAAGGAAGGAACTTAATGGTACAGTGGCCTTTCCATATTTTGAAGGCTTGGGGTTCAGTGCCCCTGTTGAAGTAGCAAAACCACAAATATAAATAAAAACCATGAACACTAGTTAATTTTAACCCCAGAGAATCCTTCTCCAGGCATATGCAGGTCCTCTAGTCAGTGCCGGATTTACCATTGTGCTTAGGTATACTTAAGCACAGGTCCCTTGGGGCCTATCTTCCTGCCCAATCCTAAATTTGAAGATGTTCTGTTTTGGAACAATCCCTGACATAATGATAGAGTTGATAGTCCGTGGGAGTGTGTCACAGAGCAGGCAGTGTAGGCATACTGGGCCTACCTCCTTCAGGGCACAAATAAGGGACCTTATAACTCAACTAGCAGAGAGCTTCATTTGTCCTAAATCCACCACTGCCTCCAGTGCAATGGTAAACTTCCACTGGAAGATGCACCCTCAATCTCATCTGGATTAAGTTTCAATCTGTTCACCCTCATCCAGTCCATTACTAATGGCATATACGTTCACAACTTCCTTTAGATGAGATGAAAAGGAGAGAGGGAGTTGTGTGACATGGAAACCCAAAACTCTGGAGGACCTCCCACAGCAGTTTCTAGTAAATATTCAACAGCATGGGGGACAGAACTGAACCCTGAGGAACACCATGGAAGAGTGACCAGAGTGTTAAACAAGCATCTCTCAACCAGCTTCTGAAACCCTCTAGGAAAAACCAGTGCTACTGCAAATCTATTAAAAAATATTTAAAGAGTTCATGTGAGTACCCTTCAGATCCTCAGTTGTTGCAAAACGTTAAAAAAAGACACATGCATCTGCAGTAAGGGAACACTTTGATGCTGTGTTTATTTCAGCACATATCTGGTGCAGGTTTCAAGGAGGCCACCAGAAACTCCATTAACCTTCCTGAAATCTTGCAGGTTGATAAGGAAGTCTGCAAAAAGTACTTGAGCTCACATGAAGTCCAGGAGTCAATCCCTACTTTGGAAAGTTAAGGCTCCAACTTTAAATTTTGCCCAGAAACAGAATATTGTTTTATAAAAGTTTCCACCTTATGAATGTCAGGTGGTGGAAATTTCACTGACCCAGTAGATTTGCTGACTTCATTGTTTGGCTTGACCTTTGGTTATGGATTTGTGATCTCCAATACTCAGCCCGCCCAACATTGAAAAAAGGGTGGTTACTGCAAGAAATGAGATCAAGCCATCCCCTGAGAGGGCGGTCTGTATAATCCACTGGGTCCCACCCAATTAAGATGAAGGTCTGTAGAAATAAAATGAATTTGGCCAATGCTCCTGAAAGAGCATTTAAGGGCTGGATAAGTAACATTGCCTTATTCCTGGGAAACATTTTGCTTAGGCCTTTTGGCTAAGTGTAAACATATTGTTGGCTAATTAATGTAACCAGATGTTTTCGCTGTTCAAGGAAACCCATTGTCTGGCTGATTCTCGTCACTGGGAATTGACAGTTTCATTCCTGCCAGAGAAAGGGAACTCTGTGAAACAAGAAGGGGAAAACAATATCTTCCAAGTCTAACAGACTCACTTCCAAAGAGATTCACTCCCCCAGCAATTGAAAACCTGTCTGGAAAGCAGAACAAAACAAACCATTACCTATAAGTAAATTATACTCCAATAAATTAATCTGATGCACTAATATGGTTCACAAAACTGGCTAGACATTGCAAAAGAATTGCAGAAATATAATTCTATTTCTGTCATACACTTCTTTCATGTGAAAATAGAATAGCATCCCATATTTTTAAAATAACACAAGGAAAATTGGCAATGTTGCCTCTTCTTCCATGTAAAATGAGGTTGTGTGATTCTGACAAAAGGACACATCAAAAGGATTATCAGATCTCACCTTGAACCATCTGAAGACAAGGGGTCATTTCTAGGTTTTGGCCCATAAATATCAGAGCCAGGGAGGATCCTGAACTGGCAGTTCTAGGATGAGGTAAGAGTAAGAGAGACAGAAGTCTTTGATAAATTACTAGCATCTGGCTGTTGCTAATAAACCAAGAATTATAACTTTCTTAGACACAGGAGGTGAAACAAGATCCAACAAGTTGCCCTTATTCTTTCTCTGCATGTTTCCAGATACAGAGAGATTGAAGGAAGGAAATGTTTTTTGAATCCTGTCTTCATGAAGAAAACAGGATGGGGTCTTGTGAAACCTGTCAGCCTAATATGGCATTAACTATATTCATAAGGGGCATGGAGCTATACCCTGTGGATCATATGCAACCCCTGAACCCTAGTTTTGTGGTCCCCAAATCCCTCTGCTGGACATCATATATGCAGGGTCAACCCTGAGTTTGGTTTGGGGGCTGAGACCCTAGTTTTGTATTGGTCCCCATGAAGGTGGGATATAATGAGCATGGTGATCAGATCATGATATGAATAAACATAACAGTTTAAATAATGTACCATCTCGCGGACCACCCTGAGAATTTATAGCCCCCTGGCTACATGCCTGACTGTATGAGATAAGTCCACTGAAATACCAGGTTTTTAAAGTAGAATACAACCCCCATATCCATGGGGAATAAATTCCTAAACTTACTATGGAAAAGTAAACTGTGGATAATACTGAATCCTATTAAAATGAACATCTACTGCCAAAAGGTGCTGTAAGATTTTGCTGGAAGACATAGAAAATTCCTAGATAGGTAGCCCATGTAGGATTCTATTAGGTTCTCAACCTGTGGGTCCCCAGGTGTTTTGGCCTACAACTCCCAGAAATCCCAGCCAGTTTACCAGCTGTTAGGAGTTCTGGGAGTTGAAGGCCAAAACATCTGGGGACCCACAAGCGCGCTGAGGTTTTCACGCAGTCGCAGTTGCTCCGAGCTGAAGTTGAGCGCAGGAGCAACTGCACATGCGTGAAAACCTCCGCGCATGCCCAGTAGCGCCCTTGCACAGAAGCCTGTAAGCAAAGCACGCCCTATCAAGCAGGCAGGGAGTGCTTCCCCTCTCCCTTTGTCTCCGCTGCGCACGCGTGTTTGCAGGGAAGGAGAAAAGAATCAGTGAAGGAAGTGTAAGTGAAGGAATGAATGAAGGGCTTTCCTCCTCCTCCTCTGTGACCTCTTCTCTCCCTCCTTCCTTTCTTCGGCTCTATTTCTGTCTCGACCTGAGGGCCTGAGGCTATGAGGAGTTGTGGGAGTTGGAGGCCAAAACACTTAGAAGGAGGGAGGGCGGGCCCAAGTTTGCCCAGGCCGTGCTGCCTGTATTCGACCTCATTTGAACATTTTGGCTGTTTTTCTATTTACATTTACATTGGGATCCTAATTTTGGACTTATGGGAGACTCCTATGAATTATGAGTCGGGTGATAGGTAATATATTCTGATTTTGATGCATTTACATTGCATTTTTCTTGTTTATTATTATACAGTTCTGCTTAATATTTTCATACAATATAATACAAATACAATATAACAATAGAATAATGATATATTTTATATTACATGTAATATTACAAACAATATTGCAGTATAGTGGTATTGTACAAAATAGTAATATATAATATTTTATTTTACTTTATTTTGGGTTATTTGAGTTTTATAGCAGTAATGAAAATATTTAGTAGAGGATAATTTTATTTAAATAATTTTATTATTTTATAATAATAATATAATAGAATGTTACATTATATTATAATGTCAATATATTATAATATACAGTAATTATATTGTAATGTAGTATCATATAATTATGATATAATATAGTATGAGTATGGTATAATATATTGTATATACATTGATACTACTAATGGTATTGTGATATTATAATTGTATATTTGTTTTACATTGGGGGCGGCAAAAACCGCCCCTGCCCACAAGTTGAGAACCACTGCTTAGGTCCTTCAGTGAGAATTTATGTTAAGTTCTGACAAAAAGATACAATAAATTGTCCAGAGGAGCTAGAAAAATCCTACAGGACATATTTAGTCTGATGGAAATAGAGGAGATTACAGTTACTGGTCCCGCAGGTATGAGGGTTATGCGGCACTTAGGGACAAAACAGGTTGTCCAAGTTGTGGAACTGATAATCCATAGGCTAATGCTCTGAATCTTCCCTATATCAAGACTTCCTTCTGATGCAGACAAATTTTGCAGGCAAACTTTGGCCCTCCGGGTATTTTGGACTTCAACTCCTACAATTCCTAACAGCCGGTAGTGTGGGAGTTGAAGTCCAAAACACTTGGAGGGCCAAAGTTTACCCATGCCTGTTCTGTTGTTATAGGGAACCGATTGGAAAGCTGCCCCCTAACTGAAAGGCTTCCTTGCATAATGAAGTCATTACAGATTTTATTTTGGCATTTCTCTTTTTACACTAACAGAAGAAAAGAAGCCAAACAGAGAGGTTTTCAGAACATCCCAGCTGCTTGCTGAGACAAATGATTAATGCCGTCTTCCCCAGATGCTTGATTAATCATTGCAGCCTTAAACTATCTCAAGAGCAATTCCAACATGGATTCTTCATATGGCTAATAACTCCACAGATCTGCTAAATCTTCCCATTGTGAAACCTAATCAGTCCCTGCAATTATAAGGACAACAAGGCAGCATCTCTTTTGTACCAATGAGAGTGGATTGCAAGGATCAGGCGGGCTTTTGATGGAATACAAAAGCCATCTAAGGGGAGACATTTTTCCTAGACCAAGTCAGGAAATTGAAAGCAAATGTAGCTGTATAATATATTGCTTTTTAAAATACGAACAGTAGTCGCACAACAGAACTAATACTGCTGGAAAAGGGGAGGAAAGTATGCAATCAAATTGATTTTTCTGTAAGAAACCCAAGAAAAATAAATAAGTTATTGTGGAAATCCATGTTTTTAAAAAGATATCTAGCTTGTATTGGGACTGAAGTGTAGTTCCAGCAGCTGCAAGCCCCGTGTTTAAGAGAATCAGCATGTCCCTGAACAGCAAAGGAAGAAGCAACTACAAGCAGCTGTTTCAAAGGGAAATTTTAACTGAGCAGCCTCCTCTGTTATTGTTTGACTATTAGACAATGAGCCTCCATGTGTTGCATTAAGTTTGATATTATTTATTTATTTACTTTATTTCTACCCTGCCCTTTTCCCACAGGAGGGCTTAGGGCGGCTTCACAAAGGCATCAATGATGCTGTACGCAATACATTCAATAAAAACAATTAGTACAAAATATTATAAAATCATCAATAAAATCATTAACTATCGCATTAACATGCCGTTACAACCAGAGTTTAGCCAATAATTCAAATATCGTCCGATATTGTCATATCAATGAAATTCATGTCCAGTTGCCATTATCTAATACTCAGTACTTTAGTCAAATGCCTGGGCTCACAGCCAGGTTTTTAGTTGTCTCCTAAAGAACGGGAGGCTAACCTGATGTCCTTTGGGAGGGAGTTCCACAGACAAGGGGCCACTGCTGAGTAGGCCCTGTCTCTCGTTCCCACCAACCGCATTTGTGAAAGTGGCAGGATTGAGAGCAGGGCCTCTCTTGAAGTTCTTAAGTTGTGTGATGGTTCATAGCAGGAGATGCGTTTAGACAGGTAATCTGGGCCAGAGCCGTTTAAGGCTTTAAAGATTAACACCAGCACTTTGAATTGTGTCCGGAAGCTAATCGGCAACCAGTGAAGCTGACGTAACAGAGGAGTTGTTCGCTCCCTGTACGCTGCTTCTGTTAGCAACCTGGCTGCTGACCATTGGACTAATTGAAGCTTCCAAGAAGTTTTCAAAGGCAGTCCCACATGGAGAGCATTGCAGTAATCTAAACGGGATATATCCTGCAGCTCTTAAAAATCATGGAGGTGAGCTTAAGCAGAGCTGGCCATTTACGTGAGCCAACATTAACCTGAGTTTTCAGTGTGGATCTACTAGAAGTGTGCTGTTTTCTATACATTTGTACCATCACAAAAGATGTACTTATGCAATTGTGCACAGGTAGTATTTGTATACACAATTTCTTTTAACCTGTGCATTCCGTATGCATTATACAACTTGGCATATCCGTTTCCCAAATACATTTGACTTCTAGTGTGCAGTTTTCCCTCTAATATATAGTAGGTTCCCAGTTAACTGGAACTCTCAAATAACTGGCAAAAAAACTCCAAAGAAATAATGCATGCAACATTTCCAAAGTTGTTCTTATAATATAGAAAAACTATCTTGCATTAAGTTTGTCTTTATTTGCTTTTAATTACTGTATTTCAATATTATTATCAAGTAAATGCAGAGTTTATGATATTGTATGGGATATAGCAGCTAGGCCTATTTTAATAGTAACTCTCAAGCATCCATAATCTACATTTTTCCAGCATCTACCAATCCCCATGAGTGCTGGTTAAGTGGGGGCCGTTCCAGACAGGTCCTTTAGCCCAGGATCTGATCCTAGGTCTTCTGTTTATCCCAGATTATCTGGTAATGGAGACTCACATAATCCAGTTTAATGCAGAAAACCTGGGATCAGATCCTGGGATTTAGGACCTGTCTGGATGGGCCCTGAGAATCTACTATTTTTTGTACAAACATTTCTAAACTGTACAATTTTGTACTGCAACATTCGGAAAACTGTAGATAGTAATACTCAATAGTTGCATTCTGGTGTGTACAGGTATGGGAAGTGCAAATTAGAATGAGTCATTTTTAAATAAATTATTAAGCATTCACAAAATGACTTTTACACCATTATTAGTTTTTATACATTGCTGATATAGATATTTGCATTTTTTGTTTTCACATGTAAGATGAAAACTTTCAGGAGTCTCCTATCTAATGAGAGGTAGCTGGGAAATCATAGCATTGGAAGAGGACCACTGAGACCAACATCTTGGACATGCTCTTGCACATTTTAATAACATTTTACATTTTTAATATTTTCAGAAAAATTGTTAAAATGTGAGGATTTTTTTTTTATCAAACTCCAATTTTGGACAAGCACAAGATTTTGTACAGAACATTGCACATTTTTTTGTTAAACATGGGATTTACTTACATCCTGATTCACAGGTCAACCTTTAATTCAATAGTCTTTTCTAGTTGGGATCAACCTGTGAGGTTCAGGCCTTGGCAAATGATTTTTTAAATTCTAATTTTGCGACAAAGTCATGCCACTGAGTTCCTAAATTCCACTTATAAAATCTTGTGGGAAAGCATTTCCATGTGGGTTAAGATATGAAATGTTGGAAGGCCTGCATAGGACTCAACAGTGTTTGGTCTTTGAAATTTTTCTGCACTACTGCAAAACTCTTCAAAGCAGACTTTGGGGATTTTTCCATGAGTAATGGGTTGGGTTTTTTTTTTTTTTTTTTTTTTTTAAAAGGAGCACTGATGTGATGTCAGGTTTAAGTGTCAGACTAGCATTTATTTCTGACCCACCTCCCCCTATGGATCAAGATAGGGAATAAAATATTAAAATATAACAACAGATTGATCACAAAACATCAATTAAGAATGCACATATTTTTTTAAAAAACAATAAATTCATAAGGTACGTAAAAACTTCTAAATAGAAAATCACCTGGATACGCCTTTTTGAAAAGATTGGTATTTTATGTTGTTTAATCTGAGATATTACTGTATATCCAGCTGTTTAATCTCTTCGGCAAATATTCCACAATTACTTGGAATTAGTTTTTGTGCAATTACGCAAACACCAGTGTTACTTATTAAAGTACCACAGTAGCCAGTAACATCACAAGGAGAGGGCTGTCTTAGTATAACATACTTCACAATGCAGAACTTGTTAAAAGGCAATGGCTTATATAAATACTGGCACTAAGTACTACAGTTACAGATTCATAACTTACACTTACAGATCTGTAACCACTCTGTATTCAGTAAGACTATGTAGTCTTACTGTAAGACTATGCAAATGCCAGTTCAACCCACCTTAAGAGCCAGCAGCTAGGTCAGGTGATGGACATCTCTTCAGTTTCCAATTGGGGTACAAGGATTTCCTTCCGCCAATGAATAAGGCTGCAACAATTAGAGATGGAAGGAAAATTGAAATGTCATTATCCTTGTCCCTGATTAGAAGTGAATAGATGTCCTTCATCCAATCCAGCTGCTGGCTCTTACATGGATTGTGAGAAGGAGGTTGAGCCAGGAGACTGCATTTACTTACACATATATAACTAAGTCGCCAATGTACAATGTTAAGCTTAATCTGACGATGTGCACCCCTTATTCTTTCTCCTTCTACAAGCACAATGTGCTTGCAAGACTTTGGGTTGGAGGACAATTCTTATGTTGTGCTCATCAACTTGCATATGGAAGGGGCTGACCATTGAGACTTGCTGCTCAAGACTGCCTTCTTCCATGCTTAGCAGATTTCTCTTCAGTACTCATAAATGTCTTGTTCAAGTCCATATGTTCAGATCCACTCTCAAGAATGCAAATGTCAGCATAAAACACCCCCTCAAAATCACAAGAATGTGTTCCAGTTCTATTCCTGTTTAATTAAAGGCTTGCTTGCTTACTTGCCATCTGTATCCTAATTCCTTGGTCAACGGATGCCTTACACCCATGGATTTTGCCTCACTTGAATGAATATCCCTAGAACTACTTTAGAACAGAAAATAAACGGTAAACAAGACCAGTTCTTGCATTGAAGTCATAGTGCCATGGTGGCAAAGGCATTGAATTAGTGTGTGTGTCAGTGTAGTGTTTGCTTTGTGGTTCATTTCAGGACATGTCAGTAGTAAAAGGAATATAAATACAGTTGCTTTGGCTACCGGATTGTAGATGAACTTGTCTAGCCAAAGCTTGGAGTTTATGCCTAAGGTAATCTGCCGTTTACTCATATTTGTAATCAACCAAAAAAACCCACACAATTTTTAAAAAGTTAGTTGTCCAAAATCAGTGTAACATCTCTCTGTCACTTACACACATACATTCACAAACACAAGTATATACCGTTCCTGTGAAATGAAGGGCAAATGTTCTCATGACATCACTTAATGATGCATCTGTTTGTATTTCCAATAAGGTTTTCTCCCATTTTCCTGTGCAAGCAAACATTGGTGTGTTATTCTCGGATAGCTTTTTCTAAAACACTGACCGACAGTTGTTAGAAAAGGAGCCATAATTTTCCTGAATTTGAAGCCACACCAAAAAAAGGAAAGGGGGGAAAGTGTTAGGGAGAGGTAGCCATACAAGGGCTTAATTGTTTTGACAGTTTGCTCCGTGATGTTCTTTGGACTTTTCACGTTGCTTGCCCACAAGTATGTCTTAGGAAAACTAACTCTGTGTCTATTGACTGGAAATAATTTTGCAATGGCCAAAGGTTGGGCATCATTTTGATGTAGTGCTGTTAGGCATCATGTTGGTTTAGCAAAAGCAGTATTCCAAAGGCTAGAAAGAGAAGAGCTATGTGTTCCTTCTATTTCTTGGTCTGATGTAAAGGAACAGCTTTTGTCAATGAAAGTTAGCAAGGAAGACATCTGTTAAAATTCTTGGACTCAGGAATTCATGTCTTGAACTGAGCATAACAAACCTTCCAAAGCTGAGGGGGAGCTGAACTCTTTCTGTCAGAGACAGAAAATTAGCATATAAAGTCTGGGGTGTGGACAAATCTGCCATGAAAATGAGAATCCACACAACAAGAGCACTGTGTTTCCCATTTAATTGACATGTCAACATCTCAGGGAATCCTAGGGTTTGTAGTTTGGTGAGGCTCTTGAGCTCTCTGTTTGAGAATAATTACATTGCTCTTTAAACTGAGAATCTCAGAATTTCATAGGATGTTGTCATGGTAGTTCAAATGGAATCACAGTATTATGGTAGTGTATAATAAAACCAATCTTCTGGCTTTACTTTGTCAGTAGAGGAGTACTGGCTCTCTGTTGAACTTTGGAACCACCAAAAGATGATTTTTTAGGTTTCACTATCCTGTATCTCTTCAGAAAATTTGGGCTACAGCCCATCTTCCTTGAATGCCATGTTTGCTGGTTAGAGCAGATAGAAGTTGTCACAAACTCAAAGAAAATCTACTGTTTTGTTTTAAGGGCCCACATTATACATGCTATGGAATTCTGGAATTCATAGTTTGGTATGTTTAGGAGCCCTAATTCTTTAGGTAAGAAAAATGCAACAAAGAATTTTAAGTCATTCAACAAATGGAAAAGCCTAAAATTCTGTAAGAAGGAACACTAAGAGTAAAAAAAAAGTATCAAACTGCAATAACTGTGCAGCACGGATACACCTAACAAACCAATCATTTTCAACATTTTGGGTTTATTTTGTACTTTTGAGTAGAATAGGTAGCTATATATATTGACTCATCCATATATGTGGTTGAAATAGTCAGATAAAGATATTTGACTCAACATGTCAAAGGTAATCAATGTTAAGCATGGACCAAAATTTTAATTCTTTCATAGTTTCAGATTTGAAACTTCCTTTTAAATTAACCTCTGTTTTGAAGGGCTTATCTTCCTTTTTCTCTCCCTCATCCCACTGCCCGGTGGGCCTGGATAGCTTGTAAGTAGTCTCTTGTCAAAATAATTCATTGCCCCGGGGGAATCTGAGTTCACAAGCAGAAGCCTTCTTTGGTTCAACAGGGGTCAGCCACATCAAAGAGGGGCAAAGATGCCTTCGAACTCTGAGGTGGGAATGGTTGTAGTCACCAGCTCTTGAAGTTCCCCACTTTTTTCTTTCAATCCAGGAGAAGAAATCTGCTTGAAGATGGAAATCTGTTGTGTTTTTTTTTAAAAAATGAAGAAGTGTGGCAGAGAGAATATATATCTGTATCTGAGGATGTGGAACATCAAGTAGATCATTTAGAGTCAGAGATGTAGCATTATAGTAGACCAGTTGGGAAGATACAGTGCAAGAATGGCTGCTCTAACTTAAGTCATAACTAGAGATGAAAAGAATACTCAAAAATATTTTCCCCAAAATGATCAAACTCATGTCTCTCACAGGTCAAGATACCCTTATGAGATGAATTTTGAAAATCTTTACAGTTAGAGACTTCTTCTGCACAAAATTAACACATATCATCTTTTTGGTGGTGCAGAAAACAGCATCTCTTTGCATCTCTTAGAATCTCTTTTGGAAGAGATAAAATGGGGTAATAATAATATAAGAAGCATGTGTGAATTTTGCAAGAATCAATATCTACTTGCAAATAGTCTTCAGAAACTGCCTACAGTATGATGACTGTATTTGCAGGATTAATAAATGTGGTTTCACCATGCTGCATCTAACCACATATGTCCTTTTAGGAATTATATAGATCCTCCAGTTGATTCTCTATTATGCTTCCAACATAAGTTACTATAGAGTAACCCTTGAAGACCTAGAAAATTCCTAGAAATAAGTTACCAGGAATATGCTAGATCCTCCAGTGTAACACATTGAGAAGAAAAATGCAAAAATTATTTATTTACTATATTTCTATCTTGCTCTCTCTCACCCCAAAGAGGACTCAAAGCAGCTTACTTATCGCTTCCTTCAAGGAGAAAATTGGTGAAAAATGGCATTGCTATCTATCATCCCCTGCCATCTAGCTAAGAGGTTTATGTTTATCTAATTGAATGATTACCCAAGCTATATGTTATGCAAGTCAATATTCTGCTATTTAAATTTGTATCTGAAGTCTTTACAGTACCTTAAGGCAATCAGTGTGAAATGTTTTTAAAAACTCTTTAAAATACACACTCTTAGACACTATAATAACATATGCCCCAGAATAAAACACATGACTACAATCCTCTGCAATAATTAAAGATATTTAAAACTCTGTTAAATATATGGTGCTTAATTGAGCTTAACCATGGACTAGTTTAAACCTTGTTTATTTAACCAAGCTGATTTCATCAGAGAAAATCCAGGTGTAAGTAGAATGGCATTGGTATAATAAATCCTTTTCTGTCAAAAGAAGTTTCTGTTCTTCAAGCAGAGACCCAACATGCCTAGAAGTTTGCCGAATATGCAGGAATAGGCTTAAGGTCTCCTGGAAAAAATTATTTGCACTAATTTAATGTACTTTTAAACATGTCAGTCCAGATGATCTTCTTGTGTGAGCAAGGTAATGGGAGGTAGAAAAGAGTTTGCATAGTTTAGATCTTGGGGGAAATACTGTTGAGATTAAAACTGCTAAAATCCCCCCATGGAGACCATGCTGGGTGGATGGTTCCGGAAGTTGTTGTCCAAAAGCACATTTGCTTATATTGGACTTCAGCTCCTCTTTCAGTATCAACCAGTTAAATCTGAAATTCAGCTACCCACCAAGGAGCAGGATGAAGATCCGGTGCCCAGTGCACTTCACTACTTTGCCAACCAGGCAAAGACATGCAAACCGGGTTGAAGGAAATAGGAACAGAGGTTTATTTACTTTCAGGCCTGAAAGGATGTCTGATACAGAGCCTCTGCTCAAAAGGAATTGGACATAGCCAAGCAATACAGTGTAAGACATTTTATCCCCTCTAAAAGTCTTTCAAAGTTCCCACATTCTCCCCTGACTGGCCAGAAATTGACCCGGTTCCAATCCAGGTCTCCCTTGAGATGTCTCTGATGAATTGAGGCTCTTCCATGATGAGAAAAACAAGAAGCTGTCATTGGTAGACTTGGAGTCAGAGTCATTTGGAGATGGGCAGGAAAACATGTGGTAAATCAGATCAAGTCTGGCTTAAAGAACACAATAGGGTTGTTATGCAGATATTATGAGTTTTATTTAAAAAATATACAGATTTTATCTGTATGTTATTGGAGTCTGGCAGCCACTCATCTCCAAATTCCTTCTGGAGATTGAAGTTCCTTTTGACAGGATTTGGGAATTCCGGCTGGCATTTTCTCTCCTTGATGGACTCACATAGCAGTAAATGGGCAGCTGTCAAAAGCCCCTCAGGTACATACACAAACAGAATATTTTGTTTATGTTTTCTCCCAAATGCTGGACTACATCCATACAAATGTACAGTATTTCCCCACTCCAGTGCATGTTAGTTATTTTTTAATATAGAGCATATATGTATGAGTGCCAAAAAGGTGATAACAATGTGTATATTACAAATGGTATTTCAAGAGAAGCCAGAGGTGTACAATTCTGAGATATGCAATGGAACCTTTTTTGTTGGTGGAGTTTTGGATAAACTTATTGTTCTGGGTTTTGTGGATACTAGGCATGAGAAAAATGAAACGGAAATTAAAAGAAATCGTAAGTGATTCGTATGTAATGGGCCTTTCAAGTTTATACGGATCGCAAGGCCAATCCCGGAAGTGGACTTTCTTTTACGCACCCCCTGGGCCCAAAATTTTGTTAGATTATTAAATATTTCGTTAGATTATTAAACAGGAAAATTTTCCCCTCCAAATTAGCTTTGCAGACATAACTCACAGTGAAATCGGGGCCTTTCCATGCTTGAAGCCTAATTAGAGTGGAAGGCCTCCTCCAGGAAGTGAAAAGGGAGCCGGAAACCATAGAGAGCCCGAAATCGGGACTCCTAGAGGGGCTGGAGGACTGACGAAAAAAGCGATTTAAACACCCAGGAAGGGGGTTTAGATAGAAGAACAGAGTAGGAGGACATA
Organism: Anolis apletophallus; assembly: GCA_030556195.1. Lineage (NCBI taxonomy): Eukaryota > Metazoa > Chordata > Lepidosauria > Squamata > Anolidae > Anolis > Anolis apletophallus. Next base: position 129,780,078 of record JARBWK010000007.1, read on the forward strand.
AGAACTGCTGAGAGAAGGGCAGCAGGAGTGAAAAGAGCATGGAGAGGAGAAGGAAGAGTTCAGAATCCAGAAAAGCCATAGAGTTCCAACGGAGGTCCTAGACTGCTATGGTAAAACTGAATGGGGAAAAAAGATGGAGTGAGAAGAACTCTACAGATTAGCAAGGCCTGCACCAGAGGTAGGTCTAGGCATTTATTTAATAATATTATTAATAATAATATATTAATGCATTATATGTGTCCCTGCAAAGGAACCCTGTCCTTTAATAATATTAATAATAATATATTAATGCATTATATCTCCCTGCAAGGAAACCAAGGGAAATGTTGCCCCTTGATTTGCCTGTGTTTAAAACAGTATCAGTCCTGTTTCCCTGCTTTGCCTACTTTAGAACTACTAACGAATTTCGTAAGTAATTGTTACATTTCAGAAATTTTTGGGAAATTTTTTGTAAGTCTTTGATATACTAATAAACACCCCCATTTGATTTTAGAATCGCCATTTTTTCGATTTGTTATCATGCCTAGTGGATACACAGTTCCACTACCCCCTTGGGATTTAGTTAGGTGAAAGGGTAACTAATCCCCTCTGGACTGTGCAGTTTCCAGCCAAGCTGCTGGTAATGTTGTAGACCATTGGAACAGAGCAACTTTGATATTGCAAAACTTATATTAATGTAAATATCTATATAATAAAATCCATATTTTTGGTTTAGTGACTTGTACTGAGTTTATCCTTTGGGAAGGGAGTTGATGTTTCAACAACACAGTTTCTCTCTTCACTTCCCATTTTCCACTTCTGTCCTCAGTTTACTTCAGTTGCTGCAAAAATGAGTTCATAGTGCAAAATGAAATTCCCAGAAGGTCCAGACAAATTGAAATTCCCAGAAGGTCCAGACAAAAATAAGCTGCTGATGCATCTCTCAGTTTGCCAGCTTTTTCTCATTAATAACTTTCACCATCCTGACCATGCTCTGTTGTTGCTTAACCACACATATGCCCTGGTATTTATCTGTGAAATACTCTACGACAGGGGGAGCACCTGCATGATTTGACAAATGGTCTGCGTCAGGGGTGCTCACACTTTTTCAGCATGTGAGCTACTTATAAAACAACCAAGTCAAAATGATCTACCTACCCACTACAAAAATATGAAACATATAACACAATATCTGCTTTGAACTGGGTTTTCTGAGTCCACACTGCCATATAATCTGATTCATATCAGATAACATGGGATTTTATTCAACTGTGTGGAAAGGACCTCAGATAACCCAGGGCCGGCAGCATTTGGGTGGCGTTGGGAGCCTGCGGGGCGGGACTGAGCCTTCCTCCCACCCTGCCTGTGATCTACCAGGACACCCTACGCAATCTACCAGTAGATCGCGATCTACCTAATCAGCACCCCTGGTCTACGTAATCCAAAAATCATTTCCCCATCATGATGCCTTTGGGAATCATCCCCAAAATGATGCCTTTGGGAAACCTATATCTTTCAATGTTTCACAAGTGAAAAGTAGAGATCATGTGGAGGAAGATTAATAAGCACTCTCCCTACAAAATTGAACGGTTAGAAGTTAAGAGACCCACAACCAGCTCACAAAGCACAGATGGAAATTATGTGTCCACCAGTTGGCATTGGATTGCAACTCCCAAAAGACTTAGCCAGTAATGCTAGTGATGGGGTATACTAAGAGATGCAGTCCAACCAATTCTAAAGAGACACATGATTCCCACTCTTGAGTGTCTGTGGACCTTTCCCTTGAGACCCTCTTTTTTCACCTTCTCTAGAAACAAAATGGTGAATGGCTTTATTCTTTCTTCTGAAGCATTTCATGCTTAGAAATCAAATTAAGCTCTGCCTTTGGAACAATTAAGTCCTCAAACAGTTTTGACATCTGGCCCTGACCCTGCTCTTTAAACATCATATGAGGTTTCAATCAAGGTTTTGGGAAGAACATATCTGAAGAACTTGGTTATTATATAAAAGTGGGATCTGGACATCTGTTGGCTGAACATCCCGTTATATTAAAAGGGAGATAAGAATGCCAATTCTTTGTTGAAAACTACACCTCTCTTGGCTCTCAGCTCTTGGCGTGGTCACCTTGTTCTTGACAGATCTGTGATTCCTGCACTGCTTAATGTCTTGACCATGGATAACCACTGGAAATCTGGCTCTGCGGAATGACTTTCTTGACCTTGGATTGTACAACACTTGCTTTATCTCTTGCTGCTGACAACACCTCTTGCTGATACCAAAACCTGGCTTCCTTCTGACCACATCTCGTTCACTGGATATCAGGCCTTTGTTTGTAGTTCAGTAAAAGCAAAAGAAGGTACCATTTACCTATCGATGCACTGTTCAGGCATTGCATATTCTGGGTTGTGGCTTCCTGATTGAATCTATCCACTGGAATGAGGGCTTCCTTTTTTCATATTGCCTTCTACCTTACAAAGCATTATTGTGAAAAGCAGGTGCTTTTTCAGTCCTGCAGTTAGAAATGAAAATATATCCCACTACAGGTGGGACGGTTGTGAAATTTAATAGAAATATATTATAGAAATATAATAGATCCCACTATAGGCGAGACAACAAGCACACAGTTGTCTCCAGACAACAATGTGCTTGTTCACTTTGTTTTCTAGACTGACTAAATGACATCAATGTAACATCAAGGTTCCTGTTCAGTTAGATTTTTAAAGACTTTTATCTCTTAAATAGACTTGGACTGTATAGCCTTTCAAATAGAATCATTGCTCTCAATCTTTATCACTCCAGATGTTTTTGTCTTCAACACTTGGAACCTTTAGTCCAAAATTCTGAGTATTATGAGCCAGTAAGATCTACCAGACCAAAGATTTAGATTGGGGTGGGAATATTGCAGCCCCTCAGAATGTGGAGGGGCTATAATTCTCAGCAGCCCTAGCCGTCTTGGTCAATATTGAGGTGTGTTGGGAGAGGCAGTTCAGCAAAATCTGGAGGGCCTTGGTGTAGAGCCACTAAACAAAGAACTGTCATTTGCAAAGTTGACCATAATAGCCTGTATGGGAGATATGTATGTATTATCACTGTAATTGTGGTGTTAGTTAGTGATTCCTAGCCCTATACATTCTAATTTATGCTTACCAGGCAGCAGCCACTGCAATTGGCAGAGCTCTATCCCCCATTACTTAAGAAGTAGCTGACTGCTGTTTCTACCACCTTCCATGAGAGATCTCCAGTGTGATTTGCAGAAGCAGGACTTGTCACAATTCCATCTTGTGCTAGAATTCCCCATCATAATTCCTGCCAAAACTAGAGATCACTCCTACAAGAGGAAGTGGGAATGTCAATCAGCTGCTTTCTGATTGACATGGGAACAGGTTCCTTTTGGTCAGAGCAGCTGTATCCCAATAAGTGAGGACTGGGGGATTTGTATAGCCCTATGTAGCTTCTAAAGTAGAGGCTATATAGAGATCGTGAATATGTAACACTCACCAGAGATAGAGATCATGAATATGCAACAGTTACAAGAGTGTCAATCTAGATTATGCATTCACAACTGCCACAGAAGATTCCAGGCATGGATATCATATAAAACACAGATGGGGAAATTTTGCTCCTTTGCTCTACTGAATTTTGATTGCCAGGTGTTGCTAAATGATGATGAGCCTTGCATTTAAAACATCTCTATCAAATTTGAAAGCATTGCTTTTTAATGGCGTCTTTTACGTAATCCTGATTTGCATGCTCTGTTAACATTCCCTCCGCCTTTTGGAGAGGTTTGCAAGAATGATTGCAGATTGGAAGCATTTTGGCAGTCAATGAATGATGGCTTATTTGCTCTCCTATTAAAAATGACTGAGTAAAAGAGATGTTCTCTTTTTTCAAGGGGTGTTTTGGATCAGCCTGAAATGCTACTAAATTAAGGCACACACTGAAAGGAGGAATGAAAGGACTTTTTCTCCCCCATCTCTGTTATATCCATTATACTCTGAGATTAAAATATATAAGGTCATGAGCCCAAAGTATATTTTAACCCAATGTTAGGCACATGAAAATAGCTTACCATATCACATCACCTAGCCCAGTATTGTGCCCCATAGTATGCCATATTATTGTGCCCCATCTGTGCCAAAGAGTGATGGTGCCTCACCAAATACAATCATGGCAGTTAAAGTGATGTGAAGCTGCATTCATTCTACAGTGTAGATGCACTCTGAAAGATGTAATCCAAAAAAAGTAACATTCTCAAGCTTTGGTTACACTACACCAATAGCTAGTACATAAAAAGGTAATGTTCTGGAATTTCATGCAGTCCAAATTTGTCAACCAATTCTTTGCTTACTGTGGAATACCAAGCTTAACTGGTCTTGCTTAAAATCCCAGATTCAGTTGCTGAGAATTCAACTACAATTTTTTTAAAAAACCAAGACGAGGACTTGAATGTAGGGTGAGATATAAATATATGAAAGAGGAATGTGGGGAGGAGGAGAAATGTATCTCGGGGCTGGGAATGATGAAATATTAAAGATGTCAGACCAGATCACATGCACTTATCCCCCGTCTCTGATTCTCTTTGCCTTCTGATGCCTATGGGGTCTATTACATGATGCAAGCTCCATTTCATTGGACACACATAGACACTTGTAGGTAAAGAATCTACAGAGTAATTTTTGAAAAATGGGAAACAATCCACTTTAATTGTCTTTAACTTTGCCACACTTCAGAAGCACAATTTTTAAGTGTGATGGGTAGACCCATCTGCATCTTGTCTTCTGCACCAGTGAATTGTCATTCGAGGTGTGTTTTGAAGGTCTTTTCATCCCACTCAGTTCTCTTTCACCAAAAGGGCTGGCAGTATACTTCTGATGGCCGTCAGAGAAAGATTGTGAGTAAAGCCATAAATGTTTTCCACTTCCACATTATTGTTTCTTTTTTTTTTAAAGGCACAAATTGGGAAGAGTCATCTCTTGGCTATGTGATATGTCCAACATGTGTTATTTTATTAGATACAGAAAGGAAACAAATGTGTGAGATGGGGCGAGTAGGTATCCAGTTCTCATCTAGAATTCTTAAACAATGGGATACCTAATTAAAATAAACATTCCGAGATATGTGTGATAAGGCCCTTAAAGCCTAATTGAAGTCAGAACATATTAGGCTAGGAGAACCAATACCTTATGGCAGCAGTTCCCAACCTTTTTTTTAACCAGACACCACTTTGACCAGGAACCAGTTGATCAGGGACCACTCTTCAACATTAGTACCAAAAGGTCAACTTTAGATTTGGTTTGCGGCGCTGATTCAGAAAATTGCATTGGATAGACCACATGAGCTCTAGTTTCTGATACAGAACATATGCCATGACAGGGGAGGAGTGGCAGGTGGCATGAAAGGAGCGTAGATAAAATAAATTAAGAGGAGGGAGGCTCATGGACCAGATTTTCATCCTCGTGACCCACTTGTGGACCACGGCCCACAGGTTAAAAACCCCTGCTTTTTGGTAATACTTATCCAGATATTGCAGCTTATATACTCAGCTCTGCAAAGAACACAAAATGCTCACAGTCATATCAAAAATATTTTCTTTATTAAAGTAACAATTGTACTAAACAACCTATACTTGAAATGCATTGAATAATTGCTAAAATAAATATAGGCAATTAATTCAATCTTTTATAGAATGAGTTTTATCTGACACTTGAACAGCATTAACCCCAAAGCTATAACTTATACAATATAAATAGTTAGAAAGGCAAAGTCAAGTTTCTTCCCCCTCCCCCCATTTTTGTCCTTTGCTTCTTTTTGTTCTTAAATGTTTAATACTGATTCACTGGGCCACCAAAAAGCTTCCATCTTTACTCCCCTCTCATCTCAATTGTGAGCATACTTTAAGGCCAATTTTCAAGAAAACGCTTTCCTCAGTCAGGCAGAAGGTAGCATGTGTGTTACAAATTCCACAACAGAAGAAAAAGTCGATTTCATAGCTGCATTCCATGGAGAACAAAGATTTTACCACAGTATTATCTCCATACACAGATCCTAAAGAATATGGATTAATAACTTTGCTGACATTCTTCCATTTCTTTACAAATATTCGTAGGGATTAATATTATCTCACTTTTCCTGTGCAGGAACTCGGACCCAGCTTTCCCTTTTCAAAACCCAGACCTCTATTGGGTTGCTGTGAGTTTTCCGGGCTGTATAGCCATGTTCCAGAAGCATTCTCTCCTGGAAAGAATGTGTCTGGAACATGGCCATACAGCCTGGAAAACTCACAGAAACCCAGTGATTCTGGCCATGAAAGCCTTTGAGAACATATCAGACCTCTATTTGTAGGCAGAGTCAAAGTGGGGAAAATGAGTGATGTATAAAAACTAACTGATCATCTGTCTACTAAATTGCATTAATGAGAGAAGCAAACAGAGGGAGTTTCTACAACAAAGTAATTCCTACGGTTGTATTACATCCAGACCGTGGCTGCATGTGTGAAATTAAACCCTATGAACACACTGTGGTTTGTTTCTGATTAGACACATATAGGATTGTCCTAGAAGCCAGAAGCATTCAAGTTTCATCAAAAAGAATAGGACCAGCTAGTCCCAATTAACTTTCATCCTACATAAATCAATAAGACTAATAATAATCATGACTGCCTTGCCCCATTAATTTCTATGGGATTAAAGTATTGCTATGACATGGATCCTGTTAGTGAGTTACAACAGCATAAGCCCAGCTTTGGCTATTGCAACCATTTTGGTCATTGCAGAGACTAGAATTCTTTATTGCTTGCACAATGACCAAAGTGCTCCCACCTAAATCTCACCTTTTAAGTGATTCACTTTCATATTATCAGAAGGCAGGAAGATAAGAGATGTCCTAAAAATTTCCTGTAGCTGGCTGTGCTGCAAGGGCCATCTGGAGAAACCTTCCAAGTTCTTGCAGATACTTGTTGTAATGCATCCAACTACAGAAAAATGGCTGGAGACATGCGCATTGAGCCCCTTCTCTCCAATGGCATTGAAATGTTAATGGGGGGACAGACGGACTGTGTCACTTAAAGTGAGGGGCTTTGGATGGGTAGATCCAGGAGATATAAGCTGTGGAGACATAGTTACATAGACATACATCTCCAGATGCAGGCTTTCAACCAATATTTGGATTTTTCACCCAGTAAACCACTCAGGAGGCTAGGAAATTGCTCCCAGATTATTTTATCTTTTCACACTTCTTTGATCCTTGTTTTTGCTTGGAAGAGACTGTTGTCCCTACGATTGACTAGTCTGGTGGCTTAATTCCAGTTCTAAACATTCAGAAGCATACATTACTATCAGTAAAACATTGGCTTGAAAGATATGCACATTTTGTAATTTGAGATCTTTGTTAACAATATTACAGCATCACTCGAGAGCTCATATATCTGCAACCCAGACATCTAGGAACGTGGGGCTACTTTTATCTGAAAAATATGGAGGAACCCTTATGAGCCAAGTGTGTGTTTGAAAAGGTGCAAGAATGTTATGTGATGTAAATGGTTCAGATCTTTATGATGCCATAGGAGTATTATTAATATTATTAAATAATGATGATTCAGTCCTTTACTAGTGCAGGGCTGCATTCATTAAGTGTCAATAGGATTCTTTTCTACCTATAGAATTTTACCATTTTCTTCTGTGAAGAACAGGAACTGCTCCATATATTGGAATAAATGGGGAAATCATTGGAAGTAGACAGGAGAAAAAATGTAAAATAATGCAGAGGTTAGGTCCAGACTTAAAATTGATCCAATAGTATCAACAGAATATGATTGAGCCATGGTGAATACAAGCCTCATTGACTTGAAGGGCTCTGTTCTTGGCACAAAATTTAACCCCAACCTAAAACTCTGCCTTTGAGCTTATGCTGTTCTGTTCACCATTAATTACAAACATATAGCTTCAGAAGATCTGCATTCCTGATAATTTTACACTTTTAAATAATATAAAATAAGATAGTTGATTTTGGGTGAGAGAATGCTGGAATGCACAATTTGGGAAATACCATTTCTAAATGCTTCATGATTTAGAAAAAAATATATTGATTTTTAAAGTTAATATTACCAAACAAACGTATCAATAAAAATGCATGCTATAAGGTCCAGATTGTATTGGCATACCTCACCATTGGCTCTGCTGGCCAGGGCTGCTGAGTCTTGCAGACCAGCAATATCTGGAAAGTGAGATGAGTTCCACAACTGTGCAGAAATCTTAACTCTATGGACAAAGTTAAGATTGCAGGGTCCTTTTTACATAAGGAAAGATTGGAGGGGTGTTCCTGTATTATGAAGTGAGGTGGTCTATTCTGCAATCCATTGCCTTTATCTGACCAGGTCTGAGAAGTAATCCTGAAGCTGAAATCTTTCACATGAAGGACGTTCCAACTTGCTCCAAATACAAATTTCACCAAAAGTCAAGGGAGATCCTTCAAAAGTACACAATGATAGCATGATGATTCTGCTTCAACTGCCATGACAACAGCCTATGAAACCCTTTGGGGGGGGAGAATAACCTTACCTGCATATTGGCAGGCTTGACTTTTGAAGATTTCATCACCAATTAATTTCATTAAAGCCATCTCTCTAGGAATCTCTAGTTCTTCCAGTGTGACTCCAGTCAACTTTCTTCAGTTATGCTATAGGATCTAGAGATCCCCAAAGATGACACCTCCCTAGGAATCTCTAGATCATCAAATGTAATTCTATGGACAGCTTCCAACAAAAGGTGACCATAGAGTCATGCTGGAGAACCTATACATTCCTATGAAGCAATGTATTTATTCATGATGTTTCACTTTCATAGGCTGACTGTATCTCATAAATCTACAATCCTCAGGGTTCTGTAAGATGCAGCCATGGCACTTACAGCACAACGATAGCATACAGTTGTATAATGAGAAAGGGCTCTAAAACAAAACAAAACAAAATTCACTCTATAGCAACACTAGTCAAGTGATGGGAAGGAAGGGTTAACAAGTAAAGCGATTAATACCGGGTTAGGGCAGGGAGGACTTCATAAAATGTGGGAGACATTGCATTGGGCCCCAGATCCTTTAGGGTTTGAAAAAGCTATTAAGGCATGGGTTAAATGCCTAAATGTGCACCATCTGACAGAAATCATATTCCCTCATGCAAAATTTCTGGGGAAAGAGATTGCACATATCCATCCCGTTGGCCTTAATGGGCTCAATTCCCCAGGAAGCTATTTTGCACATTTTTACACGCTCACATTGAAATTTGGAAACTGGAAAGCCAAGGAGGCAAAGAGCACAATGCCTGCCCAGTAGCAATGGAATGATAACATTCTGCTGGAAAAATATGGGAAAGTTATAAAAACAGGACAGGGAGTGGAGTATATTGGTAAAGGGCATACAGGTTAGAGCCTTGCCAAAAAGCACTTCACATTGCAGTGTTTCATTCATATTCCCATTCATTTCAATGGAATTCTATGTAGACGAACTTCCTGGAAGACTGGGCTCATGTTTGTACAAAAAGATTTTTGTCTTCAAAACTTTACTTGGAATTTTTCATTCCAAATGAAAATCAATAGCACACATTTAAATACTTTCACAGAAATAGCCATTCATCAGTTTTAAAAGTATAGCAAGACATTTTATTCTTTCCATTGTGAAAAAACCTGTATCCATTTTCACATTGTAGGCCAGAGTTTTTGCTTTGTTTCGTTTTAAAGGAGGGATTACTCAAAACCTGTTTAGAAAAAAGAAGAGACTGAGAAGTTGATGGAGGAGGGGGAAAGTGTACTTTTTGGCAGAAATATAAAATATGAGATTCTTTTTTTAAAAAAATGATGTAAAAAGTAAACAGAGACAAATAATTACAATTATATAAAAATACAACTTGGTCATCAAACTTTATAAAAAAAATTGACTTTGGAATTAACGATAGGCAGCCTAACACACACAGACTTACACACACATACACACCCAAACTCACAAAAAGGCCTTTCTAGAAAATCACAGGACAACAAGAAGTTCATAAATTAGGTTGCAAGCGGTTATCAGATCCTTTGCTTGTGTCTCCAAAACTCCCTTTCTTCCTCGTCCATCCACATCATGAGCGTGACCAATGAGGTATATAGAGGACGTTAACACTTTTGGGCATACGCAAAACAGAAGAAAGTGCATCATCAAAGACCACCCATAGGGATGGGTTGAATCTATGTGATTTTCCCCCTCCCCCCTCCCCCAAAAGGCACAATCACATTTATTATTATTGTTATTATTATTATTATGCTTTGGCATGGTCATGAATTTGTTCATGTTCGTTTCCAAGCAGCAGTGATCTTTTTTTCCCTTGATGATATCAAATTCAGTGCCACAAACACTAGAAAGTTCATCTCAGGCCATTTAAAACCTGATTGAGTCATTCAAAAAACTTCCCACGGGCAGTCAGAAAAAAAAGAATATTAAAAAATAATAAAGACACAGTGGTCAAATCATACATCGAGCACCATGTCATACTGTTGTTCTTTCTTCCGCCGTCCACATTTGGTGATGAGAACCAAGTACAAAGTCAAAAGCATCACCCAGTAACAGGCGTAAAGTATCGTACCAATAATCAGCACTGTCTGTTTTGATTCAGAAAATGGCTTTTTGGATTCCTTGTATACAGTGAAAATAACACCACCTAGGAGGATTGTAAACCAAACGGACACAGGGATGAGTCCAATGAAGTTGACCACAATGGTTTTTCTCCCCGATGTGCCCCATCCTGCCTTGTTTATTGTGGCAATGGCGAACATCTTGGCTGGAAGTAAACTTGACATGTACAACACTGAGTAAAGGGACATGAACACCATGACAATGTTTCCTCTAAGGCAGCTGGCGAAGGAAGACTTGATAAGGCCCACAAGCTGAACAGTTAAAAGGAAAAGGAGGATGTTCCATAGCTTCCCTCGGTAGAAAAGCTGGATGACGGTGGCAATGAGAAAAAATGGGAAGAACCCAGTGATGACCGCTTCATAAGTCATCCACAAATGATGCTTGTGGAACCACATTGCATTGTATAGCCACTCTCGGAAATAGGATTTACTCCAACGGGTCTGTTGGTTCAACCACCTGAGATATTCTATAGGTGTCTCGGTAAGGCACTTGGATCGAGCGGTGTATTTTGTTGCATAGCCAAGGCTCAGGACTCGGTTGGTGAGATGTCTATCATCTCCAAAACTACACTGAGAGCCCATGAATTCTTGATTGTACCAATCCTCCACAAATTCATGGAGCAAGGAGTTCCTGTACATCCCCAAAGGTCCGCTGATGCACTGGACACAGCCGAAGTAGGATTGGCAGGCTCTTTCAATATTAAATGCCATCCAGTATCTGACACTGCTGAGGAAGGAGATCCATGAATCGTATTTGTTCAAAATCTGCAAGAAGCCAAAATGGAAAGGAAGTTTGAAAATTAATTCCTCAAAAAAAGAATGTAGGATGGGTTTTTTGAAGATCATGATGTCAACACCAGAAAAACAATGCTACTAATACTATTTTAAATAGTGTGAGCTCTAATTCTCCATATCTTTTCATATTCTTTGTTTTGGTTTGCATATGTGTAATAGTAATATCACACATATTTGTGAAATTATTCATATGCAGCAGTAGCTCTGAAATTGTGCATTAACCTATATTTATTCTCTGTATTCAACACGTTTTCCCTTCTACGAGAAGGCGTTCACAGATATATATATATGTTTCAGTATTGGAACAGCACATTAAGCTGATTCCAAAAATGGCTCCAGTTTTTTCTATCATCTCTAGTTTTTAAGATGCAGAACATATGCCATCTTCTTGCCCACAGAAAATCATGATACCAATATCTAAGAAACTAGAGCTGATGTGATCTATCCAATGCACTTTTCTGAATCAGTGCCCCAAATAACCCCAGGAACAGGCTTACAAATCAAGACGAGAAGTTTTTTGTTGGACTGTGTTATCATTTGATGCCCATTAAAAATAATTTATCTTATGCTTTGAAGTGTTTCTCCACCTGGTTTACATACCCATGTGTCTGAAATTCCAAGGCAGGAAAAAATAGGGAAACTATTGTGTGTGCCTTAATATATTAATAAATACAAATACATGCATTTTCTTTTATTTGTCCTTCTTTTACATTTTATATGGTTTTATTCATTTTATGGTGTTGCCTTATTGTAAGATTCCTTAACCTCTGTTTGTGGGATAGAAATCCAGTTAAACAACTAAATAAAATGTGCCACTTTCCCACATGGAGATAAACCCTTGCAAAAGTTGAAACTGAAGTGTCTTTTAATTTAAGACATGATACAAAGTTTGAGTCATCAGAAAAGCTGTTTATGTTCACCTGAACATCTCCCCCAACACCTCCAACCATTGGATCTTCTTCTAAAACCTTTACCATTTCCACTGATGAAGCTGGATCAAGCATCGTATCAGAATCGCATACCTGTCCACAAGAAAGAAACATAGTGTTAATATAGATAGATATCAATCTTAGGTCTGTTAACAGAATATCTGGAAACAGCTGAATGTGGCCTACTGCTGATTTTTAAAAAACAAAGTTTCACCCTCCACTTTCACAATGCGGAAGGCCAACTATATAGCTGCCCTCCATATTAGCCAACCATGATCCCAGCAGACAGATGAACAAAATTTGATAAATAACTACCTTGTCACATGTGCCACTGGAATTGCAGTAGATTGCCACACATCAAGGCAATCCCGACAGCGACAGCCCAGGAGGTGTGGGGATCTATCACCCCATGCCTCAGACCCTTCCGGCTTCATCACATATGAGGAAGTGTCTGCTGGCTAGCTTGCCCCATTGAAGGCAATGCAACATGGGAAGCCTCCTGTGTTGCCGGTGGTGGCTTTTTTTTATGGCGACTCTGGTTTCACCGCAATTTTGCCCCAGAACCTGGAAGTACTTCTCCCATGTGTAGTGGGAGCCAATAGGCTCCGTGGCAAAGCTGAGGCACAATTGAAATTTGCCACATATGATGAGGTCATAAGACTGTTTTGCTACTTATCAAACACTCAAGAATTGATCAACAAATCAAAGAATATGGGATCTGAAGAATTCTGTGTGGTCCAAAGAAGGGATTATTACATTTTGAGCTTCCAAGGATGAAACATCCCATAGAAACCATGTGCACAACAATACTTGAATTCTGAATGACAAGAATTCAAAAGATACACATTTTCATAGGAGTCAACCCCACTCCTTCAGAGCTCTGTCACTATCCAATATTTTAGTCAACTCATTATAAAAAAAACACTCTCAGTGAAATTTTGATATTGCTACTTCTTTTCAAGTAGCTATCAAAGTGACTTCCTATGTCCCATCTACACTGACCATTTAATGCAGTTCCAAATTGATATTGAAGAAAATAGTTTATATAGGGAACCCTGAACCAGCTTGAGGCCCAGTTGGTGATTACATAAACTGCAGGTCACTAATGCGCATTGAGGTTTCTTTCATGTGCCATTGTAGGAGTTTGTTGCCTGGCCACCAGAGTTAGCAGCTAGGTTCAAACTACATTAAATGGTCAGTGTAGATGTGGCCCCAAAAACTCTTTTCTAACATAACTGAACCAAATAAGTATATTTTCATGTTAATGAAATAGTAATGTTGCTACCATGGTTACAAAGAAGGAGTGAACAACGTGTGACTTCCAAGTGTTGTTAGGTGTCAACTCCCCTCATTTTCACATTTGGCTTTGGTGGGTAGGTTTAATGGGAACTGCATTCCAACAATATGTAGCAGGTCACAAGATGCTTGACTATGGTTTAATCTCATTTATTTAAATAATTGGAAAAACATTTGATCGCAGAATCAGGAATATTAATTTTTATTTAATTAAGAAAAATGGGGCAATCCCAGAAAGCCCCATTATAGGCTAAGTTTAGCGTTGCCATAAATTGAAAATCATGGTGTTTTGCTCTTTCCTTCCATCTGCATGATAAAAGGAAAATGGATTCATTTGCTATGTCACCAGTTCAAACATTTTCTTCTAAGAGGGAGAGGAGCAAACCTAAGATACATATACAACTTGGCAGAGGACCTGGGAAGAAATAGGATAGCCTTTTATAATAAAGTAAATAATTTTATTACTCCAAGAAGGTATACCCATTCATGTGAGACAGTGAGATTAGATCCCAGAAGTATATTTTGCAATCCAGATCCCTTTGAACTTGCATTTCATGAATCTCTGTGATCAAAAGCACTCATCCAGAACTGTTTCTCATAATCACTTGCTCCTTTCCTTAGCATTTAATTTTGTTCAGGCTGTTATTACATATGCTCATATTGTTTTAAAGGACTTTGTTGGTACTTGCTTTCTTCTCTTTGGGAAAAAGAAATGCAAAAATGCAATTATTGTAAATATGAGTAAAGTGTTAATGTGCAGCTGTGGTCTTGAAGACAACCCACAGTTCCCCAAGGGAAGCTATATATGTTGAATGAGGAATAAGAAAAGGGTCTCTCATTTAGGTGAGAGAAAATGCTCAGTGGATATTACCTGGGGTTACCACTTTTTCAAAGGTGGGCAGCAGACAGATCAGGGATCCCATTTCCTGCCTCTTTACCAGACTTTTAGAGGACATACATACCCATTTTTTTCAAAACAGGGAAAACATGTTAAAACATTCTTTTCTTTTTTAAAAAAGTTCATGACATAAATAAGCTTAATAGACTCACAATCCCTTGGAGTTTGAAGGACATTTGATTCTCCATTTGGGGACTTAAAATGGGGTGAATTAGATGAGATCTAGAGATGACATGTATGGCACTGAGGGTAGTAGGCTGAATGTGACCTAGGACTTAATCTCATGATCAGGGGGAAAGTGGAGGAAACTGTCTTAACTTCTTTCCTCCCATCTTTCCCTGTCTTCTGGGATGGCCAGACACCCTACGTCCGTACTAGTTTAGGGTTTCTTTCCATGTGCTGTGGAAATGGGAGTCCCACAAACTCCCATCAAAAGGGCCCTTACATCATATGATGACCTCCATGGGATTCCCATGGGGCTCTATTTATGATATGTGTGGAAATGGAGCCATAAACCCATGGGATAAAGTCTCTACAGGCAGAACACTTACTATCTCACCTAAGAGCTAGTGTTGGACTCATATCAGGGTTCAAGACCTTGCCAAGTCCTAAGGTTAGCTGACTACAAGGTTTCAACATTTCATAGATCAGGGCTGTCCAACTTCTACCGGACCGGGGGCCTGACTTCCGGTCACTGATCACCTGGGGGGCCTTAGGGTTTGCCTCCGCCCCAGCTCCGCCCCCTCTCCTGGCTCCACCCCTCCCTACTAATACTAACCCAAGGAGGGACCATCAGTCAAAAAATTGCTTTTCTCATTTGGGAGTTGTAGTTGCTGGGATTTATAGTTACCACACAAAGAGCATCCTGAACTCCACCAATTATGGAATGGAATCAAACTTTCCACACAAAACTCCCATAAGCAAGAGAAAATACTACAAGAGTTTGATGGGTATTGAGTTTTGGAGTTGTAGTTCACCCATATCCAGAGAGCACTCAAACAATGTTGGATCAGGACCAAACTTGGCATGAATACTCAATATGCCCAAATGTGAACACAGATGGAGTTTGGGGAAAATAGACCTTGACATTCTGGGATTTATAGTTAAAACACAATCGAAGAGCATCCTGAACTCTTGCAACAATGGAATTGAACCAAACTCTTTGGCATATTGAATTCTCATTACCAACAGAAAGTACTGAAAGGGTTTGCTTGGGAATTGACCTTGAGTTGTGGAGTTGTAGTTCACCTCCATCCAGAGAGCACTGTGGACTCAAATAAGGATGGATCTGGACCAAACTTGGCATGAATACTCAATATGCCCAAATGGGAACACTGGTGGATTTGGGGGGAAATAGACCTTGACATTTGGGAGTTGTAGTTGCTGGGATTGGTGGTTCACTTACAATCAAAGAGCATTCTCAACCCCACCAATGATGGAATTAACAATCTTGGCACAAAGAACTCCCATGACCAAAAGGAAATACTGGAAGGCTTTGGTGGGCATTGACCTTGAGTTTGGAAGTGTAGTTCACCTACATCCAGAGAGCACTGTGGACTCAAACAACGATGGATCTGGACAGGAGAAGGAAGGAAGGAGTGGAAGAGAAGGATGGAAGGGAATGGAGGGAGGAAAGGGAGGAGGGAAAGTGAGAAGGAAGAAAAGATGAAGAAAGGAAGGTAAAAGAGAGAGGGGCAAGGAGGGAGGGAGAACAGTTGAAAGGAAAGACGAAAGGGTGGGTAGGTGGGTGGAAGGAAAGAAGGTGAAAGAGAGGGACGGAGGAAACAAGGAAAGAGTGGAAGGAAAGGGAGGGGGGTAGAGAGAGAGAGAGAGAGGGAAGCGGGGGGGAGAAGGCCGGGCGATGGAGGTGAGTGTGCTGAGGGCCTGAGCGCCTCTGAGCGCACGTAGCAGCAGGAGGAGGGAGCGAGCGAGAGGAGAGAGAGAGAGAGAGGGAAGGGGCAGGGAAGGAAGGAGGAAAGGGTGGAATGGAAGGAGGGAGAGGAATGTTGCTCACCATAACGCTGAATGCTTCCTTGCAATAACTCCTCCCTGGGAAGGGAGGGAGGATGAGAAGGAGGAAGGAGCTCTGCTGAGCCACATGGAGCGCCCATGCGGCCGGGTCGCTCTTCCTGTTTGCTGCCAAAGGGGCGAGGCCCGAGAGACGTCACTCCCTCCCATTGGCCCCCTCCCTCAGGAGAAGAGAAGGCGGCCAATAGAAAGCCAAGGGGGCGGGACCAAAAATAATAAAAAAATAATATTTTAATCGAAAAAAAATATTTTAAAAATATATTATTTATTGCAGGAGGGTAAGGGGCCGTAGCCAAGGGGCTGGGGGGCCGTGTGCGGCCCCAGGGCCGCCTGTTGGACAGCCCTGTCATAGATGAACAGATGTGCAGCCCAAATGGCGAACATTATCAATATTGTAGAATATTCATACAAGAAAATGCTGCACTAGCTTGCTTTTGTCTCTGGGGATTACTCCCCCCTCCTCTCCTCTGGGGTAATTGAGAGCAAGCTAATTTTGCTCTTTGAATGCATTTTGTGAGAATGGAAGTATGCCGAGGACAAAGAGTGAAAGTTAGGGGAGAAAAGAAACTGAGGGTGTGTCCATGCTGTAGAATGGATGCAGTTTGAAACCACTTTAGCTATCATGGCACAATGCTATGGGATCCTGGGAGTTATTGTTTGGTGAGGCGCCAGAACTCTTTGGGGGGGAGCCTACAGATCTTATAGAACTACAACTCCAATGGCTCCATAGCATTAAGCAACAGTAGTTAAATTGGTGACAAATTGTGATCAAAAGCACTCATCCAAAACTGTTTCACTGGATGTACCCATAAGCTTTTTTAAAAGAAGCTGAAGAAATAAGAATAAATAACTGAGAATGAACATGCCAAATTGGGACAGTTGGAGGGTGTGGATATGTGGTCTCTGAAGAGCATGCCAGAAAGCAGAACAGTGTGGCAAGCACATTTGCATTTTCTTTAACCTCTAAATATTTTTCAAGGGCAGCCCCATGAAGAAGGCGTTCCAATAGTATAATTGATGTAGACCCAAAACCTCTCTAGACAATCAGTTCCACTTCCTAATATGTCAGGAAGTTCCTCCAATACAAATCTACTCTCCTTGAATATTGAACCATTAGATCTAGCCCTACTTTTACATCATGCTCTGAATGGCAAAAATGCCATTAAGAAATAATAAAGAAAAGCATTATCTGTATACCTTTATAAAGCGGAATGTTTGTATGTATGTATGTATGTGTGTGGAGAGCGGGAGGGCGGATATGTGGCAGCCACTTTCACAGGCCACAGCGACCAGCGCGGGTGATGGACCTGCACCAAACTTGGTACACATAACCCCCCTAACCCCCTTTACGTCCTGGTGCGGTTCGGGGGACATGACCCATGGATTATGGGATTTGTAGTACTTTCAAACACTTTGGTTCCCACAGACCACTGAGGCCACCAAAAAGGACCAATACAGACCACACTTAGCACACACAGCCCCCATGACCCACTCTACGTCCTGGTGCAGTTTGGAGGAGGGTGGACCATAGATGATGGGACTTGAAGTACCTCTACTCACTTCTCAAGTCCGCTGCAACCCTCATCCAATCACTGATCGAGACCAAACTTGGCATACATAACCCATATGACTGCCTTCATGTCCTGGTGAGGTTTGGGGGAGGACTGACAATGGATGATGGGATTTGTAGTACTTTCACACCCCTCTGTTCCCACAGACCACTGTGGCCCCCAACAAACACTGATAAAGACCACACTTGGCACACAGAGCCCCAGTGACCCACTCTACATACTACTGAAGTTTGGAGGGGGCCAGAACATGGATGATGGGACTTGCAGTACCTTCCCTCACTTTCCAAGACTGCTACAAACCTAATCCTATGACTGATCAACACGAAACCTGCCACACAGAGCCCTCATGACCCACTCTACATCCTGGTGCAGTTTGGAGGAGGGTGGACCATGGATGATGGGACTTGAAGTACCTCTACTCACTTCCCAAGTCTGCTGCGACCCTCATCCAATTACTGATCGAGACCATACTTGGCACACATAACCCCTATGACTGCCTTCACGTCCTGGTGAGGTTCGGGGGAGGACTGACAATGGATAATGGGATCTGTACTACTTTCACACCCCTCTGTTCCCACAGACCACTGCAGCCCCCAACAAACACCGATAAAGACCACACTTGGCACACAGAGCCCCAGTGACCCACTCTACATCCTACTGAACTTTGGAGGGGGGCAGACCGTGGATGATGGGACTTGCAGCACCTTCCCTCACTTTCCAAGACTGCTACAAACCTAATCCAATGACTGATCAACACCAAACCTGCCACACAGAGCCCTCATGACCCACTCTACATCCTGGTGCTGTTTTGTGTGAGACGGACCATGGATGATGGGACTTGAAGTACCTTCACTCACTTCCTAAAACAATGCCACCCTCATCCATTCACC
The DNA here is from genome assembly GCA_030556195.1 of Anolis apletophallus. Lineage (NCBI taxonomy): Eukaryota > Metazoa > Chordata > Lepidosauria > Squamata > Anolidae > Anolis > Anolis apletophallus. The sequence continues at coordinate 129,799,122 of JARBWK010000007.1, forward strand.
AATACAGACCAAACTTAGCACACAGAGCCCCCATGACCCAATCTACATCCTACTACACTTTGGGGGAGGGTGGACCAGAGATGATGGGCCTTGCAGTACCTTCAGTAATTTCATGATACCACTGCAACTCCCAATAATGATGGATCAAGACTAAACTTGCCACACAGAGCCCCCATGACCCACTCCACATCCTGCTGCACTTCTCAAATGACCCGGGCACCACCGGGTCCCCAAGCTAGTAATAAATAAAACACTTTAAAAGTTCAAATTAGAAAAAAGTGTTCCCTTCAAAAAACAGTAGCTTTACTTAAGTTACATTCATACATACATACATATAGGCATGCTAAACTTAGCAGTGTAAATTGCAGCCCAGTTTGCCCTTAGAGCTAAATAAGAAAGTGCAAATATTTTTCTTTCTCTTTGCTGTGCGATGGCGAGATTTTAACCGTTGCTGTTGGCTTCTGGGGATATTTGCTCTTTTACGAGTCCAATTTTTATGCATTTTTGCAAATGTGCAAGGTTTGAAACTACAATAACTGCTGCCTTGTTGCATTGCCCTTAGAAAAATAAACATAACGGATGGGCTAATAGTATTTTTGTGAGCAATTAACCTTTTCCTTCTGACTTAGTGTGTCTGCATGTAAAGTAGTTAGTTTTACAAAGGAAAAGAGATTAGAGACATTTTGCTCAAATTGCAGAGGGCATGATTGGGAGAAAACCCCTTGGTATCTCTCACTTCTCTGGAAATGAGATTTCTCGCAGGGGCATGACATTCTTGCCAGCCTATCATGTCCACGTTGAGGCATCTTGTCTTGACTATATCCAAGACATGGGCTTGATTTATTTGAACTCAGCTAAAACAAGTTAAGTTCTCAAAAGGTGAGTAAACATATGTATCAATTTTGTCTTTAGACCATGTCTTTTAAATACAGCGCAGCCCCTGCATCCTATGAACTTGCTGTGGAAACAGGAAACTGTAATAGTGAACTCTATTGAAAGGAAAAGCTTCCACTAGAAGGTGTCATTACCAAATTTTCAGTGAGTTTCCTATGGAAGAATATCATAAAATTAGCTAAAGGACCCAGAAAATTCCTTGATAGGACATTTTTTTTCTGATGTGGAAAAGTATTACTGTTAGGTTTTGTCATAAAGCCCTTTGCCAAGTTGTCTGTTGACTTACTGAGGCCCCATTAATTTCATAGGTTTCCAAGTTAAGGAACTCTCAGGGCCCTTCCACACAGCCACATAACCCAGAATAGCAAGGCAGAAAATCCCACAATATCTTCTTTGAACTGAGTTATCTGAGTCCACACTGCCATATATTCCAGTTCAAAGAAGATAATGTGAGATTCAACTGTCTGGAAGGGGGTTCGGAGGTGGTTCCTCTGAAATACACCTACAGCACCTGGTATTTGTTGGTGTTCTCCCATCCAGGTACTAGCAAAAGCTTAACCTGCATAGCTTTCCAGAGCAGATGGGATCTGGTGCCTCTAGAATATATATATGCATTATACAATCCCTACCAAAAGTTAATTGATGAACGGCTGCAGAAATGGGACGAACATCAGAGAAAAGATACATTTGAAAGCACTGTAAATAATAAGTAGGGAGGAAGACTCATTTGCTCAAGCCAGGAGTGTGGGAAAATGTCCAGAGCATTAAATATAATGAGAATCCGTACATGAGAGAAACTCTTTCCTTGCCGAGAGTGTGGGAAATAAAGAGAGGCCAGAAGGATAAATTGGACAAGGCTTCTTTATTAACTGAAACATGATAACAGAGCCAGTGTGAAAATCTGGCCATTAGATTTTAGGGATGTATCTCTTTCGGATGTAATTCCTATTTAATATTTTTCCCCAAAGGAAGTTGTGAGAAACTCTTCAAAAAGCAAGACGCTTTCAATGATTTGATTTGATTTTTTTGCAGTCCAGGACTCATCCTGTGCAAAATTCTCATGTGGTTGTTTTGCACACATTTTCTGTGCAGAAAACAGCATTTTATATGCAGTAAATAACATATATTTCCCTTTATATGTATGTTCTTTTCTGCACAAATGGCCACATGTTAATTTTATGCCAAAAAAAGTCTCAAAATGAAAAGTTTACCACTATGCCAGAATTCTTCTCAATGGGGCTTCTCAATACTCAGGAATATTTTTTGTATCGTTTTTTTAAAAAAATACTTTGGATTTAACGATGGGAGATTTGGGTTGAAAGTCATTTTCAGCCATGGAGCTCACTGGTTGACCTTTGGTTAATTTTGGTTTCTTCTTCCAGTGGTTCCTAACTTTATGTTCTTGAGCTGTTTTGGATTTAAAAATCCAGAAGCCCCAACCAGGACTGTCAATAACCAGCGTTTCTGGAAACTGAAGTCCATAAAAATCTGGAAAAGCAATACCTAAGAACCACTACCTAACCCTTTTCACAAGCTTATGAAGAGAACCTGCAGATAGCTGGGGTAACTGTGACCTATGATTTCTCCATTGCTTGTGTTTACCTACATGTTGACTAACCATCCAACAGGATGCCAGTCCATTTTTGTAGTAGTAAAGAACAAAATATATTCCACAAATCTAGCCAGAATGTGGATGCAAAGCAAAGTGGAGGAGAGGCCCTGATACTACAATGGCTGGGAGGGAAGGAGAACACTGAGAAAATAAATACAAAGAGCCCTATAAATCCTTTGCAAGTTAAAGCAATACATCAATTAAGCCTTGTAACATGTATCAAACTGCTTCTCTACTAACTGAATTGGAGATTAACATGCAGTCTTTTTCTCTTGCTGAAAGGTGAGCTCATCAAAACTGGAGAATTTGCTCCCTTGTCTCTTAACTGGAGATAACCCATGAAAACAAGACTCGGGGCCAAGCTTTGAGATATAACAAACCATTGTTATGTACAGGTTGAACATCCATAATCCAAAAATCTGAAATTATCCACATGGGTGGCTGAGATAGAGACATTATTGCTTTCTAATTGTTCGGTGCCCAAAATCTTAGCTTCATGCATAAAATTATTACAAATCTCATATGCAATTACCTTTGGGTTATCCATATAAATAAAGTGTATAAGAAACATAAATGAATTTCGGGTTTCGACTTGTATCCATCTCCAAGATTATGTCCAAATATGCAAATACAGGAATTCCAAATTTTGAAAACCAAAACATTTCAAGTCCCAAGCATTTTGGATAAAGGATATTCAACCTGTATAGGTACAGAAAACCGATAGGAGGAAAGTTGGGGTACAAAATGTGATTAATGTAAGTAACTTGCTGGAGTGAATATGGTTCTTTGTGTAAGTGCTTCGTCTTTCAGTAGAAGAGAGAGGGTGAAAAAAAATTCTGCCAGATACAGCACAGCTGGTGAATAATCCCTGCCTGCAGCTTGTACTTTGGAAATGGGGGAATGGGCCCTGCCTAATTCGTTTTTAAGTGAACGGTGTCACAGCGGCTTTAAAGGCCAAGCTTTTGCCTTGAGTGAGGTAATGCAGCTGTATATGCTGAAGCCAACACTACTTGGCTGAGGGATCGCTCTTGTATGTATTTCTAAACTCCTCCTGCCCTCCTCCCTTCTCTCCTTTCCACCCAGACCCCTTTTCCTCCCCTGCTTCTTAACAAGTTTTTATAGAGCTTTAAAATCTCTCTATTTTGGTGAACTCTGCCAATCCTCTGAGATACTCTTCTGAGCAGCAGGAGCATATGTTTGCATTACGGGGCCTCCCAGTTCCTCGCAGGATGAATCATGGCCTTGAATCCTATCAAACATCTAACAAATTGGGAAGCTTTTAGTGGATTTTTAAAAAGTAAGAACAAAACAAGATAGTTTGAGAAAAGAAATAGAAAATTATTTCTATTGTAAATGTCTGGGAATACACTGGCACCAAGTCCTGCATAAATGTGCCCATCAAAATGGGGAGACAAGTCAAACTGCTTTTCAATCACTGCTGAATTCTTTCTGCAATTTATTTGCTGCCACTTTAGGGTTGCCTGGTTCCAAGTCTCCATTACTCATGGGTCATTGCCAGGTGGGAGATAAGGATGCAGAACCTCCAATTTTGAGGGTTTCCAGCATAGCTAGAAGAGCACCAGGCTGGTGCCACCAGCTTTTAATAATTTCCATGGGATTATGATTTCTTTGCTATACTCACAAATGCTCCCAAGGCGGCCTATATAACTGTTGGGGTTTGGTTCCAAGACACAGTTACATTGCTCAATTTTGTCAGGTTATCAGTATTTGGGTGTTGTTTTTTTTAAAAAAAAATCAAGTTTGAATGAGAACTTTTTTAAAATTTGGAACTTTATTCACAAAATTGACGATTATAATTTGATTTTGTTTTAAGTATTGTCAAAGGCTTTCATGGCTGCAGTCACTGGGTTGTTGTAGGTTTTTCTGGCTGTATGGCCATGTTCTAGAAGTACAGGTCCTTCTCAAAAAATTAGCATATAGTGCTAAAGTTCATTATTTTCCATAATGTAATGATAAAAATTAAACTTTCATATATTTTAGATTTACTGATGATTTTGGCATACAGCTCCTGAAAACCCAAAAATCCTATCTCAAAAAATTAGCATATCAGGAAAAGGTCCTCTAAACGAGCTATTAACCTAATCATCTGAATCAAATAATTAACTCTAAACACCTGCAAAAGATTCCTGAGGCTTTTAAAAACTCCCAGCCTGGTTCATTATTCCAAACCGCCATCATGGGTAAGACTGCCGACCTGACTGCTGTCCAGAAGGCCATCATTGACACCCTCAAGCAAGAGGGTAAGACCCAGAAAGAAATTTCTGAACAAATAGGCTGTTCCCAGAGTGCTGTTTCAAGGCACCTCAATGGGAAGTCTGTGGGAAGGAAAAAATGTGGCAGAAAACGCTGCACAACGAGAAGAGGTGACCAGACCCTGAGGAAGATTGTGGAGAAGGACCGATTCCAGACTTTGGGGGACCTGCGGAAGCAGTGGACTGAGTCTGGAGTAGAAACATCAAGAGCCACCGTGCACAGGCGTGTGCAGAAAATGGGCTATAGGTGCCGCATTCCCCAGGTCAAGCCACTTTTGAACCAGAAACAGTGGCAGAAGCGCCTGACCTGGGCAACAGAGAAGCAGCACTGGACTGTTGCTAAGTGGGCCCAAGTACTTTTTTTCTGATGAAAGCAAATTTTGCATGTCATTTGGAAATCAAGGTGCCAGAAACTGGAGGAAGACTGGGGAGAAGGAAATGCCAAAATGCCTGAAGTCCAGTGTCAAGTACCCACAGTCAGTGATGGTGTGAGGTGCCATGTCAGCTGCTGGTGTTGGCCCACTGTGTTTTATCAAGGGCAGGGTCAATGCAGCTAGCTATCAGGAGATTTTGGAGCACTTCATGCTTCCATCGGCTGAAAAGCTTTATGGAAATGAAGATTTCATTTTTCAGCATGACCTGGCACCTGCTCACAGTGCCAAAACCACTGGTCAATGGTTTACCGACCATGGTATTACTGTGCTCAATTGGCCTGCCAACTCTCCTGACCTGAACCCCATAGAGAATCTGCGGGATATTGTGAAGAGAAAGTTGAGAGACGCAAGACCCAACACTCTGGATGAGCTTAAGGCTGCTATCGAAGCATCCTGGGCCTCCATAACACCTCAGCACTGCCACAGGCTGATTGCCTCCATGCCACGCCGCATTGAAGCAGTCATTTCTGCAAAGGATTCCTGACCAAGTATTGATTGCACAACTGAACATAATTATTTGAAGGTTGACTCTTTTTTTTGAAAAACACTTTTATTTTATTGGCCGGATGAAATATGCTAATTTTTTGAGATAGGATTTTTGGGTTTTCAGGAGCTGTATGCCGAAATCATCAGTATTAAAACAAAAAAGACCTGAAATATTTCAGTTGGTGTGCAATGAATCTAAAATATATGAAAGTTTAATTTTTATCTTTGCATTATGGAAAATAATGAACTTTAGCACTATATGCTAATTTTTTGAGAAGGACCTGTATTCTCTCCTGACGTGAGACCTCACAACCTCTGAGGATGCCTGCCATATAAGCAGGTGAAACGTCAGGAAAGAATACTTCTAGATCAGGGCCATACAGTCTGAAATACCTACAACAACCCAGTGATTTCGTTCTGACTCACATGTGACATGAATGAAGCAAAATCAGACTGATTCTACTATCCCTTGGCCTGGGTTTAGGCAGGAGCTGTGTTAACAGGGTAAGTAGACAAATGGCTGAAAACCTAAGAGAAATAAAAACAAAACCAGGGAATCCTCTGAAGATGCCAGCCACAAATGCAGGCAAACCTTCCATATAGCCTGAAAACTACACAACACTCCAAAACAGGTAACTTATGTTCATTCCAAAGGACATTTCACTCTGCTCTTTTGTTATCCTTATCTTTTGACTATGAGACTTGGGCTGTCCATTGGAAGAAACAGAATCATTCTCCACTCTTGATGTGTAACTCCCCCACCTTTTTTTCATGTCAGAAGCTACTTTAGGAACTGCAGGTCGCTTCTGTGTGAGAGAATTAACTGTCTACACTACAGGGACGTTACCCAAGGGATGTTTTACCATCCTGTGGAACTCCCTAAAACTAGTGTTCAGGATTTGCAATTCAATAATATCTGGGGGTTGGCACAACTGCCCACACAGCAGTAGAGGATGTTTTAAAATACAGTGTAATCCTTGTATCTGCAGCACCAGAACCTATATTTTCACTTACCCACATTCAAAAAATATATAACAACTCTAGGAATTCTCTAGAGTCTAGACACTCCAGGTGATTCTATAGCATGCTTTCACCAGAGATTATCACAGTCACATTGGAAGACTTAGAAAACTTTAGGTGAAACTTTAGGTATTGATTCCACAATATCAGGGTCTCATTTTATCTGAAAACATCTTTTCAAGGAATTTTCTACATCCTCCAGTGTGACTCTGATAATTTCTGGTGGAAGTCAATTATTTCAATGGTTTTGTATATGTTTTGATGGTTGGGGTGGAGGGATGTTGTGGACAGAGACAGCCATTCTGTTACTGTGGAAAAGTAGACGAGATCCAAAGGGAATCTGCCTCTGTTCATATATTTACATGCAAACTGAGAACATCTTCCACTGAGTTCCCACTGGAGTTCTTCAAAGGATAGTGTCTTCAGTCTGGGTATGGCTATGGGAATATAGCCAGATACATCTTCAAACCCCTCCCCCCTTTTCTCCCCTTTTCTCTCCTTTTCTCCATCAGCAGCCAGTGCATTGGTGAGTCTTGGAGTGGCAGCAACAGGGATCTGAAGAGTCTAGTTTGTAGGACTCCAAGAGTCCTACATATGCAACACTAATTCTCACCCAGTATCTGTAAACATGCACATATCTTGTGTGAAGAAGTATTTTCCTTTTATTTGATGCCAAGTCATTGACAGTCTATCTCACTAAATTCTACCATTATGGAAGAGGGAGAAAAACATGCTACTACCAATTTTCTCCGCAGCAAGAAAAATGTATTTTTATCTCTCTCACACATATCTTTCATCCAGGTGTCTTCCTTCTCAGCTGAAAGGAACCCAAATACTGGTGCATGGAAGGCACCTTCAGTTGCAAAGGCAGGAAAACATTCCTAGCCACACAACTATTAGTTACAGAGTTATAAAATCTGAAGGGGCAGAAAGCACAAGAAACTGGAGGGCAAGAGGACAAAGGGGGAGAGGAAGCACCAGACCAAACCATTTTGCTGTCCAAAGCAGAATAGCAAATATTATTAAATCCAATGAACAAGTTAACGTGCATTGGATTGAATACTAGCTTTATATTATTTTTGCAACTGGGGAGGAAAATTATCACAAAGCTGCCTTGTACTGTATCAGACCATTCATCCATCTAGCTCAGTACTGTCCACACTGACTAGCAGAAGCTCAGCAGGGTTTGAGACTGTTCTAACTGGAGATACCATGTATTGAATCCAGGATCTTCTGTACCCAGAGAAGATGCACTGCCACCAAGTTTCAACCCTTGTACAGTCACCCCCACCCATTTCACCACTAGTGAAATGCCACATTAACAATTTAAATGGATTACAATTTGCTACTATTTCATGACACCCAGACTCCACTGCCAGAGGCCACTGCCTCACTGTGCCTAATTACTCACTAAAGTTAGGGACAGGACAATGAATTTCCCAAATTGATTTGACTTTACTAGCCCCTCCAGAAAGCAATGCAGAACCTGGGCTGTGTTACCGGAGTCCAGCCTTTCTTAACCTGGTGCTCTCCAGATGTGGTTTTGGTTTTCTATTATACAAGAAGCCCACGCCTACGGGGATTACCGTTGCGGATCCGTCCCGTTTCGGACCTCAAGGGTCCTTCGGGTGGTCTCACAGTAGTATCTGTGGCTTCTTTCATGCATGAATTATTTATACACTAACTGTACCCGGCACACGTTGCTGTGCCCTATTTTGGAGATGCGAGGAAGTCTGAGTATGTAAGGGTTGGAGTTGTTGTTAGTTATGGTGTTGTTGGGGTCATGGCTGTGTTGTTGTGGGTTGTTTTGGTGGGTGGGATGTTGGAGTCCTGTGGAGTTGTTGTTGTGTGGTGTTGCTGGCATTCTGCATAGCTTGTGGATATACAATGTTTTTTGTCTTTCCATCTGCTGTGTTGATGTAGAGGTTGATGCGTGTGTGGGGGGGGTACTTTGGAAGTGAGTGGAGGTACTTGAAATTCCATTATCCATGGTGTGTCCCCCTCTAATCTGCAGTCGGATGGAGTGTGGTTCATGGGGGGCATTGTTTGCCAAGTTTGGTCTTTATCGGTCTTGGTTCTGGGACACAGTGGTCTGTGGGGAATGATGGGTTTTGAAGTACTACAAATTCCATTATCCATGGAGGTACTTCAAGTCCCATAATCCATGGTCCACCCTCCTCCAAACTGTAGAATGTAGCATGGGTCATAGGGGCTCTGTGTGCCAAGGTAGGTTACTGTAAATTCAGGCCATACACAATGTCCCATGAGCTGAGGCCTAGTCAGGAACAGCAAGTTAATGAAGCCTTACTGTCAATTCAGGCCATACACAATGTCCAATGAGCTGAGGGCTAGTCGGCAGAATCCAGTTAATGAAGCCTTACTGTCAATTCAGAGCGTAAACAGCATTCCATTAAGTGAGGCCTAGTCAGGTAAATTAAGTTAATGAAGCCTTACTTTCAATTTTGGGCATAGTCTGTGATTTGTAGGGGTGTAAATTTTCTGTGGGAAGTGAATTGGGTGTTTGTGTTTGTGCCTCAGCCCTTTGCCTTATCCTCCTCTGACAGTTTATTATGGGTCGGAATGTTCATGTTGGCTGGCCAGTACAGGAGTTATGCAAATCCGCCCTTATTGGCAGCCAATTATGTTGTCAGAATGTAGAGGCTGGGGGAGTTGTTGGCAGCCCCGGAGGATGCTGGGAAATGTAGGGTTTCTTTAACTCATTTTGGGGACCTTTTAGGTTTTGGGGGGGAAGTTTCTTTGCTACAAACGTAACTTGTCTGAGGCCTATTTCTGTTGGCAAGTTTGGTGTCTCTGCGTTGTAAGGTTTCTCTGTTTGGGATGGTCGTTCCATGACGACTCTTCCTTTATATATATATATAGATGTATACTGTGTTTTTGGCATCGAATTGTTGCCGTTGTTAGGCCGCTCTGAGTCCCGCCTCGGGGGTTGAGAAGAGCGGGGTAGAAATGGTGGAAATAAATAAATAATGTGTTGGACTATAACTTCCATCAGCTCATAAGCCATGGGAGTTGTAATCTACCACATTCTATTGGAATCCATGCTCAGTATTTAATTGACTTTATTTTTATTCTACGACTTCTCCAAAAGGACACTGCAAACATTCTCTTGTGACATTCAGACTATCCACACTGCAGAACGATAGCAAATTGACACCACTTTAACAACCATGGTTCTATCCTATGGGACTATGGGATTTATAGTTTGTTATGGCACCAGAGGATTGACTCCAGTGGCACAGTGGGTCAAACCACTGAGCTGCTGAACTTGCTGACCAAAAGGTTGACAGTTGGAATCCAGAGAAAGGGGTGAGCTCCCACTGTTAGCCCCAGCTTCTGCCAACCTAGCAGTTCAAAACCATGCAAATTTGAGTAGATAAATAGGAACCGCTCCAGCAAGAAGGTAACAGTGCTCCATGCAGTCATGTCGGCCACATGACCTAGGAGAAATCTACAGACAATGCCAGTTCCTTGGCTTAGAAATGGAGATGAGCACCACAGCCCAGAGTCGGACACAACTAGACTTAATGTCAAGGGGAAACCTTTGCCTTTATAGCATCAGAGCTCTCTGACAGAGCAGGGCAAATATCTCACAAAACTACACATTCCATGATTCCATAGCATTAAGCCATGGCACCCAATGTGGGGCCAAACTGCGATATTTCTGAAGTAGCTAGACAAGTCAAACAGAAATCTCTACCCAGATCTCTCATAGCTACTGCAGAGGAAAGCATAGGATGGGTTGGAGCAGGGGAGCATTAAGTAAAAGACAGGCTGGAAGAAAAACCCAATATCTACCTGACAAGGTTGTTGTTGTATCTATTCTATATATCACCAGAAAGCTAGAAATGCACTAAAATCTAATCCATTGTAGATTTCCTTCACAGCATTCATTACAGACTGAACTGAGAATTCGCAAAGCCTCTCTAAAGTCTGCATCACATTAGAGAATGAATCCACATTAAATCTGGTTGCTGCCTCCTGCAGAATTCTGGGATTTGTAGTTAAGAGAGGAGCCTTTAACAGCCTCACTAAATGACAAACTCCAGAATTCTGCTGGATTTAAAGTGGATTCATTCCCTAGTGTGATGAAGTAGTAACCGTCTTCCCCATTTAGGAAGTTCAACCTTTGCCGGCAAACCTACTCTTTCCAAAAGAAACTGAAAGGAGCACAGTGTTCGCAGATGGACTAGGATGGGCCATGCCGCTTCCGGCACAAAATGTACAAGACCAGCTTTCTTTGGGAGTCATGTTTTACTTGGCAAGGCTTGCCATACCTACCTGTACATAATCCACACTTCGCCCCAGCGCTTTGAATGCTGTGTACATTACTTCTCTTTTTCCGCCCCATTTCTGCATGATGCAAACACTTTTGTTGGACAAGACCAGCTGTGTAACATGTTGCATGCTCTCTTTATGGGACTCGTCACTCTCGTCAGGGCCTCTCTGATGAAAATTATTCCGCCAGATGTAAGTTGCAGATCTATCCCTGCCCATGATCTCAGTAAAAATGTCCATCATGTAAACATCATCTTCCGAATTCCCATCGATGACCATAATCACTTTAATTCCGGGGTAGGTGAGTCTTTTCACTGAAAGTAAACATTTCCTTAAGTAGTCAGGATCCTCTTGGTAGGCAGCAATGCAAAGGGCAACAGTTTTGTTAAGCTTGATGGGGGTCTCAAGAGATCGCTTCATTTTTCTGTGTTCGAGAAAGGCAAACAGGCTTTGGATGATGAGGTGAGATGCCAGAATAGCACCGTAGAGTCCAAAGGAAAAATAATAGTTGTCTGTTTGGATGAACTGGTAGCCCACAATGTAAGCAGCTGAGATTCCAAGGAGCAGAGATACCCCAAACAGCGTGGTTCCAAGTATTCTCAAGATACATATAAACCTCTCGCAATGCATCTGCAAACAGATCAAGAAAGATCATGGTCAGTTTACACACTGTTTCTGGGTAGAAGGGTAATCTGGTTAGAATATGGAAGGGTTGGATAATGCAACTCCCATCATCCCTTACAGCCAAACGGTGGGAGTGGCTGTTAATTAACATTTGGCTGACCACAAGTTACAAATTCTAGCTTCCAAATCACGTTAAGGGAGTTGAAAGGATATATGACTGAAAAACAGTGAGGAGGACAAGTTTTACATGAAACCCTATGATAGCATTGCCATAAGTAAAAAAAACAGCCTTGAATGTATTTCTGACTTATGGCAAACCTATTGTGGAGTTTCATGCAAAAATAAAATCCTCCAGTATGACATTTATAAGGACATTCAAGTTTGTGAAACAGGTACAAGACCAAGTATGCAGAACATAACTACTTGGAATATGCAAAACTAAATGAAAGCCAACATGGTGTAGTGTTTTGAGCACTGGACTATAGATATCAGGGTTTCAATCCCTGCTCCACCATGAAAGACCACTGGGTGAACCTGTGGAAGTCACACACTCTCTGCCTTGAATGAAGGCAAAGAAAACTCCCCTCTGAATAAATCTTGCCAAGAAAATCTTTGCCATAGGGCCACCATAAATCAGAAATGACTTGAAGGCTTATAAAAATAATGTGGCTACACCTCTGTACAAATTTGTATGCATACATATAAGAAGAGACCATTGCAAGCCCAGGACCCAGCAATATGTCCCTGAAATGCTTTACAGATATAAACAGAATGTGTGCTAGATGTTCCAACTGATCAGCCCTGCGCTGCATTGTTTTCTTGGGTCAGCATAGCCTGAGTCATGTAGTTGGTGGACAATTGAAAGCAGTTCCAGTGATGGCTTTAACAAACTAAACTTGATGCTGTTTGGTTTCTTAAAGATGGCTATATTTTAAAAATCCATTTAAGAAATACATTTTGCATTTCACAAATCAAAATTTCAAAAATATAATAGTAATAGTAATAATGACAATGTTACAATTCACTACAATGGCACTGTGTTGTGACTTGCTCTACTCCTTAAACATCGCTTCATAATAATATTCCTAATGAAGAAAAATTGGTGCCAGCATTATGAGCCCTGAACATTTCAGGACTCTTCAGCCTGACTCTGATAAGGCACTTTTGGGCATTGAATGTGGAAGCATGGCTTGAAAGTACCTAGTCACAAGTCATTCAGTTATCTATGAAAGCTAAAATCCTATTGGTTACACCTAGTGGCACCAGTATATGAACTTTTGGGGGACTTTTGGAAGAAGATACCTTCTTCTGCAAAAGCTCATTTGCTCCAACTGTGCAATAGCAGCAGCTGCAAAATTCCCAGGTGCACCTTCCTCTCCCTGCCTCACTGACCAGTTGCATAGACCCACCGGGACATTCAATTGTCCTTGATCACCAAAGAAGAAATATAGTCTTATGCTGGGAGCTGAGACTGTTCCTTCTCCCACTACCCAAGGACCATCATAATGTACAACCTCACAATCCAAGTGACAGAGCTGTGCCCAGGAAGCATTCATAGTTGCTTTTGCATGCATAGGTAGAAAGTAAAAAGCCACTCATAACCAGTGGAGATTCTCCACTGCACAAGTGGGGTACGAAGGTAATATTTGCCAATTTCCACATTCATACTCTCCAACACTTTACAAATGAAAAACAAAACACATGTGGCCAAGAATAAGTAATGAATAGGAGCACAGAAAGTAAAAGTGCCCGCATCTACTGGGAAAAGAAAGACTCCAACCCATATTGTGTTAGTTGAATGCAAACTAGAGTGTGATCCCCATATCCACAGGAGATATGTTTCCTGGCTTCACATGGATATACATAGCCAAGAATTATAGTGAACCCTATTGAAATGAAGGATTTCTGGCCCAAGAATACCATAGTTGAAGTGGAAGACCTGAAGATGCCAAGAGAGAAGACATATTTTGGCCCCTTCTACGCAGCTATATAAAATCCAGATTATCTGCTTTGAACTGGATTATATAGCAGTGTAAACTCAGACAATCTGGTTCAAAGCAAACAATAGATGTTATCTGATTTGATAATCTGGGTTATATGGCAGTGCAGAAGGGGCCTCAGTTGGACATGGACAAAAAGGACTATAGATACTAGGCTTGTTTGATCAAGGAAAAAATGGTTCAAAACTTGTTTCAAATGTAGGGGGTGCTGACGATTTGTTTCCTAAATGATTTCTGAAATTTTCTGGAAAAAAATTGGGAATTTTTCTGAATTTTCCGAATTGCTTCCTTAATGGCGTCCGCGATTGCGCAATACGCGAAAACCTGCAAATGGGACAGGCAAAATTTGGGGGATTCCCTTTCCCTCATTTTTAGACCGCTACTGACAAAACTTGCTACAGTGGTAGAAAAGATTCTCCTCTGTCAGCATACTAACTTTCAACGTGTTTAGAAGATCCCTGGGTCCTTGACAATTTTCTAGTTTCCCAAAGTACAACTTGTAAGGAAGGGGCCTTCCAAAGTGTTATTGTGTTGATTCCCAAGAAAAGGATTGGATTAGTTGATTTGTAGTTTCCCAAAAGTACCACATGTAAGCTCAAAAAGAGTAAAGGGGCCTTCCAAAGTTTTACTGTGTTGACTAGAATAGATTAGTTGATTTCTAGTTTCCCAAAGTACAACTTGTAACCCCACAGAGAGGAAAGGGTCCTTCCAAAGCTTTTTAGTGTTGTTTCCCAAGAAAAAGATTGGATTATTAGATTTCTAGTTTCCCAAAGTATTACATCTAAGCCCAAGGAAAGGGAAGAGGCCTTCCAAAGTGTCATTGTGTTGATTAGATTGGATTAGTTGATTTCTAGTTTCCCAAAATACAACTTGTAACCTCAAGGTGAGGAAAGGGTCCTTCCAAAACGTTATTGTGTTGATTCCCAAGAAAAGGATTGGATTATTAGTTTTGTAGTTTCCCAAAGTACCACGTGTAAACCCAAGGAGGGGAAAGGGGCCTTCCAAAGCGTTATTGTGTTGATTAGATTGGATTAGTTGATTTCTAGTTTCCCAAAGTACAACTTGTAACCCCAAGGAGAGGAAAGGGTCATTCCAAAGCGTTACTGTGTTGATTAGATTGGTTTCGTTGATTTATATTTCCCAAAGTACAACTTGTAACCCCTAGGAGAGAAAAGGGTCCTTCCAAAGCTTTTTAGTGTTGATTCCCAAGAAAAAAATTGGATTAGTTGATTTCTAGTTTCCCAAAGTACCACATGTAAGCCCAAGGAGAGGAAAGGGGCCTCCAAACTTTTTGTGTTGTTCCCCCAAGGATAAGGTTGTATTAGTAGATTTCAAGTTTCCTAAAGTACAATGCGTAACCCCAGGCAGACAAAGGGGCCTCCAAACTTCTCTGTTTTCTGAAGGAAATAGTTATCAGCAAAGGGGAATTCTGGTTTTCCAAAGCAAAGAAGTCAAACCCCAGGAGAAAAAAGGACTTTGAAGTTGTTTCCCCTGCTTTATGAAGGGAATTGTCATCAGCAAAGGGGAATTCTGGTTTTCCAAAGCACAGAAGTCAAACCCCGGGAGAGAAAATAATCCCTTAAAAATTGTATTCCCTGCTTCAGGAAGGGAACTTAACAGCAAAGGGGAAATTGTTTCCCAAACCCAGTCCCCCCAGGAGAGAAAATAATGCTTAAAATGGTATTCCCTGCTTCAGTGCTGGCCTTTCCCACCCAAGTCCAGCTGCCCTAGTCCCTCTTCCTTCGCCGCGCCTCCTGCCCGGGAGCCAGTGCTCCTGCTGGCGGTGAGCCCACGAGGCACATGCGCATGCGCAGCCCTTTTGAAAGGGCAAGGGCTGCGGTGCCAAAACCCCGCCCTTCCCGAGGTGTTTTTCCCTCATTGACTAACAGCAAAGGGGAAGCATCCCAGCATGCAACCTGCAAGCAGCTGCCCTTGCCTCCAGCCAATGAGGGAAACCACCTCAGGCCTTTTAAAGGGAGGGGCGGGAATCTAAGGCTGATTCCCTTTCTGATTCACTTCCTGGATTGAAAACAAGATGGCAGCAGCAGCTTCGAAATGGCAAATTTATTTCCGAGTTCCTAAATCACTTCGATATTGATTCAAAAATGGATTAATTCCGATATACGAGGATTCCAATCGGACCTACCCATGCCTAATAGATACCAGTCCTTTTGAACTTTGCATTCAGTTTACAGTGATTGAAGTAAGCAGAGGACAAAGGAGTAAAGTGGGAGGAGGACAGAGAAATGGAGATATTGAAAAACTGCAATGACACTGGATAAATAGGAACTGCCCTGCTAATTAGGTAGAATTGAAGTGTATGCAAAACTGTCTTGCACATGTTGCTGCAGATTTATTCATTTACTTATTTACTTCATTTTATATTCCACCCTTCTTACCCCGCAGGAGACTCAGGGTGGATGACAATGAACATATACAGGCAAGCATTTAGACACACAACACAAGACAGACAGAGGCAATTTAACATCTGGCCACCAGGGGGAGCTGTCGCACTCCTTCATTCCTCAGCGTGTTTCCTTGAGATCTTTATGGCCTCGTAAATCAGTTAAATTTAGCCTCCCCACTAAGTGGTACCTTAATTTCCTACTTGACAGATGCAACTGTCTTTCGGGTTGCAAAGGTCGACAACAGGCTACACAATAGGTCGAGGGCCCACCTCGACCCGGACAGGCCTCGATCTCATGACCAAGATGTTGTTCTCAGCCTTCTAAATAGAAAAGCACAAGATAGGTGTTATATTAGATACCAGCACAGCCAAATTTGCAATGAAAGCCCTTATTTTTATGTATTAACATGTTTGCATTATGTTATTAATCCCTCCATCACACAAAAGTGATTTTATATTGTGTGAACAATGTGATCAGAAACCCTCAAATGCCATTTCTTCCTTATTCCCTCTGCTTCTGTACAAACTAGAGGGAAATATACAGGTGGCTCCAACCTCAAGCCTGAACTTGCTGGAGAAAGCTTGATGTGCAGATCTACTTCATCAGTTATGCTACTCTGTCTTGCTTAGGCCAATTTAGATGGTCTTTAGTTTTGGGTCTTTTTTTCAAAGGGCAGACTATATATAGTCACAATCAGACAACTTTTGGCATTCTTAGGTTGTCTGTCACAAAAATCTCCATAATGCTAAACTTTGCATTATTCATGATCTAAGAAAAATGCAAGATCTAACAAGTAAATGAGATATGGCATCATATTGTGTAACTGTGTGTGTATGTAAACAAATGTTGGAGATGTATCTTTGCAACATATGCACTCCTGCTCTCAATTACCAGAATTTAGAGCTGCAGATTAAATTAAAATAATACAGCCACACATTTTAGGATATGGAACTTGGGCACATTCATCAAACAAACAATTGCAAGCCTTAAATGTATTCCTGAACAGAAATCATTGATAGTTACAACCACGATCAATACACTTTTCTCCCTGGAACTGAACAATGAATAATGCCTCTCCAAACAACAGTTTGCAGAAGCGCAGGCAATAGTGGCTGCTCCAAGTTTTGTCTCAATGATGAATCTGCTCCAAGTTTTAGTCTGAACTTTGAGTTATCCAAGGTGCTCAACTAATGAGGGTAAGGTTCTCCAAAGTTCAAACTAAAACCTGGAACAGATTCACTGGCCTAATTACATGGAAGTAACTATCCATCAGCACAGGCACATGGTATCCATGATTGGCCAATTTTATTTTGATATGTGAGATAGAAATCCAACAAGACCTTCACTATAGGAGTGAAAGTATGATCATGTATACAGTGTTTCCTCACTTATTGTTGGGGTTCCCACAATAAGTGAAAAACTGTGATGTAGGGATGCTCTATTTATTTTAATATTTATACATTATTTTAGTAGTTATACACTATTTTAAGTCATTATAAACTTAAAATAAAGTGAAGGAAAGGAAAGGAAGGAAAGGCCCTTCAAGGCCCTTCAAGGCTGGAGGGAGGGAGGACTAAAAAGAGAAAGCGTCTAGAGATCGGCGGCAGCAAAACCCCACAAAAACAGCAAAAATAATCCACAAAACAGTGAGTCCACAATAAGTGAACCATGAAGTAGCGAGGTAACACTGCACATTATCAATCAGATATCCTTTCATAACAGCCACCAAACAGCCATCTCACTTTGCCTAACTGAATTCAAAATGAAAAATGTGTTTGCACACAATTAACTCTGGTGCAGGGAGAAAAAAGGGTGTGATCTTGCCCTTCCCAGTTGGCTCAGGCCAAAGCATTCTGCTGTAGTCTCTGCTAACTTCTGTGTGCTTCATTATTAATATATATATATATTGCCATCTTAAATACACTCTGATGTTGTTTGTTCACACGTGTCCAATACAAGAAGGATATTGGCAAGTTAGAAAGTGCCCAGAGAAAAGCAACCAATCAAATATCTTGAAACTATGCAGCTTAGAGAACTGGGTATATTTAGCTTGCAGAAAAGAAGACTGAGAGAGGACATGATAGCCATATTTAAATATTTGAAAGGATGTGACATTGAGGAGAGGGCAAATTTGTTTTCTGCTGCTCTAGAAAAGGGATTCCACTTAAACATTAGAAAGAATTTCCTAGCAGTCAGAGTTGTTCAGCAGTGTAATGTGCTGCCTCCAAGCATTGTGGAGTCTCCTTCTCTAGAGGCTTTTATGCACAGACTAGATTGGCCATCTGTCAGGGGTGCTTTGATTGTGTGTTCCTGTATGGACACGGTTCTCTGTTTATATTTACTTTTTGTATTGTGTTTTATATGATGGATACCCCCCATTTTGATGATCTCTGGACACAGAATAAATACAGTACATAATATCAAAATATAGTAAGGACATCCTTGGTAGCATAGCCAATTTCGTTTTTGTTCTGTCTGTCTTTGTTTCTCCTGTTTTTGTTATCCATATTTTACTTGCATTTATCATTGCCTGCAAGTCAGTGCAAGCATCTGCTGGCCACATCTGATTTTGGAACTACACCCTCTGACATCATACATGGTTGAAGACCATCCCTTTGAAAGTCCGGCAAGCTGTGGGAGTTCCTACTTATGACCATACAGTTCACATCAGTCCGTTTACATTTCTGTCTGGAAAATAGTGCTATTCAAGGGGAGGCAGAGTATTTCTTTTTTAAAATATGGAAATAAACAGGGGGGAAATCTTACTCTGCCCACCCATGTAGGGAAATAGTCATCCAGAAGATCACAGGGAAATGAATTCTTTAAAAAGAGACAGTTTTTAGACAATGTAAAACCAGAACATGTAAACTTTTGAAAATGTATGGCTGTGCATGTATACTGGGAGGACTTATTCCAAAATCTGTAATGGAGAAAATATTGGAGATCTCTGAACGTACGTCTGGCAAGATCAACAAAGTCACACCCTAAATTTCAGCCAACAGTTTGAAGTATTAATGCTGTTCCTAATCCATTCGTGTTTGTTGTTAGGATCCTTAATAGACAAGCAACTGAATGTGTCAACTACATACAATGAAAAGCAGTGAGTCTGAGCTGAAGTGATAATTAAAGTTTTCTTTGGGTGTTATGTCATCTGCAATACTTAATTCACACATCCATGCAGAAGTTGTGAAGATTCAAGAATTCTTTTTTATTATCTTAATCCTGATTGTTACTGGAATTTAGAAAAGTTATGTTGAGAATGAAGTTCTCCAAATCTTCTACTCAACATAGTCATGTCCATGAGATCTGGAGGACTGTAGTCCACAACAATGAATTTTTCCAAGCTCTCATTAAGAACAGATGGGAGAATCCAATCCAAATCAGGGTTGTCAGTTAGGAATTGTCACGGGACTTGGGTTTTCTAGGCCAAAACCTGAGACCTAGAAATGGTCCTTGGCAATATCATTAAGAATTTTGCATTTACGACTTCGTCACATGGTTTGCTACAAATGTCATAGGACAGCTGATCTAAGGAGTCCCATGCCACCCATCACACAACTCACAGCCACTTCTGGTGGGGCTCCATAGAACAACTGTGGCACAAGCATCCTACAATGCTAGATCCAGAACATGGGGGGCTTCCCATGTTCCATAAGGAACAATGCTGCCAGCACAGGGGAAAGCTGCATGGTGACGCTTCCCCGTGTTTTATGGGGAAGCATTGCTGCAAGCAATGCGGAGCACAGGTCACCAGGATTCCCTCACTTCCTTGCCAATTTGCCATGTAGGCAGGCAAATCACAATGCCACGGCTCATCAATGTGATCAGATCCATAGTATCAACCTTAGTCACAAAATGAATAGATGAAGAGTTGGGCAATCTGACAGATAGATAAAGCTGAAATCCACTGATGTTTCTCCACTCCAGTCTTTTAAAACCATTTCTCTTTGTAGAAGTTATTTCTGGCTGAATAGTTCTACTGGGATATATATATATATATATATATATATATATATATATATATATATATATATATATATGCATGCGCCTTTGGCAGTAATTGTCATGAACATGTTTAAAAGAAGGCCTGAATCCACTACTGTCTTCTCCACACATTTTCCTTTACATCACCCGGTTAGCTCACTGTTTTATACAGATTTAGCAGCAGCTGTGATTCTGCACACACATTTGTCACCATCATGTCTAGCTTGGCCCTAGGTAATCTCTGTAATTTTAGAGAATTTTTCCTTCTGCAAGTATTTACATGACTGAGAAAGTTTATACTACTAGTGCTATTGCACATTATAGAGAGGTGTTGGTGGTGTCAATGAGAACCTGGGGAGAAGATGCCTTCAGACTTTATGTGACATGAATAGGCTATAAAACCACAAGAGACATTTGGTGTTGCCAAGTTTTCAAAACAGCAATAAGGGAGAGTCCAATTCATGACATCAGGACTTAGCTATTAACAAATTCATGTTCTATCTAGATATCAAACAAAGCACTGATTTCAGTTAATTTAGCCATATGTTTCTTTGTAAAATTAACATATTGTTCACATTTGTTAATGATATGATGCACACATTTCTGTCTTTATAATGGGATCACACCCTAAAATATGGGATCTGCCATTCCAGATATACTGCATCATGACAGCCTCAGACAATGATAATTTGTATCTGTGAGCAAATTGGATTATGTGGCAAAGATTGTGTGTAACTATTAGATCTTTACAATCTGACAGCACTTTTCTGGAGCTCATTCAGCCTCAGAAAACAATGCTGATATATTCCACTTGGTGCTAGTCTTGGCCAAGTGAAGGTGGGAGCAACAAATGCCACTACACATCCATCCACCTAAATCTACACCATAGTCACATTATTTGGGCATTTATTTATTTATTTACAGTATTTATTTATATTCCACCCTTCTCACTCCGCAGGGGACTGAGGTCAGATTACAATGCACATATACATTGCAAACATTCAGTGCCATTAAACATACAACATATATAGACAGACACAGAGGCAATTTAACATTCCAGCTTTCCGGCTTCATGAGGGTATGCTCGATTCTGGCCACAGGGGGAGCTGCCGCTTCACTGTCCACTTGTGACACTGAGTCCTTGATGGAGCACTTCCTCATTCTTACGCACACTGGTTTTATGGTGTTGTAAATTAGTTAAATTAGCTTTCCTGCATAAAGCAGTACCTAAATTTCCTACTTGACATATGCAACTGTCTTTCAGGCTGCATCGGTCAACAGCAATGGTTGGGAGCTTACTCTGACCTAGGCTGGCTTCAAACTCATGACCTCTTGGTCAGTAGTGATTTCATGCAGCTGGCTACTAACTAGCTGCACCACAGCCCAGGCATAAGATAAAGCATCCCTTAAGTCTCTCCTCCTTTCCTACTTACTTTCATGATTATAAAAATACAACAACAGCAACAACAGTTTGCTAAAACACCCCAAAATGGCGGCCTAAGGAGCCTGTCTCACTTTTCTAAATGGCAGCGATGGCTTTGTTGCTTGTCCAAGCAATAGCCTTCTCCAGTTCAATCCCTATAAGGAAAGGGTAGATACAAGAAACAGAATATGGAAACTAGTTTGCACCCAAGAATAAACAAGACAAATCTGGAGATGGATTGGGAAAAATGTTTTGGATGAAGACTCCCATTTTATTGTCTGTAATTCTGGAAACTCTGGGATTGCAACTCCCATTCACAGCTAATTGTCACAAAAGCACATAATTATCCGACAACATATGAAGGGCTATTTGAGCAATATCACCAAACACCAACACAATTTGCTAGCTTTTCCTTTATTTTAGTCTTAGCCCATTTGTTTTCAGTGCAGAGCTATGAGCTATTAGAATGAAGATATGTTATTTAAACTTTCAAAGCATAGTAAATGTTGGAGACTGCATATGAGAGCAATGAGGGAGGAGAGGCATTCAAAGACTGTGTGAGCTAAAGGTTTATTAGCCTGAGCCAAATGGTCATGTGAAAAAGGCCTTGGGTGTAGCCGATTAAGCCCATAGTCTCAAATGAATCAAACCAGCCTGACAGATGTAATTTTGGCTGCCTTGAACTCAGTGGGAGCTTTGCCACTTACTTAAAGCAGAGCAGCCGTCTGTGGGAATTTTTTGACTTCAGTCATTTTTCCATCAAGCACTTCGAAGCCTGGGATGTGATATGTGCATAGATTGAGCCAAATCCGGTAGACTTCTCAACTATGTGATAATTAAGACATTCTTTCAGCTTGTGGCTGATTTGTGTTGTAACCATCTTGTAGAAGATTTTAAACATAAAGCACATAAAGGTCTGTGGGGAAAATAATACATTTAGGTTGCTAATACAAATATATTTTCCAAAGCATTCTCATGTTCCTCCATTTGATCGTACTCTAACTTAACCCAATGTGAGATATTAATATGAACATAGAAACTCTTTTTGGGCTATCCTATACAATCTCTTGGGAGATTTGGAGAACTGTAGTTCAAACAAGGAACTCTTCCAAGCTTTCCAAACTGAGTTCTTTGTATCTATCCAAGGAGTTGGGAGTCTGTGGCTCTCCAAGTTGTGGTTCCTACTAACCATAGCCTGCCCTGCCGGTAGTAAGATTACATACACTCCAACCATCTCAGTTTGGCTCAGACGGTTCTGAATAATATTTGATCATCCACTGTTTTCAGATACTTTTTAAATATCCCAGTTCTTTTCTCTTTTTTCATCCTTTGTCTTCAGCTTCCTTTTAATGGCTTCAAACTGAGCTCAAAGTGCAAAAGTAGGTACTGGACCCATATGAACATATGACCCCTTATCTATGGGTCCAGTACCTATGATTTCACATATTTACATGTTCTCTCTAGGTATTGTCTAGGTCTTCTAGCATTATTCTATGGCATGCTGTCTGAAGTTGAAGAGTCATTTTGTGGGACCTAAAAATGCTCGTTATTCTCACTAGGCATTTTTCTAGGTATTCTAGCACAATTCTATGGCATGCTTAAGCCTGGTGGTTCTAAAGCTGTGGGTCCCCAGGTGTTTTGGCCTACAACTCCCAGAAATCCCAGCCAGTTTACCAGATGTTAGGATTTCTGGGAGTTGAAGGCCAAAGCATCTAGGGACCCACAGCCTGAAAACCACAGTGAAGTTTGAACACAAAGCTGTGCTAGAGAACCTAGAAATACTACAGAAATGTCTTTAGGTAACTCCTGAGAAACAATCATTTTGGGGGGGTCTGTATTGTTTAAAAGGTGGGATTGGGAAAATGTTGGTTATTGCATTGTTGATAAAGAATTACAACCTTTATCAAACTGGGTTGTGATAGCATAAATCTTGGACTTCACACAAACAGAATGTTAGCCTTAGTATGTGAATCATAAGTAATATGTATTGTATAGGATTCGATGAAACTGATATGTAATAAGTAAATGACTGTGTAAAAATGTTGCCAAATTTTCTAATTATTTTAACAATAAGGGTTTTTCAATACATTGAAACAATCTACTCCAGAGATACATCAACTGCTATAAAATTGTCATTTGTTTGTTGATTTCATTTTGGTACTTTTTGGCAAAACATTCATAATGTTTTTCTAATGGAGAGAACATTGTATCTATGCAAGAATTATCCTTCCACAACTGAAGTGGATTCTGCTACAAACTATTATTTTTGCTGAAGACAATTGTCTTGTGTAGCCCCATTAAACTTCTGCTGAAAAAACCCCCAAAATGCTGAATGAAAATCATACCAAAAACTGTGCAAAAATGTGACCTTGCGAGTCATGAGAAAACCTCTGAAGACTTTTCTGTTCCTGCATGTGAGAATGAAAGAAGTGAAGACTGACATCATCAGACACATTGTAAATGGGCAGCTGGCATTTGCTATGTGATACCAGAGTTTGGTACTTAACCACCAGTGCCGGGTTGCTGCTGCTGGGCACTTTTCCAGCTCCCAATCTGCAGTGTTACAAATT
Organism: Anolis apletophallus; assembly: GCA_030556195.1. Lineage (NCBI taxonomy): Eukaryota > Metazoa > Chordata > Lepidosauria > Squamata > Anolidae > Anolis > Anolis apletophallus. The sequence goes on from JARBWK010000007.1 coordinate 129,823,146, forward strand.
TGATAAGCCCACAAAAGCAAAAGCCCCGATAGCTGGAACAGGTCCAAGCAGCAAAGAAATAGCAGTGGAGGTCAAAAATAGACTCCGCCGGGGAATTCCTTATTCACTAGTCTAGCCCATTGAAGGTGGAAACAGTAACAAACTGGCAGCCTGACGATTCAAAGGTGGTTTTGTTTGGACTAACATTTATAGGTACAGAATGGGACAAGTGTGGCCAAGCAACAACAGAGTACAGTTAAAATGACAAAAGCTATTCATGAGAGGGAAAAACACAAGATAGGAGAGGCTGGATAAGTTTGCTTTTGCCTAAGCCTATTGGAAATGGACGGGTTCCAACCTTAACTGTCCTGTCCTCCATGCTGAGTTGTGTACAAATTATGACTGCACTTGGAACTAGTTTGCAGCAACGAAATTAAGAAAAACTAGGATGTTTTAAAAGCAGCTGAAAGAATAGGGTGGGAGAGGATTAATTCAGACTGTCCAAATCAGGACAGTTGGAGAGCATGACCAGAGTGACTTTCTGGAACTACAGTTCCACAGGCAATGGTTATGTTGGCTCTGGCATCCTGGAAGTTGTAGTTCTCTGATCTGATATCTTTTTGAAGTTCTGACCCGAATGCTAATAGTCAATAATAAGTTCTGGTTCATTACAGTTTCAAAAGTGTTTCATGGTATGGAGAGTAAGAATAGTGGAAGGGGACATGGAGAGGCAGATGCAAGAACAATAATCTGGATTTAATCATAAAATGAGATACTGTCCAAGATACTGTTCTTATACAGTGTTCCCTCGCTGCTTCACGGTTTGCTTTATGCGGACTCACTGTTTTGTGGGGGTTTTTTAAATAATGTAATTTTAAAATAAATATGAATGTATTGGTGCTGGTAGGCCATTGATTGGCACTGGCAGAGGGAGGGCACTGAGGCATTGCTGTTGGGGAAAGAGGAAAGGAGGCCGCCACCACGAGCAAGGGAAGCACCACTACCTTCGATGAGCCCTCCGCGGCTGTCTTCTCTTCTCCCATCTGTGCCTCCTTCCTACTCCAGCGAGCTCTTCCTCCCTCCGCCTCCCAGGCTGCCTTTCTGCACCACGGAGCATGGTGCCCAGCGAGGAGAACCAGCTGGTCCCCAAAGAGGTGAGCAGGTGGGCCCAAGGCCTGAAGGCACTGGAGGCGGAGGGGACAGGGTCGGGCGGGTGAGGGCCACGTTTGGTAGACAAGACCTCAGCCGGGCAGGCACATCTTTCCCTTCCTCCCTGCCTGGGGGTCAGGGCTGGCCTTTCTTCAGCAGCCTCGCACCAAAGCCCCATCAAAGGCACTGGGGATTTAAGAAGGAGGAGGAAGAGGAGAAGGAAGAGGGGAGGAGGAGCCAGGCATCCCTATTTTGCAGATTTTCACTTATCGCGGGTGGTCCTGGAATGTAACCCCCGTGATAAGTGAGGGAACACTGTAAACCAGTTTCCTTCTACTAGATCACTGCCTCTTAAACTGTGGGTCCTGACCCTAAATGGAGTCATAGCTCAATGTTGCAGCCCCCCAAATTTGGTAACAGTAAAATGTTTAATTATAGTAAAGGATGAGAACCTTTGATTGACCACTATGTTTCACTTAGTCTCAAAGACGCTTCAATATGTTTCTATATACAGTATTTTACATATAACTATGCATACCTTCTTCCCTGCATTGACTTTTGTTCTTCCCTTGCCTCCTTCATCCACTTATGTTATTGCTGAGGCAATGGTTACTGTTAGCTGTAATGTCAGTGGCATTTAGTCTGAACTTTGAGAGAGTCACATCTCTGAGAGCCAATGGGACATAGTGGCTTAACGTTGAATTAGGACTCCAGATCAGGGTGCAAATCCTCACTTGACTATGGAAACCCACTGCGTGACCTTTGTCAAGCCACACTCTCAGCTTCAAAGGAGACAAAGGCAAGCTCCCTCTGAACAAATCTTGCCCGGAAAACCTTGCAACAGGGTCATAGTTGGTTTGCCATAAAACACAAATGAATTTAAAGCATATAACAGTAGGTAGCTAGCTACATCCTAAAACTGGCACCATACCTTGGATAAACTCCAACCCAAAGTTTACCCAAGGTGCTAAGATCAAGAGGAGATTTGTTGCCTACTAATAATGGGGCCACCAAGCACTATTGTTTTGAGGAAAATAGACAAAATACAGGTTGAGGATCCTTTATTCGGGATGTTTTGAAATAAGTGTTTTGCATATTGGATTTTTTTCATGTTGCTATATTTCCATACAGGTACATAATGAAATATAGAGGCCATGGTGGCACAACTGGTTAAACCACTGAGCTGCAGAACTTCCTGACCAGAAGGTCGGTGGTTCAAATCCATGGGATGGGGGGAGCTCCTGCTGTTAGCCCCAGCTTCTGCCAACCTAGCAGTTTGAAAACATTCAAGTGTGAGTAGATTGATAGGTATCGCTTCCGCGGGAAAGTAACAGTGCTCCATGCAGTCATGCTGCCCACATGACCTTGGGGGTGTCTAAGGACAATGCCGGCTCTTCAGCTTAGAAATGGAGATGAGAGTTGGACATGACTAGACTTAATGTCAAGGAGAAACTTTTACCTTGACATAATGAGATATCATGAGATGGGGAAAAAGAAGAGTCAATTGGGTGAGTGACAGTGAGTGAGAGAGAGAGAGAGAGAGAGAGAGAGAGAGAGAGAGGCACCTTGTTGCCACCTGGGCCCCTTGCCTCTCTCTCAATCACTCTCACTCAATTGGTGGGAAGGGAGGCGCTGAGGAGGAAGGTGAAGAGGGCAAGGAGGCTGAGCCTATGCTGCCACTACCGCTGCCAGATCTGCATCCAGCGTGCATTGGCGTGGCCTTTTTGCTCAATGTTCCCTCACTACTTGTACTTGTATATTTTAAATTCTTTTTTTAAAAAAATGCAAAACAGCGAGTCTGCAGAAAGCAAACTGTGAAGTAGCGAGCGAAAACTGTATACCTTACAGTATATAATAGTCTAAATTTTGTTTCCAGTATCTGTAATAATTTGTGCATGAAACAAGGTACATTGAACCAACAGAAAGCAAAGGCATCGTTGTCTTAGCCACCCATGTGGAATTTGGAATATTTCGGATTTCAGAATTCCAGAGAAGGGATGTTCAACCTGTACTGCAGTGTGAAGTGCACTTCACCTGTTGAGGATTTCAGCTAGACATCGGTGCAATTTTCAACGATGCTCCATTCAGAATTACTCCTCTCCTACTACCATTTTCCATAACATACTGGGTCCTCGTTAAGCCTCTATGATTAGGGCTTTGTCCCTGACACAAGCCAACCACTCTTGGGGTTATTTAAAGTTTGCTGCTATTTTTGGCTCACCCAGGATCCGCACTTTGGAAACAGAGGATAAGGCTATCAGTAGCTGCTAGTCAGGGTATCCATTTATTAAATCCAGTGTCAGAGGAAGTATGCTTCCAAATACCAGTTGCTGGGAAACACAAGAGGGGAAATGCTATGCTTGTGGATCTCCCAAAGGGCTAGTTACTGTGCCCTTCGTTCTTTGAGTTGACCCATCAGGACTTGTCTTATATACTTTGCTATTTGTATACAGATTGTATTCTTCCTAGAAAGCAATCTGCTTGCTTTACACAGATTTGGTCTTGGTTATTCTTTGTTGGGTTTCAGAGAGACTTTGGAATAGCAACATTTTGGAAAACAACTCCAAGACTCCTCTGGGGAATTTTGAGAGTTGCAAAAGTTACACTTCCAAGTTCTGGCTCTTGAAGATAGATATCGATTTTCTCATTGACTGTAACACACTCACATTACTGATATTTTCTTGTGTGTGTGTCAGGAACGACTTGAAAAACTGCAAGATGCTTCTGGTGTGAGAGAATTGGCTGTCTGCAAGGATGTTGCCCAGGAGATGCTCGGAAGCTTCTCTCATGTCCCTGCAAGAGAAGCTGGAGCTAACAGATAGGAACTCACCCTGCTCACCAGATTCAAACCACCGACCTTTCTGCCAGCACAAGGGTTTAACCCATTGTGTCACTGGGGGCTCCACACTACAGATGAAGCATTAGCAAATTGCACACACAAAAACCCGCAACCAACCCCCACTTCTGGGAAGCTGACAGAGACTAAGTTTGGCAGGAGAGTAAGTAAAACCATCTTTGAAGTACAAATGATTCCCAGCATTGGTTCATTATGAACATAAAATCGCTGTCAGCATTCCCTCCCTTTCCAGTTTCACAGCCAATGGAAGGGAAACTGAGCAGTTATGTTACATCTGTAGGGCTTTAACCGCTGCAGCACGGTTGCCTTCATCTCCTGCTATTTATCATTTCCAGATTGCAGAAGCCATTGATCTTCGCTGCAGGGTCCTGACAGAGCCAACGTCAGGTCTCTGTTTTAAATGCAAATTAAAGAACAGGAGAGCCCAGCCTTTAATAACAGCTCAAAACTTTTTTAAAAAGAAAGCAGGCCATTATAAACATGAAACCATCTGCGCATTCACATATCGGAAGAAAGGTCTATTAGGGGGTCTCTGGGTAGTTCATATAATATAAGATCAATAGGAGTATAACCATACTATGACTATAGATCAGGCATGAGTAAACTTCAACCATCCAGATGTTTTGGACTTAACAGTAGGCTGTTAGGAATTGTGGGAGTTGAAGTCCAAAACACACGGAGGGCCAAAGTTTGCCCATACCTGCTATAGACGATGACTCTGGTGACCACAGTTCGAATCCCCACTCTGCCTTGGAAATCCATTGGGTGACGTTTGAAGACTATTCGGAAGCTTCAAGTAGTACAACTGGTGGCGTCCAGATTGCTAACAAGAGTGGTGTTCAGGGAGCACGCAACCCACCTGCTACATCGGCTCCACTGGCTGCCAATTTGTTTCCAAGCATAATTCAAAGTGCTGGCTTTAGCCTATAAAGCACTGAATGGTTCTGGCACAGGTTCTATGTCTGAACGCATCTCCCCCTATGAACCAGGATAGATGTTAAGATCTGGGGAAGCCCTGCTCTCAGTTAACCCACTGTTGCACCGGGGGCTCCTATAATACAATATAATAATTACATATTATATATTACATGTAATATTACTAATAATATTGCAGTATATTACAATATGGTAATATATAATACTAATATTATGCTATGCTAATAATATAATATATTGTATGTACATATAACAAGTCCCCTTTGGGGTGAGAGAGGACGAGATATAAATATGGTAAATAAAAATAAAGGAAGGAAAATCTGCAATGGGGGGGTTACGAGGGGGATTTCAGAGGGGTTGTTAAGACCATCAGAAAACACATATTTCTGATGGTCTTAGGGATCCCTTTGGCAGAAAAGGTTGAACATCTCTCTGCATCTCCTTCTCTTCTTTTTTGTTGTTGGTGAAAAACAACTCCCAGAATTGAAAAACAGTCCCAGCCTCACCAGTATTCAATGTTGGCCATATAAATAGTGTTCCAAGTTTGGTTCAGAATGCTCTTTGATTGTGAATGAACTACAAATCTGAGCATCTACAACTCCCAAATGTCAAGGCCTATTTTCCCCTAAACTCCACCAGTGTTCACATTTGGGCATACTGAGTATTCATGCCAAGTTTGGTCCAGATCCATCATTGTTTGAATCCAGTGCTCCCTGCATGTTGGTGAACTACAACTCCAAAACTCAACGTCAATGCCCATCAAGCCCTTCCAGTATTTTCTGTTGGTCATGGGAGTTCTGTGTGCCAAGTTTGGTTCAATTCCATTGTTGGTGGAGTTCAGAATGCTCTTTGATTGAAGGTTAACTATATATCCCCACAACTACAACTCCCAAATGACAAAATCAATTCCCCCCACCCCCACCAGTATTAATATTTGTTCGTATTGGGTATTTGTGCCAAATTTGGTCCAGTGAATGAAAATACATCTTGCATATCTGATATTTACATTTCAATTCATAACAGTAGCAAAATTAGTTACGCAGCAGCAACAGAAATAGTTTTATGATTGGGGGTCACCACAACATGAGGAACTATATTAAGGGGTCGCGGCATGAGGAAGGTTGAGAAAAACTGCTCTATATGCCTTTTTAAAAGCTTACACTCAAGAGTGTCTTCCTAATGGACAGAATGCAGTCCATTTTCATTTAATTTGAAACCAACAGTGCTTCTCCCAGGGAACATCTATAAAGGCTAGGCATGATCAGAAAGGGAATCGAAAATAGGTCAGCAAATGTTGTATTACCTCTCTACAAATCTATGGTAAGGCCACATTTGGAGTACTGTGTACAATTCTGGTCTCCGCACCTTAAGAAGGATATAACGGAACTGGAAAAGGTACAGAAAAGGGCAACAAGAATGATCCAAGGGATGGAGCGGCTTCCTTATGAAACCAGGTTGCAACGCCTTGGTCTTTTCAGCCTTGAAAGACGGCGTTTAAGAGGTGACTTGAAGTGTATAAAATCATGCATGGGATAGAAAAGGTGAATAAAGAAAAACTATTTTCTTTGTCACAAAACACTAGGACTAGGGGGCACTCCCTGAAGCTCCAAGGTAGGAAAATTAGGACTAATAAAGGGAAATATTTCTTCACCCAGAGGGTCATTGGGTTATGGAACTCACTTCCAAAAGAGGTTGTGACAGCTGTCAGCCTGAACAACTTCAAGGCAGGATTAGACAGATTCATGGATACCAAGTGTATCGGTAGTTACTGAAAAGGACATTCAAGTGCCACCTCGGAGTTGGTTGAGGTAGGCAGGATATCCCTGGGTACTGGTTGTGGGGGGTCGGGAGCAGGTGAGGGTTTTGCCCTCCCTTCTACTCGAGATCCCCGTGTACAACTAGGGGCCACTGTGTGATACAGAATGCTGGACTAGATGGGCTGAGGTCCGATTCAGCATGGCTCTTCTTATGTTCTTATGTTCTTAGGTAAAGGTAAATAATAATAATAATCATCATCATCATTATTTATCATTATTTATACCCCGCCACCATCTCCCCAATGGGGACTCTGGGCGGCTTACATGAGGCCAAGCCCAGTAAAGGTTGTGCCCTGACATTAAGTCCAGTCATGTCTGACTCTGAGGGTTGGCGCTCTTCTCCATTTCTAAGCCAAGGAGTCGGTGTTGTCCATAGACACCTCCAAGGTCATGTGGCCAGCATGACTGCATGGAGCGCCATTACCTTCCCGCCAGAGTGATACCCATTGCTCCAGTCATATTTGCATGTTTTCGAACTGCTAGGTTGGCAGAAGCTAGGGCTAACGGCGGAAGCTCACGCCACTCCCCAGAATTTAAACCTGCGACATTTCGGTCAAGGTCATCATCTCAGCACTTAAACCCATGGATCTCCCTATATCTATATCATCTATATCACAGCATCTATAGGATTAATGGAGTTTGGTACTACTTTACCTGTCATGGCTGAATGCTATGGAACCCTGGGAGTTGTGATTTTCAAAGGTCTTTAGCCTTCTCCGCCAAGCTAAAATTCCCAGATTTTAGAGCACTGAGCCATGCCATGACAGTCCAAGTGGCGTCCAACTGCATTAATACTACTCTCTAGGTGCACCCTAAAAACCTTGTGAAACTACAACTCCCAGGAGTTCCTAGTCTCAATGCTATGGAATCCTGGGAGTTGTAGTTTGGGAAGGCACTAGCAAAGATCTTGTAAGGTTTCAAGTCTCACGGCTCCATAATATTGAGTCATGGGAGGTAAAGTGGTCCCAAACTGCATTCATTCTACAGTGTAGAGATGCACCCCTCCTCTGATCTGGGTCCCGCGCATGCGCAAAAAGAAGCCCCCTCCCGTGAAAGTTATTCTACTTCTCCCAGGCTCTTGGTTCTGCTTTTGCCGGGGAAGCCCTTTCTGAGGCGTGAGAGCCAATCAGGAGCGGGTGCGGCGCCACGTCACGAAAAGAGGCGGGCCCTTGCCGAAGGGAGGGATGACCTCATCGGCGGCATTCCCTGCCACGTGGGTTTGGAAACCCTGTAAAGACATTTGGACCGGGGCTCCGGGCCAGTTTCCCCCTGTTGGGTGAATGCAGCCCTTCCCTTCTCTGCCAATACGCACTGAAGCTCCATTCATAGAGGCCAGGAGGGGAGGCAGCCGCGCTGCGCATGCGTAGGGTGAGGAAGAGAACCCACTTTGAGCCATCCTCTCCTTCCAGCGCGCGGACTCCATATAGACACGGGATGCTGGTTCCTTAGCTACGCCCCCGACTCCTCCCCCTGAAATGGGGAAGAAGGGAGGCGGGTGGAGGCAGTCACGTTCCATGCCCCTCCAAGTGCCTTAATAGCGGCAGTGTTTGCAGCCCTTCTCCTTCCTTCTCCACAGCTTCCGGGATCCTCCTCCCTCCTCAAATTTGGAAACACATCAATGCCTTCATCTCTCTCAGCGGCGCCTTTATGACCCGGGAGGATGCATACATTTTGGAGGGACGTCCTGTACACACACACACATATATATATGAAAAGCCTATATATAGGCAACCTCCCTGGACACACTCACACACATACATGTGTGTGTGTGTGTGAGAGAGAGAGAAACCAGGGAGGTTGCATATATTTTGGAGGGATGTCCTGTACACACATATATATGATAAGCCTATATATATGCAACCTCCCTGGTCACACACACACACGTGGTTGCATATATTTTGGAGGGGTGACCTTTACACACATATATATGAAAAGCCTATATATATATGGACATCTTGTACACACACATATATGAAAAGCCTATACGTGTGTACACACACACACACACACACACATATATATATATATGAGACCCAGAAAGATGCATACATTTTGGAGAGGCGTCCTGTACACATACATATATGTGAAAAGCCGAGAGAGAGGTCCTCTACACACATATATATGAAAAGCCTATATATACACACACACAACACACACACCTGGGAGGTTGCATATATTTTGGAGGGATGTCCTCTACACACACACACACATATGTTTGTGTGTAGAGGACATCCCTCTAAAATATATATGAAAAGCCAATGTGTGTGTGTGTGTGTGTGTCGGCTTTTCACATATATGTGTGTGTACAGGACATCCCTCCAAAACATATGCCTCTCTTCATGTCCTATTAGTAGCAGCTCTGGTGATTAATTATTGGAAGGCTATGCCATGGCTTTTGGACTGAAGGATGAATGTGCTCATGATGATTTAATCAAGAGCTACACAATCTAATCGAGAGCTGGGTTGTAAGACCATGTTCCAGAAGCATTCTCTTCTGACATTTCACCTGCATATACGGCAGGCAACCTCAGAGGTTGTGAGGTCTGTTGGAAACTAGGAAAATGGAGATTATATATCCGTGGAATGTCCAGAGTGGAAGAAAGAACTCTTGTCTGCTTGAGGCAAGTGTGAATGTTGAAAATCAAAACCATGTTTTCAGGACAGTAATCGCCATTTGGGATATATAACTCCACTTGTCTAGTTTCCAACAGACCTCACAACCTCTGAGGATGCCTGCCATATATGCAGGCAAAATGTCAGGAATGAATGCTTCTGGAACATGGCTATACACAGCCCGGAAAACTCACAGCAACCCAGTGAATATGGCCATGAAAGCCTTCGACAACACAGCTGCAAAGCTATCTTAAATGCATCTTTTGTACCAAATAGTCACCTCTTTGCTGCCATGTGGAAGCCACAGAGATGCAGACCACACATCAGGTTTCTCTAGTAATGTCCCAATACTAGGGGAATATTTATATTTAATCCAATCCACCATTAATCCATAGCATATAACCCTCTTTAAATATCCATAGAGTTGGAAGAAACCGCATGAGCCATGTAGTCCAACTCCCTGCCACAAAGGGCTCAACTTATGAACTCAAAAAGGACATATTCATGGGACACGTTGTATAAATGACATAAAGATATGCTGCATACGTATTGGTTGAATCAGGAGGAGGCAGGGGAGGGAAACTCCCCCCTGAGGTCCCAAGCAAGACTTTCTTGTGAAGAGCCCCACCCACTTCTCTTACATTACAGTTTGACTTTTGTATTCCTTGCCTTTCCACTATGCCAGAAAGATAGCGTCACTCAGCATCTAATGCCATGCTTCCTCAGGGCACTTCTGCACTATAGAATGAATGCGGTTTCATACCACTTTGACCCCCCATGGCTCCATGCTATGAAATCCTGGGAGTTGGCACCAGCACCCTTTGGCAGAGAAGGCCTTGTGCAACTACAGATCCCATGATTCGATAGCACTGAGCCATGGCAATGAAAGTGGGGTCCAACTGCATTCATGCTTCAATGGAGATGCACACCAGAAGTAACATTACTCATGCATAAAACACACACAGGATCTCAACCTTCAGAAACGTGGGGGCATGAATCCCCCGATACTGTAATCCACAAAATAATACAAGTAGAAGGTTTACCATGGGCGTCCCCAAGATCTGCCTCCACTCCACCTTTTCTTTAGAGCAGTGGTTCCCAATCTGTGGTCTGTAGACCACCAGTGATCCTCAAGAACTAAAATATGGTCCGCAGCCACACTTACTACACTTATAGTGCCGAGGCTTATTAAATATGGTTTTCTGTGGGCGAGCAGATGGCAACTACTGGATAGCATATGTTCTGTATCTGAAACTAGAGCTGATGTGCTCTATCCAATACAATTTTCTGAATCAGCACCCCAAATAACCAAATGCAATCTAAAGTTGACCAAAAACTGATTTGTAACCCTTTTAGTACTAATTTATTATTTATTTATTTAAAACTTTTGTATCCAGACCTTTTCACCTCCATAGAGGGACTCAGACCAACTTACAGCAACTTGGAGTGGCCCCTGGTCAAAGTGGCCCCTGGTCAAAGAAAGATTGGGAACCATTGCTTTAGAGCAATGCAATCATAGCAGGAACCAGTAGCCAAAAAACCCCATGCCTTATTAGTAAAGATCCTCCCCTTCATATATAGAATCATATCCTGGAAGAAACCTCAAGGGCCATCCAGTCCAATTCTCTTCTGCCACGCTGCATTACACCATCAGCACTCCCCACAGATGACTATCCAGCCTCTGCTTCCAGAACCTCATGGAGAAGGAGATTCCAGTCCACTCTTGCCATCAGGAAGTTCTTCCTAATGCTTAGATGCAATCTCTTCTCCTGCAACTTGAACCCATTGCCCCTTGTTCCAGAGCAGCAGGAAACAAGCTCCCTCCCTCCTCAATAGGACATCCTTTCAAAATACTGAAACAAGACTATAATGTCCCCTCTGTGCCTTCTCTTCCAAGCTAAACCTATCCCCTTTTCACTGAGCTTGGCTTCCAGACCTTGGACTATTTGCGTTGCCCTTGCCCTGGCTTTGCTTCCCTTCAATGGGGCAGATTGAGACCTCTCAACCTCTGAGGATGCCTGAGAAACCTCAGGGGAGATTCTGGAACATGGCTATACAGCCCGGAACACTCACAGCAACCCAGTGATTCCGGCCATGAAAGAGATGGGGCAGATCTCCATTCCTAGGGAATGCTCTCCTTCCTGGCAATCCACCAGGCGCGCCCCTGCATGTCCTCAGAAAGAAAGGCAAACCATCCCAGTATGGAGAGAGAGACCCGTCAATGACATTTCATTCATTGCCTCGCCTTCCACTCACCTTGCCGCCTTGCTAGCCTTGAGCGCATCCACGATCTACCACAAACCCGAGGGGGCTTCGGTGGGGAAGGGGTGGAAGAGGGGCCGGGCCAGCTTTTGGAGAGGTTTGGGGGACCCCTCTCCTCCAAAGCATGGAAAATCAGGAGAGTCGGGCGAAGAAGATGAAGCCTTGGCGCGCCTGCCTCCTTCCTCTCTGCGAGTCTCCACCTGGATCCCCAATGTGCTTCAGGGTCAGTGCCCTTCTCCCTTGTCGGTGCGCCCTCTTCCTCTCCTCCTTTTCCTCGCCTTAAAACAAGGGGCTTTCCCGTCCCAAAGGGGCTTCAAAGCCGCCCCCTTCCCTGCCGCCCGCAGAGTCTTCCAGGCGCCGGGCATCGAAGTTGGAAGAAAGTTGAGCAGGACGCAGGAGCAAGAGCAGCATCCGTCAAGACTGAGCTCTCTCTCTCTCTCTCTCTTTGGTCTGAGCTGAATGGAGCTTCTATTTGGAGCCTTCCAGCTTCAGCAGTTGCAGCAGCAGTGGCTGGGGAATATTTTCCAGGCGCCTCTTGCCTCCTTCCCCTTCTTTGATTGCTATTAATCTGTTCCTTCCCCTTCCCCTTCTTCTTGGGAATCCTTCTTCTCCCTCTCTGTCTCTCTCTTATTTTATTTTTTTCCTTCCTCCTCCCTGGGCTGTTGGGTTCCTTTGCCTCTGTGGGGGCTTTTTAACAAGTGAGACTTGGAGGTTGTTTTAATAGGGTGGGGAAGGAAGGGGGGAGAAGGAGAAAGGGGCAGGGAAGGGAGGAGGGAACTCCTGTAAAAGGGAGGGGGAAAGGCGAGAATGAGAGAGAGAGAGAGAGAGAGAGAGAGAGATGGAGAGAGAAAGAGAGGTAGAACTGCCCCATTCAGTGTGAGGCGCGCTTGGCTCCAGGACCAGTTCAAACTCGAGTGAATTCAATTAAGTTTAATTGCAAACATTTGCAGAGAAATGCAATACACACATGTTAAAACCACCTGATTTCCTCTTTATGTAGAGGAAAAGACCCTGAAAAAGAAGGAGGGGAGCCTGGCTTTTGAACCCATCCACCCCACACACACACACACACACACACACACATAATTATAGTGTCTATTTGCCTATTGAAGGATTTTATACTTCTTGGAAAATTCAGGAGGTTTCATGTTCTCTCTCCTAAGGAAAAAGGGATTTGGTTTTTTTTGAGGGGGGTGGGTGTGGGTGATGATTTCTTAATTTATCAGAATCACTTTACATCAGGTTGGCTTTGCTCGCTTGATCCGCTGGAGCTTTAAAAGATAATGTTCAAGGGATCTGGTTGGAGGGGACATTCAGGCAGTTAGAAAAAGTGAAATGACTTCCAAGCCTGATTCAGAAGGAGGAAGCAGCTGGGTGTATTGAGGAGAGAAAGGAAAGCAGAAATAAATATTCTGGGAGTCCAGAATTCCTCTTTTCAGAATTGCTGAACACTCTTGGTTCCGAGGGTCCAGCAAAAGAGAACGCCCTGCAAAGACATTTTTGCTTCTACACATGTGTGGGTTTAAAAAGCCTATGAATACACTTTTCTGATCTGGTACATGGGGAATATACAAAAATTGCCATACATCCATACCTGCAGTCTCATTAACATACAGATAGGGAGCCCCCCCCCCCTGGCACAATGGGTTAAGCCCTCGTGCCAGCAGGACTGCTGACCAAAAGATTGGCGGTTTGAATCTGGGAAGAGGTGAGTTCATGTCTATCAGCCCCAGCTTCCCATGTGGGGACACGAGAGAAGCCTCCCACAGGATGGTAAAACATCCGGGCGTTCCCCAGGCAATTGTCTCACACCAAAAGTCTCTCCTTACAGGAAAAACAAAACAAAGCATACATACCTCTATAGAAATATCAATGGTATATATAGCCATCTAAACCTACTAGTTCTGGCACTTGATCACGTATGTGGAAGAAAATCAAGACCAAAAGTTATGTCATCATCGTGATTATAGTCAATATTATCCATACTTATTTTTTTCATGTTTTCATTAATAGGGATCTTAAGATTCCATCCCTTCCTGCAAACTCACATCCTGATGCATGATCTGGTGCCATGGTGGTGCAATGGATTAAACCCTTGTGCTGTCTGAACGGCTGACCTGAAGGTCGGAGATTCAAATCTGTGAGACGGGGTGAGCTCCCATCTGTCAGCTTCAGCTTCCTATGCAAGGACATGAAAGAAGCCTCCCCCAGGATGGTAATACACCCAGGCATCCCCTGGGCAATTCTCTCACACTAGAAGCGACTTGCAGTTTCTCAAGTTGCTTCTGACACAATTTTAAAAATGCATGATCTGATACAATGTAAGACAGGATGCAAAAGAGCAAAAGGAATTGAGAGAAAAGAAAGGAAGAAATGAAAGAGAAAGCAAGCCAGCCTTTTGAGCTTACTTATCTTTCTGCTGGCAGGCTCACAATCTCATGGACTTGATACAAAAGGAAAAAAGGAATGAGAAGGGGAGAGAAAAAGATATGCAACTGATACCTTTCTCATCATTTTCCCAGCCATTGGATGAATTCAGGCTGGTTTCTTTGATTAGCATCATTGGCATTGGACTTGGCATTCCTTTCTGCTCTCCAGCATTACAACACCTCAACCTATAAATGCTGTGAGTTTTCCGGGTTGTATGGCCATGTTCCAGAAGCATTCTCCCCTGATGTTTCGCCCACATCTATGGCAAGCATCCTCAGAGATTGTGAGGTTCATTGGAAACTAGACAAATGGGTTATGATTATTTACATTTATATCCTGATTTTCCTCACAATGCTGCCTAAAGCAGTATATAAAATGTATAGGAAATCAGATAAATCCAACTGCACCAGATCCTGCTTTATGTGGCTATGACATTAACCATAAGAAAAGAAACCCATTGTTATCAATGTTGTTATCCCTTTATCTCCAAATAACTATTGTGAAACACCTCGTCCATGGTACTTTTTCACATTAGGGAGAGGGCCAACCATTTTGAAGAAAACTTCCCACAAGGTGGCACTGTTTAGAAAATAATGAAACATGACGTTCCAGTCTAGCCGAAGATTATATACAGCTTCTGATATTCTTGCTAATATATGCACATGGAAAACCTGAGTGAAAAGCCTGTATCAATTGGCCTCCCTTGAGCCTGATCTAGCACAAATCCATGGCAAAAAGTTCCAACTGCCTGCAATGCGTCATAATTCCTCCTCCTAACAGTTGTTCACATTTATTTAGCATCTGGATCTCTCTTCAGTACGCGTGAGTCTCTTCCCTGACATTTCCTCTTATTAGTAAAGTGGGCAAACTCTTTGCAATCTGCTCGAGAAAGACTCCAGAGCACGCCGTATGTTTGTTCCCTGGACATCTGCTGAATATCCAGAAAGATAAGTCAAACAAGGGCTACTAGATGTCTTCAAAGAATGGAAACAGTATGCAAATTCATTTCCCAGTCTCTAATTGCCCTTTGAAGGCTGCAAGATTGCCATCAAGTTGTGACAGTAGGAAAAAAGAGTGTATTGTCCTGCATGAGTTTTTGGACTGCAATTCCCATCTTCACTTACTCTGCCTCAACTGGGCTGGGTCCGATGGGAGTTTTGGTCTAAAGACATTTGGGGGTGATGTCCTCCTCCCGTAATGTAGAAGCCATTGTAAAAATTATACCCCTTCTATTTGTTGTGATGTAATGGCCTTCAAGTTGGCCCTAACTTATGGCACGCCTTGTTATAGAGTATTTATTCAAAAGAGGCTTGTCAATGCCCTCCTCCTGGGTTGAGAAGGAATGGCCTACCTAAGGTCACCAAATGAGGTGTCAAAGGCTTTCATGGCTGGAATCACTGGGTTACTGTGAGTTTTTAGGAGCTGTATGACCATGTTCCAGAAGCATTTTCTTCTGACATTTTGTCCCCATCTATGGCAGGCATCCTCAGTAGTTGTGAGGTCTCTTGGAAACTAGACAAGTGAGGTTTATATAGCTGTGAAATGTCCAGGGTGAAAGAAAGAATTCTTGTCTCCTTGAGGCAAGTGTGACTGCCGCAAATAGCCACTTTGATTAGTATTTAATGGCCTTGCAGCTTCAGCGCATGGCTGATTGATACCTGGGGGAATCCTTTGTTGGGAGGTGTTAGTCTGGCATGGTAGTTATTACAGTGGTCAAGCACTTCTGTGTTCTCAAATAATATGCTGTGTCCAGGTTGGTTCATCAGGTGCTCTGCTATGGCTGACTTCTCTGGTTGAATTACTTTGCAGTGTCTTTCATGTTCCTTGATTCATTTTTGGGCGCTGTGATTGGTGGTCCCTATGTAGACTACACAGAGAAGCCATTTAAATACACATGCATATCGACCATTTCAACAGAAAGGAGGAAATCATAAAAATGAAGAAAATCTGGCGGAAGTATTGAAAAAACCCTCTAAAATCAGGACAGTAAATAAAAAGCAACACTCAAAAAGCAGTGGAATTCCAGACAAGAATCAATCAGGAACAGCTAACACCTCCCAACAAAGGGCCAGGCACCAATCAACCAGGCTTTGAAGCTGCAAGGCCATTCAATGCTACTCAAGGTAGCCATATGCAACATTCACATATGCTTCAAGCAGACAAGTTATTTCTTCCATGCTGGACATTCCATAGATATATTAATCTCATTTGTCTAGTTTCCAACAAACCTCACAACTTCTGAGTATGCCTGTCATAGATGTGGGCGAAACATCAGGAGAGAATGGAACATGGCCATACAGCCTGGAAAACTCACAGCAAGCCATATTATAAATTGTCCCTGAGCCTGGGAGAGTAACTTTGTGGATTACAATGCTCAGAATTCCATCAGTTGTGTGGCTTAATGGATTCTGGGGCTTTGTGGCAAAGTGAATTTTTCCAGACTTCTTGGAGGCATTAATTCTGACACACAGCAGGTCAGTGACAGAGACTGGGACCATCACATGCAGCAGCTAGACAATGAATACAACATTTGCGAAAGGAAACTCAGTGTGCTGTGGTTTGTGTAATCACCATCAGGGCATCAAACTGGTTCCAGCATTTCCAATGTAATCATTTGCACAGTAGAACAACTTTCTTCAATACGTGTTTGAAACTGCATTAAATGGTCAGTGTGGATGGGGCCAAAATCAGAGGCAACTGGCCCAGCTTGTTGGGGGAATCTGTAGTTGAAATATTAATTTTCCCCTGGCTCTGGTCTCAGTATAAGGCTATGTCCTTTAATCCCAAATGTCAGCATTTGAAAGAAGAGGATGTTTTCTTCTCCAGAGGAGAAGGAAAGGACAATAGTGTAGCTTTCCTTCCTTGTTTGGTTGTTGCCTTTCTACTTTCTGAAAAAGCCATTACAGCTCCTTTATCTTGGCCTTTTCACAGGAAGTTTTTAGTGCTGCCATTTGGGCTTGTCTACGTGACAAGCTGCCATCACTAGCTAGAAAATAACATCAGTACAGTTTTTCTGGGTTTGGGCTGTGCAAACATTCACAGAGGAAATTCCAACTAGCCTTAACAGAAGGGACAGGGACTACTAATAAGGGGCACAACTCTGCAATTTCCATCTGCTGGATAGAAGGGCCACAAACAGTTTGTAGAATATGTGTCTTCTGTACACAAACTTGTGCATTCATTCCCTGACATCTCCAGTTATAGTTAGACAGAGCATAGTACACAGATTTTGTAGCCAGTGATGCAGTTATTAATTGTTTACTACTTCCTAGCCATGCCTCCAAAGGCAACTGTGTTGAACCACATACAAAAGCTAGTACAACTTGTGTATCCCTTACCCAAAATAATTGGGATGAGAAGTATTTTAAATTTGGGTGTCCCCCCCCCCCCAGTATTTGGAATGCCTATATTTGTGTATACTAATTCATATACACCTAAGGCACATTGCCTGAAGGTAATTTTATGCACAATGTTATGTGTCTACATTGCCTCTGTCTGTGTACTGTCTGTTTGTTTTGTTAATTGTATAACAGTACTGAATGTATTCTGTAATCTGCTCTGAGTTCCCCTGGGGAGAAAGGGTGGAATATAAATAAAGTATATTATTATTATATACATATTTCTGTGCATCAAACAAAGTTTGTCATAGAATCATAGAGCTGGGAGAGACCACAGGGGTAATCCATTACAACCCCATTCTGCCATGCAGGAACACACAATCAAAGTTCTCCCAACAGATGGCCATTCAGCTCCTACTTCAAAACTTCTAGAGAAGGAGACACCACCATGTCACTCATTGAACCCTCAGAAAGCAAAGATGTCACTCTTCCAATGGACAATTTTGGATTTTGGAGTATTTCAGATTTCATTGAGCTATGGTGTCAAACTGCATTCATTCTTCAGTGTAGATGCACCCAGAGTTTCATCCAAGAGTATTGTGCCACACTTTTCTTTTTCGTGCTACGAGCAACTTGTGCCACACTGAACTCCTAGTTGTTACCAATGGCCAGCCCACTGCTCTGTTCTGCTTTAGACTCCGGAGCAGTTATTGCATGCATGGGTCTTATCTCATCCTCTGGGACCAGTTTAGTTAAGTTGCTCAGGAAGTGACAAGCTAAGCTATTTAAAATGCTGTTAAATCGATTAAGGCCATCCAAGGTGCCAAGAGGAAAGGAGATAGCCAGAAAGAGATTGGGAAAGGTCAGGATCTTTCCAACAGCTGCAGTCAACAGCCTTCCAAACAGTGGATTTAATCTTGCAAACCAGACTTAATTGTCTAGTTTGATATTTTTTGGAAATGGCTTAGGTTCAGAAAACTTAAAAGAACCCAGGAGATCTCTTGGAGATCTTGCTGCTCGTGGCAAAATATTACTGTTGCAGATTTACAGATATACAATATATTGTTGATTGTCCTTCTAAGTGATTTTTACTTATGGTAACTCAAATGTGAAACTATCATAGTGTTTGCTTGGCCTAATTTGTTCTTTCATCTGAGGCTGAGACAGTGTGACTTTCCCAAGGTCACTCATGGGTTTCTATGGCTGAGTGGGGATTTGAACCCTGACTTCCAGAGTCCTAACCAGACCTCAAACCACTTTACCACACTGGTGCTCCAGAATATGTAGTACTTCTTATATTTGATATTTTATTTTATTTTTTATTTTTTAAAAAACATTTAGTTTTTTCCAAATACAGCCTAAGATCTAGACTTTAATTATTAATATAATGATTAATTATCATGATTATAATGATTAAGTAAGTATGATATTTTCTTTTTAATAAATAAAAATATAGAGCCGCAGTGGTGCAATGGGTTAAACCCTTGTGCCAGCTGAGCTGCTGAACTGAAGATCGGTGGTACAAATCTACGAGATGGAGTGAGCTCCCATCTGTCAGCTCCAGCTTCCCATGAGAGAAGCCTCCCATGGGATGGTAACACAACCGGGCCTCCCCTCGGCAATGTTCCTGCAGATGGCAAATTCTCTCACACCAGAAGCGACGTGCAGTTTCTCAAGTCGCTTCTCACATGAAAATAAATAAATAAATAAATAAATAATTTCCATTTGTTATCCACTCCCCTTCACAATTCAAGGTGGGCACAACACAGTTAAAGCATACCACCATAAAATACATATAATCAAATGCATATATTGAAATATGTGGTACAAATATTAAAATACAATAGTAATGGAATGACCATGCTTTTAATGTTCTTTTAACTACTCTTGATTTTATTAATATTTTAATTATATTTCAAACTTCTATATGACATATTGTGGCCAAGTAGAGGATCTCCTTGTGTCCTCCTTTAACACCCAAACGCAACACTATAACACACTTGATTGAATACATTTCTTCAGAAGGAAGTATTACTTCTATAGCAATTTATCATAAAGGTGCCCAGATTCCACAACAAAAATTTTGGATACTGTTCCCTGCATTTTAGAGATGAGCAGTGACACTGCTGACCCCATATCTGTGGGCCAGTGAATCCACTCCAGAGTTTAGTCTGAACTGCAAAGGAGCTATCCAAGGTGACAATTTTTTTAGGAATATGTTTAGGATCTTGGATATCATTTTTTTTAAAACTGGGACCAAAAAACTTCTGGCTGAAATAGAACCCCCAGCAGTTTCTATAGAGGAGGGAAAAAGACCCAATTGGACACCAATTTACTGGCTATGCTCAATGGTATGGACCTATGGAAGCTATAATTTTACTAGGTCTTTAGCCTTTTTTTTACCCTCCCCCAACTCCAAGATTCTATAGCATTGAGCCATGGCATTTAAAGTGAGATCAAACTGCATTATTTTTACAGTGTAAACCAGGCACGGGCAAACATCGGCCCTCCTTGGGAATTGTAGAAATTAGAGTCCAAAACACCTGGAGGGCCGAAGTTTGCCATGCCCGGTGTAGACTCACTCCAAAGGGGGGGGGGAACCAGACAGGTAGAAAATAATAACTTGACATTTCTCCCAATGCATCTTAATCACAAATCCAGAGTCTGAACAGCAGCATTTTTGGTTTTCAAAAAAGATTTGGCATTGGTCAGGTCATGTGCCAGAAACACAGCAGTCATTCTTATTCCTTAGTGAAGAATGGTGTTGCAAAATCCTAGCCTAATTATTACAGTCATTACATATGAATTTTTCTAATTGGCCCAAAGCATACATTTCCAAATGAATGGATCTCTGCATGTATGCCTCTGCATGTATTTCTTTATCTCATTTTATGTTACCCCATAAAAATAAAATAACTGGCACTGCCGTACTAATAAAAATAACCTGTAGCTGATGACGTTGTCAGAACCAATGCTGTGGAGTCAGGCCCATAGCCAGGATTTTGATTTGGGGAGGGGGGGAGGCTGAGTGAGAGAGGGTTGTATCGTTATCCCAATGCCCCATGCATATGGGATATATTGAGCATGGTGATCAGATCATGATATGAATAAACATAACCGTTTAAATAATAAATGTTATTTATTTACTTTCATTAACAAAATGTTTAGAATACTTTTTGGTTTATTTTTTCATTTGCAGCAACAGTCTTGTTTTCTTCTCCCTGGCCATTTTGTCAATTTTGTCATGCCGGTCTGAGTCCCTCGATAGAGGTGAGAAGGTTGGGGTACAAAAGCTTTAAATAAATAATAAAATAAATAAATTACTTTTTTCTGGTTTGATAATGATGTCCCGATAGATGGAAATCATTGCTAGTCCACTAAGTCTCTGGTCTGTCAATAAACTTCTAGATATACTTTTCACTCTCTTCGTGGTTGGAAACGATCTTTCCACACTGCATATCATTACTGGTAGAGTAGCTAACACAATCAAAAGGAAATTTATTGACCAATAGTAGGTTTTGTCACACAGTCCCAACACTTTAAGTACCTCAGTATCTTTCTTAATTGATGGTGTAATATTACACCACATTATGTACTACTCAGCCTTGATGGAAGTAAGTGCTGAGTCATTTTCAAAGTATTCTGACAGTTGTTCCACTTGGTGAACTTTGTCTAGAACTGAAAACCCAGGGAGGAAAACCTGGAAACCAGTTAAAATGTCTTCATTTGACATGAACCTTTCAGTAATGGCCTGTATGAGTGAATTAATCCCTGGATTTACGGTGTCTAAAACAGACTCATCCTTTGCAAGGAAAGGATGTGATTTTACAATAGAAGTTACTTTTCACTTCCAGATAATCCTTTTTATTTTTGTATCCCCTGGTCCTGACCCACCAAGTCTATCCACACATAAATTCCTGATTGATGTTGTCCTTTCCTCCTCAGTCGACCCCAAAAGAGTTTCTCTTCTTCCTTAGATTTGTGTATGGGTCTCTGGAGCTAACCAAGATGGGGAAAGATGCATCTCTGCCAAGGAGCCTTTTCAGCCTTATCAGTTCCTTGGAAATTGCCCTTGATTTATTTAGTCACTTTGTCATTTGTCCCTGGATGGACTGGGAGAGGTCAAACTGTAAAAGAGTTGCTAATTGATCAGTAAATACCACTCAGTTACAGTTGGGAAAAGAAAATGACTTCAACAAAATTTGGCCAAGTGGGCATTTTGGGAGAGGGGGTTAAGAAAAACTAATTTGGAGCACAATCTTTAAAAAAAATCTATAATCTATTTGTCCCCTCTCTCTCTCTTTCTTGCTCTCTCTCCAATCTATCTCTCTAACTAATCAATCTTATGCAGTGTTTCTCACCTGGGGTTGGGACCCCTGGGGAGGTTGCGAGGGGGTGTCAGAAAAACACAGTATTTCCCATTGCTCAGGATGGTTCTGTGTGGGAAGTTTGACCCAATTCTATTGTCAGTGGAGTTCAGAATGCTCGTTGATTGTAGGTGAACTATAAATCTCAGCAACTATAGCTCCCAAATGTCAAGGTCCATTTTTTCCAAACTCCACCAGTGTTCACATTTGGATATATTGAGTATTCATGCCAAGCTTGGTCCTGATCCATCATTGTTTGAGTCCACAGTGCTCTCTAGATGTAGGTGAACTGCAACACCAAAGCTCTAGGTCACTGCCCACCATTCCAGTATTTTCTGTTGGTCATGGGAGTTCTGTGTGCCAAGTTTGGATCAATTCCATCACTGGTGAACTTCAGAATGCTCTTTGATTATAGTTTAACTATAAATCTCAGCAACTACAGCTCCCAAATGACAAAATCAATCTCCCTGGAACCTCACCAGTATTCAAATTTGAGTGTATCGGGTATTAGTTTTAACTTTCAAGGCCTTATATGGTTTTGGGCCAGTGTACCTGAGGGAGCGGCTTACCCCTTATGTGCCCAGGAGATCACTGCGCTCAGAGGGGCTCAATCTATTGGATGTGCCAGGCATTAAGGTCTATAGACTTGCTAGCACGCGGCAGAGGGTGTTTGCCGTAGCTGCGCCAACCCTGTGGAACACCCTCCCCGAAGAGCTGCGAGCCATCCGGGACTTAATGCTGTTCCGTAGAACCGTAAAGACCTGGCTATTCAGACAGGCATTTGGGCCATAACCAATGCCGTGTTATCAGAATCCTGTTATGTCGCTGTCAGCATATTCCTACTGCCATTGCAGTTCTGCTGGAATTTGATGTTAACTGGGGTTTTTATCTGGTTTTATTGCATTTTATGTGGTCATCTGTTTTTAACTCTGTAAACCGCTCTGGGCTCCAGAGAGAGCGGTATATTAAGTCGAACGAATAAATAAATAAATAAATAAATTTGTGTCAAATTTCATCCAGTGAATACATCCTGCATATCAGATATTTACATTATGAGTCACAACAGGAGCAAAATAACAGCTATGAAATAGCAACAAAATAATTTTATGGTTGGGGGGTCATGACAAGAGGTCACGGCATTAGGAAGGCCAAGAGCCACTGATCTAATGTTTACATCTTTCTCCTAGTATAAGATTCCAGGCAATGTGACTTGGTCAGTTTGGAGCAGAGTTTATTAATATGGGACAGAATTTGGCTACTTTTTCATTTTTCTTATTTATTTATTGTGTCAGAAGCAAATTGAGGGTACAGTTGTAATGTATTTAAAAACACAAAGTTAAAAACTTGGCATTATGCTAAACGTACTTTGACCACTAGCTGGCCACTTGGAGTGCTTCTGGTGTTTATTTATTTTATTTATTTATTCCAATTTATATACCGCCACTCCCAAAGGCTCGGGGCAGTTTACAGAACACTATAAGAAGGTCCACCAATGTGCATGTGACTGGGCTCAGACTGCATTGTAATAAGAGGCCTATGGTTTACTCTTTTCCACACTCGCATGTCATGGACTCCACTTTATACCCCACTTTTTAAGGTTGGCTCTGCAAATTCTGGTGCTGGGGCACAGTCTGTTCAGTGCCTTCCAAGTCACCCAGTCTTCTGTGTGCCCAGGGGGAAGTCTCTCATTCAGTATCAAGCCTCCCCACTGGATCATAACACATCTGGGCATCCCCTGGACAACCTTTTTGTAGACGGCTGATTCTCTCACACCAAAAGCAGCTTGCAGCTTTCATTTTTCTGAGACAAACTGGAGAAAATCTTATCTGGACAAAACTCCAAAAATCCTTTAATCTCCAGATGTACCAGTTTGGCAGGGGTAATTCCCATTAATCCTCCACCATCCCACTTTTTCAACTATCTTTAAAATGTCCCAGCTCCTCTCGCCTCCTTCACCCTTTCTCAGCTTCCTTCCATTGCTGCAAACTGAGCTGGAAATGCAAAAGCAGTCTGCATTAATTTAACTCAGGAGAGGGATGAGGGAGAAATATTGTTCTTTCCAGTGGGTTGAGATTAAAGCAAGCTTCTACAACCTCTCCTAACTTTTCAATTAGTTTTACAAAATGTAAAATGCCTAGAGAGCTGTGAAATTGATTGGAGCAGCAGCATTGTGGAATGAGGCTTCAAAGCTTGGACTATTATAGGATACTTTGCATCCCATTTCCTATCTTTCCCTCTTTGATGGATTTGCTGCAGAAAGGAAGAAGAAGAACCAGTGAGCAAACGCAGGAGAATTAACTTACAAATAGCTGGAAGCCATCCAAAGGAGATGCAAATCAAACCACAATCATCACATTCCTTGGCAAGGATATTGATTATACCCAAGCACTATCTCCTCCTGTTAGTTCCTGAGCAGGGTTGGAGGGGAAAGAATTGTATCTCAATGCAATAAAGGATTACCTATTAACCTTGCTATCCAAATGGAAATCCAATATACAGTGTAAATATGCATAAGGGATACTAGACTAGAGGCAGGGGTGGCAGTTGTCTCCAGAACCTGTAGGACTTTGGGAAATTATCATGGGCTTTTGCAAATTGTTCTTTTAAAAAGTGTGAGTCCTTGAGATAAAAACCATTTGATTTGTTGGGTTTGCCAGCTCTTTTTGCCTCTGCATTCCCCCATACCAATAATTTGGATGGATGTTTGCATTGGTTTATTGGGCAGGCAGTAAAGTTTTTTTTCTTTTAAAAACAACAACACAAAAAACAGGACCCTAGTTTGTTCACATGATCCTGTGGTTTGGAAATCAGTTTTTATCCAATTTTGGTCCTCCAGGTGTTTTGGACTTCAACTCCCACGATTCCTAACAGCCTCAGCTTAAGCGGCCGGGGGGGAGGGGGAGGAAAGGCTGTTAGGGATTGTGGGAGTTGAAGTCCAAAATACCTGGAGGGCCCAAGTTTGCTCATGCCTGTTAAAGAGCTATAGGTTTACATATTCCGCAACTGTCCTAGCAAAAGTTCCAATTAGTCCTCTGTCATCCCACTTTTCTATTCCTCTTCCTACTTTTTCCTTTGTTTTCAGCTTATTTCAACTGCTGCTCACTGTGTCCAAAATCCAAAACTAGTAGGCCCTCAATTAATTTGGAATTAGACATGAGGACTCAAAGGCACAGAAAATTGCCTTTCTCAGTAAACAGGAAAAAGCAAACTGCAGCAGCATTTCCTAGCTTACCTGTTCTTTCTCATCACACACACACACACACACACACACACACATTCATTCATTCCTTGGTCATGTATGTCCCATTCTTTTCTAGGGAATATAAGAGAGCATGAGCTTATACTGCAAATATGCCATTTCACTGATGTACTGATGCATTATATCACTGCATCTATGTATGTTTGGACTGGGGGCAGGAAGAGAGAAAATCCCCATTGCCACTTCAACACACCTTTTTTTTTTTTAGCAAAGTGATATTGGACTGGAAGGCCCTTATGTTGGACCGGATGGCCTTTGTGGTTTCTTCCAACTCTATTATTATAATATGAATAAAATGTAGTGAAGCCAATATAGATATTGACAAAGAATAAGAAAATTGTGTTCATGGTTATAGAGGAAAATGTGGTAGGGGTATAGGAGGTGGAGCGAGGGAAAAAAGAGGAAAAATGTGAAAAGAATAATAATTTTGTAAAACGGATGAATCAATAATATGGAAATATTCAAATATTTAAAATGTGTATATGCAATTGCTGTCATGTCTATTACCTATTCACAGATTTTGTTATGTACTTAATTTTTTAAAAAAAACCTCTATTATTCGAATAGCACAGTTGACCTGCTTCAAATTTTAGTCTGAACTTTGAAGGAGCTTTCCATAATGTTCAGGAAGTGAGCCTAAGTCTCCTGTTTTCAGGAAGCTAGGGAGGAATGTCAGAGTAAAAGCACTGCCTTGAAAGATATGCACAAACCTATTTCCTTGATTTGTGAGACCTGATGCTTTTTATCTGAATGGTGCACTCCCTATAACTATGTGGTTGATCCTGAATGAATTTGATGAAAGTCATGGCACTCCAGACAGGCTCAAGCAAGCCGAGCCAAAGCAAGCTTCTGCTTATGGACTGAAGAGTATTAAAACATCACTGTAATCACAATAGAGGAAATTGTCTCATATAAACTACCTCCAAATCCCTACATTTTTTTAAAGTAATTTTATTTTTCTTCTGAGGTTGAGAGGGATACCTGGGAATTAATTTTAAACATTATAGTTCCTGCTGAGGAATGTGTTAGGAATCTGTAAAACAACCATTAGTGCCATGAGATGTTATTATGCAGCTGATGGCGAATATTAGTGATTCCCTTCCTCCTCCAAAAGAGTAACTCTTCCATTATTTGTTTTATTGTTGTGAGCTGCTTTGTATGTCAATCAAGAGATAAAAGTGGAATGATTATATTCCAAGCTTTGTCAGAAATCATAGCAAGCTAAATCTTAAAAGCAGTGGCATTATTAGGAACGTGCAGGGGATGCAAACTAACCAGACGTCACCTAAAGAACTATAAGATGTTTGTGCAGTTTTTTCTCGTAATATGATTTTTATTAAATTTTGAAAATATATACAATTTTGCATTCCAGCAATAAACCATAATACGAAATCTTGCTTTTATCTCATCCATTCTCCCTGCCCCCTCCCAAGTGTACAAACTATTTCCCATCAATACCTTTGCCAATAAATTATCCTCTACTCAATTGTCTAGTTTTATTAATCATAGTCATATCTTTTTCTAATCATTTATCAAAAGAAATTGTGCAGTTTCAGTGGAATTTATGTTTGAGTGTGTGTGGCTTGTGCAAGGATTTGGAATGGTCAATTCTGTTCAACCGATCTGTCTTGTTCGGCTTGGCCAAATGGCCATAACGGCAAAGGCCCATCACGTTTTTTTTTGTCTGCAACAGCCTTTCAACTCTATTTTTTGGCTTGGCTTCTGGCTTGGCCTTTCTCTTGAATCTTTTTGATTTTCTTTATTTTCCTGATTTTTTTTATTTAGTGAGATTGACTGAGAGTTGGGAACATGCAGGACCGTTAGGTGGGGTGCACACATGTCCCTCCTCCCCTTCAGAAGATATACTTCTAAAAGATAATAATAATAATAACAATAAATAATAATAATCCCAGCAAATAAGCATAAAGCCTTATTCTCAGAAAACTACTACAACCTAGTTACCTCTCCTCTAGAATAGAAAGTAGAAACAGCTTTAAGGAAGCATTCAACACTAAGTAGAAAAGAGATTGAAGCATGAAGGAGGCAGCATTCCAGGTAGGGCCTGCATTGTAAACAGGGGCGGTCTACGGTAATTTTAAATGGTAAACGAACATTATTCTGGCGCCCTCCCAAAAAAACCCATTATTTTGCCCCCCCATGTAAAACAAATATACAATTATAATATCACAATACCATTAGTAGTATTATATTGTATAAATGTATATACAATACATTATACCATACTCATACTATATTATATCATAATTATATTATACTACATTACAATATAATTATATTATAATATATTGACATTATAATATAATATAACATTCTATTATATTATTATTATTATTAACTAATAAATAAAATTATTTATTTAAATAAAATTATCCTCTACTAAATATTTTCATGACTCCTATAAAACTCAAATAACCCAAAATAAAGTAAAATAAAATATTATATATTACTATTTTGTACAATACCACTATACTGCAATATTGTTTGTAATATTAATGTAATATAAAATATATCATTATTCTATTGTTATATTGTATTTGTATTATATTGTATGACAATATTAAGCAGAACTGTATAATAATCAACAAGAAATACAATGTAAATTAGTCAAAATCAGAATATATTACCTACCACCCATCTCATAATTCATAGGAGTCTCCCATAAGTCCACAATTAGGATCCCAATGTAAATGTAAATAGAAAAACAGCCAAAATGTTCGAATGAGGTCGAATACAGGCAGCGCAGCCTGGGCAAACTTGAGCCCTCCCTCCCTCTAGGTGTTTTGGACTCCAACTTCCACAACTCCTCATAGCCTCAGGCCCCTCAGGTCTAGACAGAAATAGAGCTGAAGAAAGGAAGGAGAGAAGAGGTCACAGAGGAGGAGGAGGAAAGCCCTTCATGCATTCCTTCACTTACACTTCCTTCACTGATTCTTTTCTCCTTCCCCGCAAACGCGCGCGCGGCGGAGACAAAGGGAGTGCTTTGCTTACAGGCTTCTGTGCAAGGGAGCTACTGGGCATGCGCGGAGGTTTTCGCGCATGTGCAGTTGCTCCTGTGCTCAACTTCAGCTCCGGAGCAACTGGGCCTGCGTGAAAACCTCCGTTCATGCCCAGAAGCGGCGTCGGAGCACACAAGGCCGGGGCCCAAAAGCAGGCAGCTGCGGCACTGCCTGAGGAACATCAGCAGGGCCAGGATGGCGCCCCCTTCCCAGATGGCGCCCTATGTGGCCGCTTACTTGGCCTACCTGTAGGACCGCCCCTGAGTGTAACTCAAGAGAAAAGATAGGGTAGGATAGCTCCAGATCGATCTTTCTTCATTCCCTGGGAAGTGGGAATGGGAAGCCTCCTTAAAATGCTTTTGAAAGCTGTGTGGTGTGTTCGGCAGGGAGAGAGCCCACACCTGCAGCTCCTGTCTCCTCTGGAGTAGAAAGAAACAGCTTTAATGATGCATTAAACCTGGTTTCCTCTACAGACAAAAGGGAAAGGATCGCAGAAAGAGTGGTATGTTAACTATGATGCTTTTAATCCATGTATTAATGAAAGCTATAAGGTCAAACAATGCCTAAAATGACAGGAAGGGGAGTCTGGGAAGTCTGCCCCCCCCCCATAATGGGCTGGATAGAAAACGAATAGTTTGGCGTCCCAGATTAAAAACAGATTTCTGTCCTCCCAAATTTGGGAGGCTTCCAAAACGGATTTGGACCCCCCCCCCCAATGAAAATCTGGGACACCAAAACAGATTGCAGTTATATTCTCCTTGTACTTAGATATAAGCACAAAAGGTCCAGCTTACAGATACTATATCAATATACTGTAGCTACAAGACTAAAACCCAATGTTAATTCATCTTTTTAAAATTTCTAATGTGCATGCATCATTGATTTTACAAAGTTTTCTGACATTTTCTCTACTGTAGCTATTGAGATATCATCTGGTTTGGGATGAGTCACACCATGAGTTACCGCACTGGGATACACCAAGCCTACTGATGTCAATGCTTTCTTTAAAACAAAATTAATGCATTTTAATATCACAACACTTAAATTATAAGAAACAAAAGACAGATAATATATATGTATTAAACACACACATACAAGACAAAAGGGAAAGACAACAAGCAGTACATTTTTCCTATCCTCGCCACCTATTAAAATTGATTTTCCACTCTTGTTTGACTGCACAATGCTAACTTACACACAACATATCTGCTGTCTAAACGACATCTGTTTACTATCTTTCCTCCATTTTTCCTCTTTATAAGTCCAATGTCTCCTTTTTCTTTCTGCACAGAGTTTGCAAAAGCTTGTCAGATTTTAAGATAAGATTGTATAGTGTTTTCTTTTGGTCAATTTATCTAATTAAGTCAAATAAATAATTTTTATTAACTCTACAATATTTGGAATCTTATTGTTTCTTCCAGTACTTTGCATACTGATGCCATTGTTTCAAAGGGGCAACACTTACCATCTCTTTTACACAGGTTTAAAGCATTTGCTACTGGCAATTGTTATAAAGGGCTAATATGAATAAATAATAATGAATAAATGAGCAATGGCAGATTTTCTCACTGCATTACAGTGTGGCAAATAATATTTCCTGAATCTTTTAGTTAGGTAAGGGGTTGGACTACACGAACTTTTAGTTCCTGTCCAATGCTATGGAGCTGCATATACACTGTAGCATTACTCCAGTTCAACATCACTTTACTGTGGAATCATGGGTTTTGTAGTTTAGTGAAGCAGCACCACTCTTTGGCATAGAAGACTAAAGACTTTGTCAAAGTACAGCTCCCAAACTGCATTCATTCTACAATGTAGATGCACCCATGATTCTGTTAAATTCCTCTATTTCAATTCTATGATTCCATTAAATATTGGTTCTAAAACAAGCTGTAGTAGAAGGCAATGGGACTTGTTGTGAATTTTGACTAATATGTGCCATTTTTCAGAGGGACAATTAATCACAAATGTGTAATGTTGGGTAAATGTTTATTGGGTTCTTTTTTTCGCCTCTTATTTTATGAAAAAGGCCTCTCCTCTTCTCTTTTTGCCTCTCCGCAGGTCGTTGAATCTTGCCGTTTTCCCATCCCAGTTGCATCTCTTCCCTTTGTTGCAGGGGAAAGGAGAAATGGCTGAAACCTGAGCCGTAGGCTGGATGGCCAAGAGGAGGATGCAGGCGAGATGTGCTGGTAATTTGACCCTCCCCCATATTTATTCATCTGAAGGAAGTGTCTTTGAACAGCACTTCAGCCTGGGAGCTCTCCAAAGTTCAAAGCAAAACCCAAGGAGAGCTTGTGTCACTCGGAGGCCTTAATCTAATCACAATGTCCCCTTTGATTTAAAAGTCCACTTGGGAGGTAGAGAAGATCCCTCCGGAGCCTCTGAAATATGGTGGTTTCCACTCTTTCAGCTCTCCCCCCACCCACACTTCCCAGTGCCTTGCACATTCAACATAAACAAACTGCTTATATGCAGTGCAATCCCTTGTAAATGCACGCAGGAGCCAAAATCCCATTTTGCCTAGTAAGAGTCTGCATGCTGCAACATGCTATAGCATGCTACTACCAGGAACAAAGAATGTTGCATTTTGATAAAGGCAAAATGCACTTCCCGCTTTCGTAATACTGAGTAATAGTGATGGAAAGGACTGTCAAGTCAGACCAATGGGAAAAGCTCTTTTAAATCCAATTGTTGATTTGTGGCTGTGCTTTAAGCACAACCAGGTGCATCTACACTGTATTGTAGCACCACTATAACTGCCATGGGTCAATGCTACATGATCGTGTAGTTTGGCAAGGCAGCAGCACTCTTTGGTAGAGAAGGCAATGAACAATGGTTTTAAACTACTTAAGGAGATTCCATCTGAACATTAGGAAGAACTTCCTAACTGTGAGAGCTGTTCAGCAGTGGAACTCTCTGCTCTGGAGTGTGGTGGAGGTTCCTTCTTTGGAGGCTTTTAAACAAAGACTGGATGGCCATCTGTCGAGGGAGCTTTGAATGTGATTTTCCTACTTCTTGGCAGAGGGTTGGGCTGAATGGTCCAACTCTATAATTCTAAAGCTACAATTCCCATGACTCTATAGCAGTTAAAGTGGCGTCAAACTCCATTCATTTTATGTAGTGTAGATGCACTCTCAAATACATTTTGGATTGTCATATCAAAAAGCCAAAGGTGACAGTCGAAAATATACATGACTGGACATACTTAAAAGGCAGTCACAAATTAACACTTGACTTCTAGAAGGACAGTTTCTATGTATGTGGTATGTATACATTCTTTATTAGGGCTGTGAAAGATGGACAATGAAGATCACTGGAAGAAAGAATATAAACTAATATAAAATGTGATACTATGGACATCTAAATGGACAATTGAATAGACATTTGAGCAAATCAAGCCCAATGTGAGTGGAAACCAGTGAATGAATGTGAACTCAGCTGGATCATGTCTTAGGTTTCTAGACTACTGCAATGTGCTCTATGTGGGGTTGCCTTTGAAAATAGCCCGGAAGCTCCAAGAAGTCAAATGGGCAGTCAACTGAAGTGGTGTACAGGGAGTATACAGCCCCCATATTACATCAGCTCCACTGGCTGCCAATTTGCTACTGGGCACCATTCTAAGTGTTGGCTTTGACCTATAAAGGTGTAAATGGTTCTGGTCCAACTTACCTATCCGAACGTATTTCTCTTCATGAGCCAACTAGAGCTTTAAGATCTGCTGGGGAGGCCCTGCTCTCAGTCGCACCCCCCCCCCTTGCAAGTGCAACTGGTGGGGATGAGAGACAGGGCTTTCTCAGTGGTGGCTCTCAGTTGTGGAACTCCCTCTCCAGTGACATCAGGTTGGCCCCATCCTTCCTGGCCTTCAGGAAAAGGCTAAAGACCTGGCTCTGTACACAGGCGTTTGGAGAGTAAGATAACACAGAATTAACAACTTGAATAATGACCATGAGAAAGTCAAGTATAGAAACAAAGACTCGGTACTTTATTATGTTTTCAATGTGTTGTATTTTTTAATTTGTTTTATTGCTTTTATGTGTGTTAATTGGCTTATATGTTTCAATTGTTTTATAGTTTGATATGGCTTGTTTTATGTTTGCTTTATGATGTGGCATTATTATTTTTTTGCCAGAGTTTGTAAACCACTTTGAGTCTTCTGCGGGATGAGAAAGGCAGATATAAATAAATAAAGTAAATACATTACGTTTTTATTCCAAATTTATGTAGTCATATAAGATCACTCCCTTAAACTTTTGTCTGATTTTACACAATGCTTTGTATCTAAAAGAATTTGCATTTAGGGCACTGTCTGGCTCTTTTCCTATTACATGATCCCTTTTTTAAACTTTTATCCAGTTTTTTAAAAGCAATTAATGAACTGGGTTGTTGTGAGTTTTCCAGGCTGCCTGGCCATGTTCCAGAAGCATTCTCTCTTATGGAACATGGTTGTGAGGTCTCTGAGGATGCCTGCCATAGATGCAGGTGAAACATCAATAGAGAATGTTTCTGGAACTTGGCCATACAGCCTGGAAAACTCACAACCACCCAGTGAATCTGGCCATGAAAGCCTTCAAAAATAAATTAATGAACCCAACGAAATAAAATGGACTTAACAGAATTTATTTTTAGCTGAGTCATGCCCTTTACCAAGGTGATGTTTTCTTCTGCTGATCATCTTAATAGCTATTTTCTGTTCTTTCTCCTGCATTATTATTATAGTTTGACTCTTGTGAGTCAATCCAGTTTTCCCAGGCTGTTCTAAATATGGACGTTTCCCCCCCTCCCCGATCATGCATTTCTCACAATGGCATACCTCCTGGTCAGAGCTGTAATTTTTCCAGCAGATCAACAACCTGCCAATAGGAATGGCCAGCCTTTTCTGTATTGCTGGCAAATTTTAAAGAAGGTCAGAGCGGAGAGGAAATGGGATAGATGCCACACAACTACCCGATGACAGAAATAGAACAGAAACCATTTTTAAGGGCTCTGCTTTGTGGTATATTCAATATAATGCTAAATCTAACTCTTTAAACAGGACAACTTTATTTATTATTTATTTATTTTATTTAAAACATTTATATCTCATCCTTCTCAGCCCCCGAAGGGGGAGTCAGAGTGGCTTACAATTGATAATCATTAGATGCCGACAAAGAACAATTACATCACAGCAATTTCTTTTTAGATTTTTATTGAAGGGTTTTTCTATAACATACATTGGGGGGGGGGGAGGCAAAAAAGATAGTAATATAAAGAAGACCTGGATTAAAGACAACAGTGTGAAGTTACTAATCTAAACAGCACAGCAATTTACATAAACAGGTCAACAACAGTAAAAAAAATGCATTAAATATAATGGCCCTTAAAATATTAACACAACCAAGTCTGAGTCCGAAAATCCAAATCTTAGTCCAGAGTTCCAGTCCAAGGTCTCTTCATTGACAATTCTCACAAGTCATTACAGTTGTTGCTCAGCCAGCTGCCCAAATGCTTGGTCCCAAAGCCAAGACTTGAGGAGAGATGGAGTTGCCCAGTTTTCCCTGGGGATTGCATTCCACAGATGGGTGGCCACCACTGAGAAGGCCCTGTCTCTCGTCTCCAACAGTTGTGCTTGTGAGGGTGGCGGGATTGAGAGCAGGGCCTCCCCCGACGATCGTAATTCTGAGGTGGGTCATAGAGGGAGATACATTTGGACAAGTAAACTGGGCCAGAACCATTTAGGGCTTTATAGGTCAAGACCAACATTTGAATTGTGCTCGGAAGTGGACCAGCA
The DNA here is from genome assembly GCA_030556195.1 of Anolis apletophallus. Lineage (NCBI taxonomy): Eukaryota > Metazoa > Chordata > Lepidosauria > Squamata > Anolidae > Anolis > Anolis apletophallus. Next base: position 129,856,937 of record JARBWK010000007.1, read on the forward strand.
GCCAGTAGAGCTGACAAAGCAGAGGGGTCGTGTGCTCTCTGTAAGTTGCTCCGGTGAGTAATCTGGAAACTGTTGGACTTTTTGAACAGTCTTCAGAGGCAACCCTATGTAGAGTGTGTTGCAATAATCTATTCAGGATGTAATAAGAGCATGGACCACTGTGGCCAGACCAGACTTTCCAACTTCAGCCTATTTTACTGGCACCAAGAGCCACAAACACCCATACTATGCATTGGTCCCTAAAATGTGTCTAAGGTTTTTTTTTTTACAATAATTGCTGCGGTTTCTGGTAAACCAAAGATTTGTAAGTAGAAATATGTAATTTGTACAATTGCTAATCATATTAAACATATCGAAGAGAGAACACAAGCTATCCGAGTGGGACCACAAATCCGTCTGCGTGTGTGCTACTTTGGTGTATTTACGGAATAATACCAGATTAGATGACCCATTTTATAACCTCAAATGACTGTGATTTATTCAGCAAACCTCCAATTTCCGTTCACACAAGTCTAGTAAATAAATGGAGCTGAGTTATAAAAGCAATAAGCGGGCCACATCTGAAACAGCCTCCTTCTCAAAAATGGCAGTCTCGGTTTTCTAGGACGTGAATTTGGCTTAATACAAGCCACCTGATCCATGACCCATTTAAGCTGGTGGAAATGTGTTTAAGCTTCTATATCTCTGTTACATTCAACAAAAAGGGGGTTAACTAAGATTCAAACATTTCAGCTTAACAGGGTTGTGGACTTGGTTGGCTGAGACCACATCCAAATCTGTGGGTTGTATTGTCTAAAATGACTTAACAAAACTGTGATCAGCAGTTCCAGCTCTTAAACATCTCCTACAAATTGTTTCATGTGGGTTGCAGCTGTTGCCAGTGGTCAAAGAAAATTATACCGTTCTCTTTTTTAAAAATCCAAGCACAACATTTTAATCAAAATTGTTATTTTTAAAGGGGAGAAAGTAGTTTTTTCTGGATTAAGGTTAATATATCTGATATCGTTCCCTCCCTTCCCTTCTTCTACTTTCAGGGTGTGATAAAGACCAATGTTCACTTTCACCGCGTTGAATCTGGAGCACACTGTGTTACATTTCCCACACACAGCAAGAAACTGATAGACAGGAATTAGGAAGGACAAGGACACAATACCTGGTACGATTCATTGAATATTTTGAGTCAACAACCAGGAAACAAAGTGGTTTTCGAAAAGTAGAATTTCCCAAGCTTCTTTTTTCTTCAGCTAAATTACAGCTGGATGAACTCATGGACCTCAAAAAGCTCACTTTAAGCAACTGAAAGAATTACCTGCTTTGATCTAGAAAGCTAAGCAGGGTCATCCCTGTCTAGTACTTAGATGGTGGATACCCTTTTTTTCATGTCAGGAGCCACTTGAGAAACTGCAAGTCGCTTCTGGTGTGAGAGAATTAGCCGTCTGCAAGGACGTTGCCCAGGGGATGCTCAGGCGTTTTGCCACCCTGTGAGAGGCTTCTCTCATGTCCCCATATGAGAAGCTGGAGCTGACAGACAGGAGCTCACCCCGCTCACCAGATTTGAACCACTGGCCTTTCAGTCAGCAGTACTGCCAGCACAAGGGTTTAACCCTTTGTGCCACCAGGGGCTTCCAATGAATACCAGGGACTGGAGTGTGAGTTATGTTTCAGCAGAAAGAACTGGCAAGTATTCCTTGCCTAAGAAAACCCCATGAAATTCATAGGGTTGACATAAGTCAACCGGCATCATCATCATTACAGCACCATCGCAATACATGGCACTTTGTAAGGAAAAGAACAGCAAAACAATTTCCTCCTCTTGAGTTTGCAGACTAATTATGACATGATACAAGAAGAAAAGGGAATGGCAATATGGGAGGGAATGAAGTCCAGCTGATATTTCCTCCTTTTCTCTCCCTCCAATACCAGAAAGTATGAAGTATGGAACCCTGTGCAGATGGTCAGTCAATGCAACTTAAGCAATGTTCAGTCATTGAATTCTTGACAGCAGAAGGGTCACCTCAAAGGAGATTAATCAGAGAATGCAAGCTGTTTATGGTGATTGTCTTGATGTGTGTACTGTGCGTTGTTGGGCGAGTAAATTTAAAGATGTTGAGGTGGGAACATCTGGCTTGCATGACAAACAAAGAGTTGAACGTCCTGTGACAGCAACCACTGAGTTTCACAAGCAAAAGATTGAAAGACTGATTCAGGACGATCGTCGTATCACTCAGAGAGAAATTTCAAGCATAATCAGCATTTCATAGGAATGTGTGGGTCACATTATTGCTTTGCTTGGCTATCGGAAGAACTGTGCACGATGGGTACAAAGCAGAACTTCAAAGACTGGATCTCACCACTGTACGGCATCCTCCATTCAGTCCAGATTTAGCACCGTCTGACTTCCATCTGTTCTTGATAAAGAAAGAAGATCTGCAGGGGCATCATGATGCTTCTGATGAAGACGTTGAGAGAACTGTGAGACACTGGTTGCGGAAACAGAGTGTCAACTTCTGTGATGGCTTCAGAAAACTTGTTCATCGTTGGCAGAAATGTATCCAATTGTCTGGTGATTATATGGAAAAGTGAATAGTGGTAGTTAAAGAGCACATTCTAAGGATTATTTCTACGTTTGGTTTATTAAAATATTCCCATCCAAACCCAAGTAACAAAGGTGGAGGGATTATTTTTCATTCAACCTTCATATACACCTCTCCTTTGCTTTAAGGCAGAGCCTATAAACAAAGTGTGTGTGGGGGCGGGGGCAGGGACGGGGACAGTTTGACCCCATTGTCCATTGATGGAGGCTGGCTTCCTTCTGGAGTCTGGAGTGAAGCTGGTTGATGAAAGCTTCATGACATCCATAGTTAACTGGAAGTAAGTTTCACTTAGGGTGAAATTTCACAAAGGTCTGGAGAACAAGATCTATGAGGAGTGGCTTGAAGAGCTGGGCATGTTTAGCCTGAAGAAGAGAAGGCTGAGAGAAGAAATGATAGCCATGTATAAATATGTTAGAGGAAATCATATATATGTTGTGTTCACTGAAACAGGCCCAGGTTTCACACTGAGTGTATAAATACATTTAAAAACATATTAACTATATGTATTACTGTGTTAGAGTGTAATTTTGTGTCATTTTGGTTGGTGGTGTGCCCCAGGTTTTTGTAAATGTAAAAAATGTGCCGTGGCTCAAAAAAGGTTGAAAAACATTGGATTAGGTGACAACTTGGTAGACAATTTTATTCCTTCAAAATATATTGGCAATTTACATTCTTTCATAGGTACACACCCTTTACAATTCTCTGCAGGAAGTTACAAGCTTTCCCCCTTCATTATATCATTATCTTAATCCCAGCTGCTGGAATTTGTCAGAGATGGTGCTGATAATTATCACATCACTTCACTGTCTGGGAGTTCGGAAGTCAGTTGTCTCCCCACCCTACCCCCATGTTTCCCAAACTTTGCATCACTGCTTATTGCACGCAATACACTTCCTTTTCTTATGACCCCCCAATTCCAAAATCCTTGAATCACCCTTGTGCAACCAGCCTCCCACACGTCTTCCCATCAGCTTCAAAGAGCTAGCTTGCGTGATCCAGAGGTCCATCCAAGACAGTGAGATTGACACAGTTTGACCCCATTGTCCATTGATGGAGGCTGGCTTCCTTCTGGAGTCTGGAGTGAAGCTGGTTGATGAAAGCTAATGGCTGCTTTGACTATTAATCACCGATTAAAGCAGTATTTTTGAAAGATAAAACTTGTAGGCTGAAGTGGAGACATTATAATTCATAAAATGCTCTAGGCAAACTTTAGAGTTCTGCCAGGAAGTGATCAGCACGGTTCATGTTTGCTTAGGGTTCTATTGTGAAATGGAGATTTATTGACCAACAACATGTTTGTGCAATTGGTAACCTTCTGGTTTCGCAAATTACCCTTTTGTGTAGACAATAAATTGTGAAGGAAAAGTAATTATTCCATCTATTCTTCATGATGAGTCACACTCCAGATATGTTTATTCTTGCATGGGATGTTGGTGTTTCTATTCTAACACACCTGGGTTGGAAAAGGCTTTAAAAGACTACACATGCAGAGATGCTAGAGCAGTGTTTCTCAATGTTCCTAATGCAGCCACCCCTTAATACAGTTCCTCATGATGTGGTCACCCCCAACCATGAAATTATTTTCACTGCTACTTTGTAAATTTGCTACTGTTATGAATCGTAATATCAATTATCTTATATGCAGGATGTATTTTCATTCACTGGACTAAACTTAGCACAGATACCTGATACGCCCAAATTTGAATACTGGTGGGGTTGGGCGGGGGGATTGATTTTGTCATTTGGGAGTTGTACTTTCTGAGATTTATAGTTCACCTACAATCAAAGAGCATTCTGAACTCCACCAATGATGGAATTGAACGAAATGTGGGACACAGAACTCCCATGACCAACAAAAAATACTGGAAGGGCTTGGTGGGCATTGACCTTGAGTTTGGGAGTTTTAGTTCACCTACATCCAGAGAGCACTGGACTCAAACAATGATGGATCTGGACCAAACTTGGCACAAATACTCAATATGCCCCCAATGTGTACACCGATGGAGTTTGGGGAAAATAGACCTTGGCATTTGGGAGTTGTAGTTGTTGGGATTTATAGTTCTCCTACAAAGAGCCCCTTGAACCCCACCAATGATAGAATTGGGCCAAACTTCCCCCATGACCAACAGAAAATACATTGTTTTCTGATGGTCTTTGGCGACTCCTCTGACACCCCCTAGTGACCCCCCAGGTTGGGAAACACTGTGCTAAAGTGTTGAATGTGGATGTTAATTTTTAAAGATTCATTCATTTCAGTTGGTCTTTTTATTACCTTCTTTCTCTCCTTTGAAAGAAAGCATTTGAAGGCACCAGAATGTGGGCAATTACCAGCCCTCCAGGTGTTTTGGACTTCAACTCCCAGAAATCCTAGCCAGCTTACCAGCTCTTAGGATTTCTGGGAGTTGAAGTCCAAAACACCTGTAGGGCCGGTAATTGCCCACCCCTGCACCAGATGGTAAGAAGGGTAATCCCTTAGTACTTGGATGGGAGACTATTTGTGTGTCTTCAAGTTGCCTGTTGACTTATGACACCCCAATGAATTTCATAGGGTTTTCTTAAGCAAGGAATACTCAGATGTGGTTTTGCTATTTCCTTCCTCTGAAATATAGCCCACAACACCTGGTATTCATTGGTGGCCTCCCATGTAACTACAGAACTGACCTGGTTTAACTTCCAAGATCAGGCAGGATCTAGTGCCTTGAGGGTATTTAGGCTTACTTTCTAAGTCATACCTTTCTTAATCTCTACAACCTACACACACATCATGGGATTGCTCTTGACTGCTCTTCCTAAATGTCTCCATAAGATGTAAAGGTAAAAGTCTGTACAAATGCTCTTAAAACTAGTATTACCAGTATTTTTTTAAAAAAACCTCTAAAATTATAACAGTAAATAAAGAACAACATTCAAAAACAGAAGAACTCCAGACAAGAAACAATCAGGGTCAGTTAATCACCCCTCAACAAAGGATTCCCCCAGTCACTAAGAAGCCACACCTAAAAACTGTCAGGCCATCAAATGCTAATCAAGGTGGCCAATTGAAACATTCACACTGGCCTCCAATACACAAGAGTTCTTTCTCTCACCTTGGACATTCCACAGATATATAAACCCCATTTCCCACAACCTCTGAGGATACAGGCAAAACGTTAGGAGAGAATGCTGCTGGAACATGGCCATAAAGCCTGAAAAACTTACAACTATCAAGCTCTTTAAAGCATTGAAGGAGATGCAACAGTGAGGATACAAGAATTAAGGTGAAGGCTTATTGTTTCGCCTTCCCCACCTTCCTCCTCAATGCATCAGCCAAGGGGCCCCATCACTGACATCACCTCTTTTAGCAGATAAGAAAATCCTATGTAATTCATGTAATTCATCATAAATGGACAGGCGACACACATAGTTCTGAGAAATGTTGGTCTGTTCTATCATAATACAAAAAAGACTTACTGAACTTTTAAGATGCAGTATATTTGAACTTAAACTTTCATAGATTCTACTCACTTTACACTAAAGTACGTGAGTTGGTCTGCAAAGTGCCAGTGCCTCCCTTTCTACCTAATTGCCTCTCTACTACTGAAGTCATAGTGAAAAGAAATTGCAAGGGATGGAGAAGATGCACTGGACCCCTTCCAACCCTTAAAGGTTGGTTCATATATATTTGGGTAGATGGATTTTAGGGATCCGCTGGTTTTCCCTGTAATAGGCAGTAAGAGCACCTAAAGCTTCGGAGAGCTTCTATTCAACCATTTCAAAGCTCCTTGCTTGGGTGGTGATGGCACGGTCATCAGCATAGATTAAACTCTCTGTCCCTTCTGGCAGTGGCTGATCATTTGTGTAGATGTTGTTGGATCAAGCTCACTCCCCAGAAGCAACTAGCAGCATGGATTCCAGATGGAGGGTATATAAAAAGAAGATGGAGGAAGAGGTGACCAATTTATTTTAGTATGCTTTTTTTAGATCTCAATCCAGTTCTTCTTTGGAAGTGGATTGATATCTACCATAGCTGATACTGAAATAATCAGTATGAATATTTCTCCTAGAAGTAAATAATTCTTATTTAACCCCAATTTAACTGTGAAGGAGAGAGAAGTAGCAAAAGCATATCCGTACTATGTTTATTGGTCTTTCAATTGCTATTAAACTCACTATTGTCTTGAGAGCAGAAGAAAGCCCTTCCTCAATTGTTTTAAAAAATACTTGATTGATCAGTAATCTAGGATCATAGATTATGTGAGAGTGGATAATAGTCTAAGGTCAAATGACACAGAGATGTTAGCCTAAAACAATTGATTTATGTCATGGAAGTCTTGATTAGATTAGATTAGAAAGACGTTCTTTGGAAGATTTAGATGTTCCCTTACCATGGGTCATTATTACAGCTTTGTTGACAAAAATAGGCACCAGCGTAAGTCTAGTTATTTATTTTGGAATCTTCAGCTCTTGTTTATAATAATTATGTGTTGAGTACAGAGAATTGGCTACCACCTTCTCTCCTTTGTTTCTTTTGGATTTCTTCAGATCTTTCAGACATTGTCCTATCCACTTGCTATTTACGTAGTTTGTGACTTCTCCTATTGTTCATTATTCAAAATCAGCTGCAAATCTCTGGTCAATGACAATAAACAGTCTACCCTCCATATCCACAGATTCTGTATCCACTTGTTGCTCAAAGAGATGGAAAAAGCTGCTCTGAGTCTGTCCTGATAAACACTGGATTCCTGATCCATCACTGAACTCAGAAAAAGAGCAGTTCACTGACTCAGGGTATGCTGTGTTCTGAACTGGAAATCTGCAGATTTCCAGGATCAGTGTGTTGCAAACAATAACATTTTTTAAAAAATCTCTGGATTAAAATGGCCATGCAATTACAGCCTGAGTTTGACTGGCGGAACTGAAATAACATGGCCCTTGTGTGTTTCTGATCCAAACGGAATTAAGAAATGACTGGAAATGCTGTGCAAAAGCATTTTTCCCAGGAGATTTCTTGCCCAGATAGTTGGTCTAAAGGCCTCTTTTACTTTGTGAACTTATGACGCACCTTTTAGCACCCTTTGATGTAATCCTCTTGACTTCCTGTCAAGCCCAAAAAAAAAGAAAGAAAAGAAGCAATACTTGCCCCCTCTATTGTACCTATGCAAATTGCACTTATTTAGTTAACATAAACTCACCTAAGCCTCTTTCCTTTGAACTGCTAACACCTGGGAGAACAGCTCCTTATCTGGCTTTAGAACTGAAGAATTAAGACTCTGTTTATCTGGAAGATGCTTTTATTATCTGCTTCTTAAGAAGCTCCCAAGGTATTAACTGCAAAGCAAAAGAGTAGGTTGATTGGAGAGCCACAGTGGGCATCGGGAAAAGCTTGCCTAAGTTCAAACTTTGTGGCTTTGCATTTGCAATTGTTAAAATGGAACAGTTTTATGTGTAATAATTTTTCTTCTGTGAAATGGAGATGATCTTCAGCAAGCTATGTTTGTCACATTACTCAAACAAATGACTTAAGGACAGAGTTTTAGCGAAGGAAAGAAAGAAAGAAAGAAAAGGGGAAGGAAGAGAGAGAGAGAGAGAGAGAGAGAGAGAGAGAGAGAGAGAGAGAGACTGGTTGGTGTTTGTGGATTCAAAGCAGGCCCTTAATGATACCTGAGTATAATTACTGTTTGTTTTTGCTCTGTGCTGTCTTCTTAAATAAAGGAAAGTAGATGAAAGCTGAGGATAAACAAACTTCTTGGAGACCAAGACAGCTTCAAAAGCCAAACTCTGCCCACCCCGAAGTCCAAACACACCACTTGTTTGGTTGTATCATCTTCTCACTACCACAAGCCTAAATCAAGTAATATTTTGGATGTCTTTTTGGAGGAGAGGTCTTTTCATTTGAAATTGTTTTGATGCATGCCAGTGGTGGCGGCTCCCAAATCAATGGACTGGTTAATACATTCTAGTTTTATAATCTATATTTTAAAGCAATGTTTCCCAACCTTTTTTTGACCAAGGACCACTTTGACCAGGGACTATTCTCCAACATTAGGCTTACGAATCCATTTTTGGTCAATTGTAGGTTAGATTTGGGGTGCTGATTCAGAAAATTGCATTGGATGGGCCGGAATTCCGGTCACTGATCACCTGGGGGGCCAAGCCCCTGGCTCCGCCCCTCCCTCCCCGGCTCCGCCCCCTCCCCGCATTGCATAAATATACAATTACATATTATATTATTTAAATAAGGGGAGAGGGATGGATGGATGGAACACATGAGGGGCATAAATATACAGAATATCAAGGCAGAAAATCCCACAATCTCTGCTTTGAACTGGAATATATGACTGTTCCACTGGCCACATTGATCAGCATCGAATGGCCTTGCAGTTGAAAGGTCTGTGTGCTTTCATTCTGCCAGTTTACCACTGGCTGACTCCATTCAGTGCAAGTCATCAAAGTAAACTTAGGTAATTGCAAAGAATGTAAATAATTCTGGGGAGGAAAAGGAGGGGGAAAGGGGTGGGAGGCCTTTCCTCATTCAATTCCCCCTCCCTCCTTTCTCCTCCCCCCTCTCCTATGGCTGGCCAGTTCTCTCCTTCTCATTAAAGAGACAGTTCATGAAACGCAAATGAAGGGGTCAGAAAGGAAGGGGCTTGTGTGTGTCTGAGAGAGCCAGAGAGATCTTCCCTTTGCGCTGGGGAGAGGTGTGCCCAGGGCAGGTCCCCCTCCTCTCTCTCTCTCTCCCCCCTCTCTCTCACTCACTCACTCACACTCTCAGACACACTCCCTCCCTCCCAAACCCCTTTTGCTTCCCTGGCGCTGAGGGCCTGAGCGCCTCCCAGATGGAGCAGCAGCAATCCTGAGGAGGAGGAGGAAGCGAGCGAGAGGAGAAAGATAGAGAGGGAAGGGGCAGGGAAGAAAGAAGGATGAAAGGGTGGAATGGAAGGGGGGAGGGAGTAGAAATTGGCTCACCTTAACGCTGAATGCTTCCTTGCAATAACTCCCCTCCCTGGGAAGGGAGGGAGGATGAGAAGGAGGAAGGAGCGCTGCCGAGGGGGAAAGCCATGCGGCCGGGTCGCTCTTCCTGTTTGCTGCCAAGGGGGCAGGGCCCGAGAGACGTCACTCCCTCCCATTGGCCCCCTCCCTCAGGAGAAGAGGAGGTGGCCAATAGAAAGCCAAGGGGTGGGACCAAAAAATAATAATAAAAATAATATTTTTAATTGAAAAAATATTTTTAAAATATTTTTAAAAGATATTTATTGCAGGAGGGTAAGGGGCCGTAGCCAAGGGGCTAGGGGGCCGTGTGCAGCCCCCAGGCCGCCTGTTGGACAGGCCTGGGATAGACCACATCAGCTCTAGTTTCTGATACAGAACATATGCCATGGTCACCGACAGGGAAAGAGTGGCAGGCGGCAAAAAAGGAGCGGAAATAAAATAAAATAAATTAAATAAATAAAGAGGAAGGAGGCTTGTGGACCAGATTTTTGGTCTTGCGCCCCACTGCTGGTCCGCGGCCCTCAGGTTAAGAACCACTGCTTTAAAGGTTCTATCCAAGGTATGGAACTCCATTTGGGGACCAAAAACGTGAATTGCTCCTTTGAAATTTGGATCAAACCACCATCACCTGTGATACTGCTACACATCAAATGTGCAACAACAACTAATGCTTGGGTACAGGAGTTGAAGGGAAGTCCAGGACCATTCAATATCCTCCTAGGTACATTGGTTGCTCAGCATATACATCAGGGAAGATAGATCTGAAGATATCTTCCCATCCAATATGTAAAGGGAAATTTTTAGACATTTAGATTATATTGTCTAAGTATTTTGAGATGCATAGATGGCTTGCAGAAATGAGTTGGCCTCCCATTATCAAATGTCCAGCTCACGCAAGGTATTGTCAGAAAGTCATTTTGGGCTACATCTGCCACAATCGAAGGAGTCAGACTGGATGGATGATTCTGAGCTCTGGAGCTCTAGATGGACCTTTGTTTCAAACTGTATTTTATTGTATTTTTCATTTACTTAAAATAGTATTTTTCCTCTTCTTGTAGAGGATTGTAGCTAAAAGGGGAAACAAATGTCTGCATCCAAACAAGGGGACTTGTCAGGCTACACAGAGAAGCCATTGAAATCCACAAGCATGTGGACAATTTCAACAGAAAGGAAGAAAGAAAATGAACAAAATCTGGCTACCAGTATTTTAAAAACTCTAAAATTATAACGGTAAATAAAGAACAACACTAAAACACAGGGGAACTCCAGACAAGAAACAATCAGGGACAACTAATCTCAAAAAAGGATTCCCCCAGGCAGTAACAAGCCATATATTGTACTCCAGAGCAGGATTCTCTCTGACTCCCAACACTACACAGTTGAGTTAAAATAGCAAGCAGTTTATTGAAGATAGTAAAATCCAAAGCAATAAAATTAATCCACAGGTAAAAAAAATCCAATCCAATTGATTAGGAAGTTTTTTAAAAAAACAATAAATCCACAGAGAAACAGTCCAAGAAAGTCCATTAAATCAAAGGCTTAATATCAAATTACTAGAATGGTCCACAGAAACAGAGTTAATCAAAGACTGCATGGTCAAGTGGGCTGCAAACATTGGACATTCAATCAATTTAGAAGACTGGGAGAAAATGTGGAACAAGAAAATGAAATATACATATGCATTTGATCTCAAAGAAAACTGGCTAAAATGATGAACAGATGGTACATCACACCTCAGAAATTGGCAAAATGCTATCCAAAAACAAATGACAAATGCTGAAAGCGTGAAGAGCAAACTGGTTCTTTTTACCATATGTGGTGGACATGTAAAACTGCCAAATCATACTGGAAGAATATTCATGAAAAAATAGAAAAGATACTAGATACAAAGATGAAATTAAAACCAGAATACTTCCTATTAGGAATAATCGGTTTTGAAATAGACTTAAACAAAGTTAAACTTTTGAATTACCTAGTGACAGTGGCCAGAATAAATTATGCAAGAGTGTGGAGAACAAAAGAGATAATAATAATACATTTTATTTATATTCCACTCTTCTCACCCCGAAGGGGACTCAGAGCAGATTACATCACACATACGGCAGACAGTCCCTGACGGTTCAATATACAATTATATACAACATATAACAAGTACATTCCATCTCAAGAACAATGGCTATCGAAAATTTTAGATATCATGAATATGGATAAATTAACCCAATGCATGAGCATTAAACAGAATCTGAAAATATCCAAAACGGACTGGACACCAATAAAGAATTTCATATTGCAAGAAAACTTGAAATGGTTAATAGATATAAGATAAACATGAAATGCTCTTAAGAGAGACCACAAAAAAGAGCTTGCCAAAGATCGTAAGAGCTCAAACGATAGAAGGAAGAAAGATGCACCCGAAGTGAAGAAGATTGGAAGTCATACTACATATTCTTCCCTACTATTCCCCCCTTACCCCGTCATCCACTTCCCCTAAAACAATATATATTATTAAGGGTTTTTAAGGGTACATCTGTAAGATTGTTAATCATCAGCATGTCATATATTTAAAAGAATAACAGGTAGGGAATGGAGAAGTAAAGCGGGTGGGAAGGGGGAAGAAAGAAAAAAATCATGGGGGGAGGAAGGGGTGTATTGTGATTGGGTGTTTAGGGTTGAGTACGGGAAGTTTAGTAATTTAATTAATGATTCCCCCCCCCCCCCCCCCGTATAATTGTGTTAGTAGTGATTGGTTCATTGAAGCTTTCCTCTTTTGGACCTGTAGTCTAATTGATGTAGAGATACTTTTTGATTGGAGACCACACAGTTTTAGCTGAGCCTATATTCTGTTTACAGTTCTCAAATATTGAGTTAAATTGTCCATATTCATAATATCTGATAGTTTAAGTGTCCATTCCTCTATAGTTGGCATCTCTTTATCCTTCCACTTTCTTGCAAGGACAATCCTAGCCGCAGTGGCCATATGGAAGAATAGCTTATCTTTGTTCTTTTCTATTTCGAAATCCAGCATCTTCAGGAGATAATACTCCATCTTCATTTCTATTCTTAATTCCAGTATCTTTTTGGAGATTTCGTGTATCTTCTTCCAGAATTTTTTAGACTTCTCACACTTCCACCATAGGTGGAAAAAAGCTCCTTTCTTTCTTTGGCACTTCTAGCAGGTGTCCGGTACATTTTTATAACATTTCGACAATTTGCTGGGTGTGATGTACCATTGGTACATCATCTTGATCCAATTCTCCCACAGATCATAAGAATGTATCCATTTTAGTTTAGTGTTCCATATCTTTTCCCAATCCAAGATTCTAATAGGATGTCTGAAATTTGCTGTCCATTTTAACATGAAGGCTTTTATTTGGTCATTCTCTGTTGCCCAACTTAGTAAGACTCAGTATAGCTTGGCAATCACTTTTCTTTCAGAGATCATAATCTTGTCCCAAATTTTATCTCCTGAATCAAATCCCAATTGTTTTATCTTTGTTGAAGGCCTCCTTAAGCTGTCTGAACTGAAACCAGGATAGGTCTCCATATGTTATTCTAATTTCTTCTTGTGTCTTCATTATGTAGTTGTCCATATTTTTCTTTATAATTTCTTTGTATCTGTGCGACTTCTCCCATCCTAGCTCTCTCCTTTGTGTTGCTTCTAGGGGAGATATCCAAAGTGGAGTTTTCTTGTAAATTTTGAATTTGTATTTCTCCCAGATTTTAATTAGAGAAGATCTGACAAAATGATTGCCAAAATTTGAAGGTAGTCAATGATTGAATTTTGTTGTGGCCGTACAAGCACGGAAGATGCCGAACTTTCTGGACGCCCAGTTGAGGTCTCTACACCTGAAACAATTGAAAAAATTCACAATATGGTGTTGGCCGATTGGAGATTGAAAATGCGAGAGATTGTGGAAGCCATAGGCATCTCACATGGCTCAGTGGTTTCAATTTTAAAAGATCACTTGGGTATGAGAAAGCTTTCCACAAGATGGGTGCCACGTTTGCTCACAATCAACCACAAACACAATCATGTGACAATTTTGCAGGAGTGTTTGGTGTTGTTCAACCGCAATATTGGCGAGTTTTTGCACCGTTTCGTAACCGTGGACAAAATGTGGATCCACCACAACACACCAGAGACCAAACAGCAGTCAAAACAGTGGGTTTCTTGGGGTGAATCGGTGGGTTTGTCAGCCAATAAAGTCATGGTGACTATTTTTGGGATGCACGCTGTATAATCCACATTGACTACCATTACCTATTTATAAATCACTAATAATATCTATTCATAAATCACTAATAAAAGTCAATATGCAAATCACTATGCATATTGACTTTTTAAAAGTTTGCAAAAAAACCTAAACACCAGTGAAACACAATGTAAAGTTATATTGACAACTCTGAAAGAGCCAGCCGCTAGACTAAAACCAACCAGGATGAGACTAAAATCTGCAGCAAACCAAATTAATGTCCACTGAGCAATCCATTAAATACTGTAAAAGAAAGTCACTGAGAGTCGATATGTAATGTCTAATTTGGCTGTAAGTTCAATGGAAAGTATTCCCCAATAAGTATAATGGGATTGCTATAGTTTAGCTTCATTTCCTCCTGTTATTTGTCCCTTTTGACTCTCCGCTTTTCAGCTTCCCTCTTTTCTGCCTTTCATGTTGCTCCTTTTGCCAAGGTTTGTAGAGTTTTCTGTGCCTTAAAAGCTGCAGTTTTCTTTCCTTTGTCACTTTAGGCAACAGGCCAAATGCACACAGACTAAACAGAGGATATTAATTTCACTTTCGTGTGTGCACACATACACGCACACACAGATTGCACAAAACTAGCAGTGCAAAAGGGCATGAGTCCAAGAATCACACACACACACACGGTTTGTGTAACCTTTTGAAAATTAAAAAAGGCTTTCATAGTTATTGGAAAGTGGTTTTTCAGGAAACAAGGCACTATGAATAAGGACAATATGAGGATATCCCCATCCTTTGTATAAAACACTTAGTTACTTTTTTTAATGAATGGGGTGCATTTCTGTTTTCCCAACTGTAGAAATCTATGAATCTTTATATTACTATATATTACAATTTTATTAATTAATCTGGATTTCCCCCAATATGAGCAGTTGAGGTGGCTTGCAGAATCAGGTCCGAATAAAAACATCCAAAAGTGCCAGTAAAAAGATATGTACAGTAACAGTTACCTTTAAAAAAGCAATTAAACAATCAAAGCCACTACTTACAGTTTATAGTAGGCTTATGCATTCCGGCTGAACCTCGATCCATTTCTCCTGGCTGGATACCGGTAGACCCCACATCCATTTTCACGTGCCTCCTGAAAACCGGTGGGTGGCTGTATTTTTGCCACCTGCAGAATTCTGGGAAATGTAATTTGGCAAGGCGATAACCTCTGTAGCTGAGAATTCAAAAGGGATTATATGGCAGGGTACAATCATATAATCAAGTTCAAAGCAGATAATCTAGATGCAGAAACTAGAGTATATTATTCATATATTTTATTTACTCTATTTATATACTCTATTTATATACCGCTTTTGCTTAGCCCTCAGGCTACTCAAAGCGGTTTACAGTAGCAAAAATTCAATGCTCAAACATCATAAAACAATTTAAACAATTAAAAACAATGGCATAAATATACAATCATTACAAAGTCAATAAGACATAACTCATTAGTGTTTCTTAGTTAAAATCAAGATCCAATATCATCATCCAGTTATTCCATGTTCCTATATTTGTTACACTGCCTTTTCGAACAACTGCTCGAACAACTGCTCGAACACCTGCTCAAACAACCAGGTCTTAACTTTCCTACGAAATGCTAACAAAGAAGGGGCTGATCTAATATCTCTAGGAAGGGCGTTCCATAGCCCTTCCATAGTATATGCCAGTGTAGGTTCAACAAGAAATATAACTTTTTGTTAAACTGCACATATGAATCATTTTCTATATGCAAGGATGTTTGTGCTACCACAGAATTACTGTTTGTTAATTATCACTCTTAAAGTAACTATCGATGTTGGCAGTTTGTGCATTTCAGTTCACTTTCATCCCAAGGAATATAATAATCACTTAACTGATAAAGTTCTTTATATGAGTGGGTGACTGTGTATATATACTAGGCATGGTTAGGTCCAGTCGGAATCTTTGTAATTCAGATTAAATTCAGATCAAATTCCTTTGTGGAGCAATTTCGAAGCGATTTGAGAACCCGGAAGAATCCTTGCCATTTCGAAGCCACTGTTGCCATCTTTGTTCCGACTAAGGAAGTAAATTGGAAATGACTCAGCATTTGGAGGCAAGCAGCAGCTTGTATGCTGTGATGCTTACCTCCAGCCAATGAGGGGAAACCATGTGGGGGGGGGGACGGGGTTTCGGCACTTAAAAAAGAGCTGTGCATGCCTCATGGGCTCATTGCGAGCTGGGGATGCGAATGGGAAGGGAGCTTGGGTGGGAAAGGTGCCACCGCTTGGGAAGGAAACAACAGGTTTAGGGGTTTACTTCCCTTTTTTAACTGGACTAGCAGTCAGTGCTGACAAGCGGTCAGTCCTTGGGGGGATTTGTCCATTCTCCTGCTGTTAGAGGTAGTAGTCAGGGTGGGATGCTGCCATCCTCTGGGCAGTCAAGGAATCGGTCCTCTGGGGATTCCTTCCTCCAGAACTGGGAGGGTGGGGCAGGGTTGAACAGTGGCCTGGCCTCCGCTTATCTTGGAAACAAGCAAATATGATAAATTAAGTAAATGTTTTGAGATAAATACCATTTTTTTCATATTCAGAAAGGTCTGCTCTAGACAAATATGCAAAACATAGAGATAGATTTAAATTTTCCTAAAGAATCCTGGAGGCAGGACATTTATTCTTCTTGTAATATTCCTTATTAGATTACTGAAATTACTTAAGAAATTGTCTAAAACCCATGGATTATCTGAATATGTTGAAATTTGGTATGCTGACAGAAGGGAATGTTTTTTACCACAGTGGCAAGTTTTGCCAGTAGTGGTCTAAAAATGAGGGAGAGGGAATCCCCAGAAGTTTTCCCTGTTCCGTTTGCAGTTTTTTGTGTATTGCGCCATTGCGCCCGCAAATAACAAAGCGATTTGGAAATTTCGGAAATCATTTCCAAATGGAATCGCCAGCACTGCCTACATCCGAAATGGGTTTTGAACCATTTTTCCTTGATCAAACAACCTTCAAATTGTTTGTTGACTTCTAGCAACCTCAAGAATTTTATAGGACTTTCTTAGGCAAGGGATATTTCACAGTGGTTTTGGTAGTTCATTTCTCTGAAATATAGCTTACGGCAACTAGTATTAATTGGCTCTCTTCCGTCCAAATATGAACCAGGGCTGACTCTGCTTAACACATGGGAACAGACAAGATCTGGTGCCTTTAGGCCCTAAACTCTGGATAATCCCTACATAATCAGAGATTCTGAAATTCAAATTTAAATCAACCAATTAAATCTCTTAATTTCCAAGTTTTTTGTCTAATCTGTATATATCTATGTATATCTCTATATAATCACAGAGATAGGAAACAGGAAGGAACCAGTGCACTGATTTATTCATTCATAAGTTAAATAATCTTATTCAAATTCATGCTAGAAAGGGGAGAAATGTGGCTCTTAAATGTATGTTAAATCTGATAAGATTTAAGAACTTAACCTTATGTTATGTTTAAATTAGAGGCCTATAGACAATAATGTTTAACGTTTTACAAAGTGCTTCTCAAACTTTGGTTTTTCAGATGTTTTGGACTTTATTTATTTATTTAATTTCCAGCATTTCTACCCCATCCTTCTCAAGCCTCGGGGGCGGGGAGCTCAGGACAGCTTACACTTGGCAGAAATTCGATGCCATGCATACATACAACAACAATATAACAATATAAAACAATGGATAAATTATTAAGTTAAAAACAGTTTAAAACATTTTGTCTCCCAGACGGTTGGCCAAGCCGGATGAAGTTTCTGGGATTTGAAGTCCAAAACAGCTAGAAGACCAAAATTTGGGAAACACTGAATGACAGTGGAAAAATTCACCCACAATTTGATTTGAACCATGGATGTGGTTATTTCTGGTGTAAAATAAGACTTGAATGCACAGAGGACTACCCTTCTTCCCAGCTGTTCTCACTGCTTGTTGGTAAAAACCCTTCACTATGGCACAATCATTTACTTGAGTAGGAAAGTTTGAAATTCACAGCATTGCCATATGTTGAAGTCCAAAACAGATAGCAAGACCAAAGTTTGGGAAACACTGAATGACGGTGGGAGAATTCACCCACAATTTGTTTTGAACTTTGAAGACATGAAAACATTGCCATGAATTTTTGAAAACCCTATTTCTCATCCAAAAACCCCCCCAATCATTTATAATACTATCTCATTTCTTTCCCCCTTTCTTTAAGTTGCTGATTCCTAGAAGAAAAAAGTCACAGAACAAAGAGAGTTTCCTGGGGCTGATAAGGAGGATGGATGTAATTATGTCTGGTGTAAAATAAGACTTGAATGCACAGAAGACCACCCTTCTTCCCAGCTGTTCTCGCTGCTTGTTGGTAAAAACCCTTTACCGCGACACAATCCTTTACTTGAGTAGGAAATTTGAAATTCACAGCATTGCCATATGTTGAAGTCCACTTAAGGGCAAATGAAGGCAACAAATAGTACTGTGATGACAAACAAAAAATAAACAAATCTCTCTCTCTCTCTCTCTCTCTCTCTCTCTCTCTCTCTCTCTCTCTCCATTTGTGTTTGGAAGAGTTTGACTCTTGTGATGTAAACATCACAATTCCCCTGATCTTCAGGAACTAACCAAAAGCAACCAGTTTTGTTAAAAACAAACAAACAAACCTAAGTGAATTGCGATTAGAAATATGAAAACTGTCGGATCTTTCCATTTAAAGATCCGAGGATTAAGTTACTCAACTTAGTCTAATGTAATTCAATCAGTTGTAATAACTGGATTTATGCAATTGTTTAGTTTCTGTTATCAGCTAGTTGGCCCTCCAACTTTGTATGTTTTATTTTTGTAGATTTGATTATTTACAAATTTGATTGATACATTCTCTCTTGGAGTTTCTAGGTCCTTCAGTGTGAACTTGGAAAACTCTTCCTTGTTCTTTCTTCAACTTGTCAGCATGTCTACCAATTGGAAAAGTAACCCATATAGCCCTTTACCTTCTCTGATGGTCCTAATTTAATCTGTTCCCTATATTGGGATGGAAAAAATGTCATGCAAGGTGCCTTATGGATATCAGTGTGCAATGCACATCAGTGCATGACACATGTCAATGTATACTGCACATTTGTATACATCTCCCTCTGATAGCTGGCATCCTGTTTCCTTAGGAATTCAGTAAATTGGTTTGTTAAAGCCTTTGCTACCTAGATAGATATACATAAAGTCATATAACATAACAGGTTATATAGGATTCCTGCTGGGATATACAGTCAGCCCTCCACATTTATTTTTATAGATTTGATTATTCACAGTTTTAATTACATATCGTATATCTTGGCATCTCAAATTCCTTAAGTGTGGCTTTATGACCAAGTGGACGTTGACCATAGAAGCTCACTAGTGGACCTACAAATGCTTAGAGGGGTATACTCTCAGATAAAAAATAATAATTTTAATTAACATTTTCCCTTGACCCCAGCAAATGTAGATACCAGACTATATAACTTACATACCCAACATACTCTTGCAGCCATCATAGATTGCTGTGGTTAAATTGACTTGGGGATTTTATGGCTGAATCTACACATAATTGCACTGACCACATAATGCAGTTCCAAATCGAATTATATGGGAGTGTAGATCTAGCCTACGAGCTGTAGCCTTGGATCTCACTTTGAGAGAAAGCTGGGATATAAATTATCCAATAAATAAAAATAAATAGTCCTCAAAAGTAACTTTTTGGAGCTCTGAATCCCAATCACCTCTGGAGAGTGCTTGAAGAAGAAACTTTAGCATCCAAGCAACTAAAAATCACAGTGACACTAAAAAAAGGAAGCCATGCGGAAAGCACATGGAAGCCAAGCACGGTTTTACAACTGGAACAATATTCCGAGAAGTGAATCCACCAAGGGATAGGTCAACCCAGACTGTGAGGTGAGAAAACGGGGGCAAGGGGGAGGGGAACAAAAGAGGAATAATGAGCACGTTCCATCAGTATTAAAGTTCTCGGAATTTTAATACAATGTAATTTGACTGGCTGCACTGTGGTTAAGGTGGGTTTTGGCATCAGAAACAATGGAAGGGAAGGTAGCCAGCAGAAACCCTCGAGAGTGTTCCAGTAGTATTTAGAAATACTGGTTCTTAAAGATACAAATGGGTAAAATGAGAGCATTTCCACCCCCAATAAGCATCCTCCCCCTGTGAAATTTTCTTTCCATCTCCCAAGTTGTTGAATCACAGGCAGTGAAACAATGAAAATAATTCACTTTTCAAACTATTCTACTTGCTGTTTGCATTCCCTTGGAGTCCTATTACACTACTCTGTTACAGCAGTATTGTTCCTATTTTTCTGTCCCTGCAACATCATATGGAATCCTGGGATTTGCGGTTTAGGGAAAGGCATTTAGATTTTTCAACCAAAGAACCACTGTCTAAACTACAAATCCCAGAACTCTACAGAATGTTGCCATGGCTGTTAAATAGCAGTGTTGTGTGAGAACAGCTGCCCCATTTTCTTCGGTGTCCTAAATTCCTAATAGCGGTATGTACCATGTATAACCTCAGGGCAGGTTTTGAGGCCAAAATTATAAATTTTGATATGATCTCTGGATAAGTTGGGAAAACACCAGTGCCAACTAAGGGGAGACTAGCCCCACCACCATAATTTTCCTGCCTAGTCATTCAAAAGGTCCGGAAACAACAACACAGCAGAGAGAATAGAGAGGGGGGGGGGGTCAGTGCTTCTTTTAGGTTATCCTGGGACACACTTGCTTTTGACCACTGTACTCAGAAAAGGGAATGGTTCCTTGTTAGATAAGAGTTAATATACAGCACTCACATTAACCTGTGGATAAGTCAACCCAGATGTTTGGGTTGATTTTTTGACTAAAATATTTGTTATGCATGATAATATAGGATAACAACAAAATAACAAATATGGCCGCCAGTCAGGGATGGCAGTTATGTTCTGCTTTTGTGTATTCTGCTTTCAACAAGGACTGGTCTGAAAGAGCTCTAAAAGTACATCTGCACCAAGCACTTAATGCACAATGGACATGGCAGAAGAAGTGATCTGAAGGTTGAGCAGACCACGCACCAAAGTCAAGAACAAGGATGATGTCTGAGCAGTGCTTATAATCTCTAAACAGGTTGGTTCTGGTCTGGTTCTAGAATCCACAGTATCTCTGGTTTCACTGCCATAGAGGATTGGGGTCCCCCCCCCCCAAAACTAGCCTCCCTCCCCCAAAGGTGCATACGTGGAATACTGGAGCATCCATCCCTCGATCGATTTCACCATGCAATGTGGTTTACATCAATATGTGCTGATGCAGATTTCAGACCCTAATTTGGGGGATCCCTGAATTTGCTTTTCCTGGTTCAAGTCCTCTCATTTGCGTTCTGTGCCCATTTGCACTCTGTGTCATTTACACCTCATTTTAGAACTGCCTTCAATCCACATTAAGTGGTCATTGTCTCAATGTGCCCAAGGATTCTACTTTCTACTCTATAGCTACAAAATAAATGCTAGGGTTCTCAGGAAGCTAACTTCTGATACCAGTACCTCCCTTGGTGAGTTTCCCCCCTGCTTTTGCACAGAATTGTAGAATAATATGGCCACTTTACCAGTAATGAATAACGTCCCTCACTGTTTCCACAGCTGTGTTAATACAGATGTGTATTTTTCAGGTTGACTTCCAGGCAGATGAGCCCCAGTGCCTCTTATTTTAGAAATCCTGGCACTGAATCAAAGTATAAAAGGCAAAGTTCATCCCTAGCCACCTGGGTTGGTGAGCCGATGTAGCTGAATTATATGACTTTCTGTACCACACTCTTCTTTTTCTATGGGAACAATGGAGGAGGCACAATGCTTGGCTGTAAATGTTGCTCTCATATCTATTGAGAATCATGACTGTTCACTTGAATCATAGAACCATAGAGTTGGAAGAGACCTCATGGGTCATCCAGTCCAACCCCCTGCCAAGAAGCAGGAAAATCGCATTCAAAGCACCTCCAACAGATGGCCATCCAGCCTTTCTTTAAAAGCCTCCAAAAGAGGAGACTCCACCACATGCTTTATTTGGAGGCTTTCAGACTAATCTTCACCAGAATCTTCCCTGTCATTGGGCAGCTGAGGGTGGCTGCTTTAGGCAGTTGATTTTGGGAACTGTGCTTTAATAAAAGATAGGATCACCTGGGAAATGAAACCTTGTCATGACAATTTTGTTACAGCTAGAGATTGAAGTTAGAGTCCCTAGACCTCGATTGTGCTATACTGAAATGAACATTTCATTTACTTTATTTATTTACCTTCTAAGAAGTTTTTGTGTGCTATCAGATGCTCACAATAACGGGAATATCAGAGGTTTAACATAAAAGATATGTTATAGAATCAAATGAAAATAAATTATAGATCACATAGATGGGATTGTGTCTTAGCGGAAGACCTCAGAATATATTTCTGGAGGAGAAGAGAAGATTCAGAATATAAGACCCCAGTAAGAGAAAGCAGTTTTTATATAAATAAATCCACCAGACACATCTAGATTATAATGGTGTATTAGAGGTTGACCATTACTGATATGAAATACTCCAGACCAACAGTGTTCTGTATTTCAGATTTTAAAAAATGTTTTGGAATATGTGCAACCCTAAACACAAAATATCTCTATGTTTTATATATACCTTACACACATAACCTGAACATATTCAATGACCAGAAAGCAAGGGTGTCACTATCTTAACCACTCATGTCGACAATTTTGGAGTATTTCAAATTTCAGAATGTTCAGATAAGGCAGTGGTTCTCAACCTGTGGGTCCCCAGATGTTTTGGCCTTTAACTCCCGGAAATCCTAAGAGCTGGTAAACTGGCTGCAATTTATGGGAGTTGTTGACCAAAACACCTGGGGACCCACAGGTTGAGAACCACTGAGATAAGAGATGTTCAACCTGCATCAATATTTTGAATTGTGCTCAGAAAAAAACTTATTTGCAATATAGCCATGTCCTCTGCAGCTGAAAGGAATAGGAAATGTGCAGCCATCCAGATATTATTGAACTGAAATTCCGGAACAGCATAGCTAATGGTGAGAGAAACTGAGAGTCCTAATCTAACAATATCTGGAGGACTAGAAAATTTCTACCCCTGCTGTTGCTAGAAAGTTGATGGGTTAGAGGCTGCTTTGGGGGCCATATAGCTGAGAAATTGAGAAAAAAATATCATTCATCTGCCTTTCATAATCTGCTGTCTTCCAGATGTTATGGGAGCTAATAAGAGTTGTTGTCAAAGACACCAGGGGGATAAGGCTTCATGTTGGAGGAAAGCTTTTCATAAGAAATAGAAGTACCATATACATTTCACATTGTGCAACATATCTGTTACATGTTAGGCAAGTTGATGCTACAAATCCCAGATAAAATGACATGCCTTTAAAGTTAGGGGAATTATGTTTTTACAAAATTCATAATTATCCTGTTATTGTATTGGATTTCAAATCCGGATTGCATATTGGAGTAAATGCAGGTTGTGTTTATTCAAATGCCATTTTGTTTCCATGGGAATCGGATGTCTGGACAACATCAGCACTAGGGCTGTAGCCACATCTGGCTGATGTACATTAAAGCAAATGACAACAGCAGAACAGTAAGTTTCAATTGACTTTTCAGTACATTAAGGCTGAGGAATGGATGGCTGCATGGGTCTAAATACAATTAAATTGTTGTATTTATTTACATCATACCTTTCCTCTAATAATTAAAGAATTACTTGGTCTGGCACCTAATAAAAACAAGTATATTGTAATATTATATTGCCCTTGGAGTCAAGTCCCATGCAACTTAGTGGCCTTAGAGGACTGCAGTACTATATAGAATTAATATCAGTTCTAATTGATTAAAAATGATTATGTACCACCAGGCAATCCTAAAGAGCTCAGATTTTCTCTGATCTTGGAAGCTAAGCAAGATATTTTGTAAGCAACTTTTATTATTCCTGGGAGGGCTCAATAACAGTTATTGTCTTAATATTTCTCTGTCCTTGATCATCTAGTACATGGATGAATTATAATGCTTGAGGAGGCTCAGCTACGTAAGAGCTTTTGTGGTCTATTCTGCCATTTCAGGGGTTCCTAAGACAGTCCTACTTTCTCTAATGTTTAGTAGTCCATGACCAGTTCTGTTCACAGAGAATGATGAAAGAACACTATTGGAGTCTGCAAGCCTAAAAAGCAGAAACCAGGCTCATTCATAGATCATAATTCTCACCTAACTCATCTCTTGACTACCTTGTTGACTTGTTGTAAGCCGGTCTGAGTCCCTCTATGGAGGTGAGAAGATCGGGATACAAAAGTTTTAAATAAATAAATAGGACCCCAAAACCTCCCTCCATTCCTCAGTGGAAAGGCTGGGTGTAGTTCCCTCAATGGACTCCCTTGTTTCAACTGCTGATCTCCATACTCTCTGCAAACAGCAATCTCTCTAATATTGTCAGGCATCCTGCCAAAGATCTGTCCCTGCAACAAAGTGAGAGTCATCACCGGGCGGGTTAACAACTTGCAGGCGCAACTCACTGACTGGGACATGTTCCTGACAGCAACAAGGAAGCTCACATTATCCATCCCTCAGACCCATGAAAAAAGCTTAAATCAAGGAGGCCACAGAGCCGGGTTACTGATCAAAGCAAACTCCTTCCAGACAAAAACAGCAACAAGGCTCAATTATTTCCTAGTAAAGGCTTAATGGGCTGCAATTGAAGAGAAGCATTTTTATGAATTAAGGGCTTGAGTTATGGTGATCCATGAGGTGCCAATCAAAGAGCCCTTCCTTCCGCACAGGTGATGAGGCTTCCCTGCTACGGTGCAGCTGAAACCACATGAAAAATAACCTCGATGCTAGTTAGCAACTGGACGGATGCCAAGACAGTCATATTCCATATTAGTGCAACACACCTGAAAGTGCCAACTCCCTTGAGACCTCATTATTGGAACTTATTACCACTCCTCTCTTGCTTACATGAGTTCATCTATGGGCACCAAAGTTCAGTAGCTTTCAGCTTTGGGCCCTCCCAGTCTTCTCAAGTTCACCCTACAAAACCAGGATACCTGAAAATTGGCATGCATACTAAGATGATCCAACAGACATATATTTAATTACAAACATAGAGTTGGAAGGGGCCCTGTGGACCCTCAAGTTTAATCCACTGCTAAGTGCAGGATCTCCTGTCTGAACATCCTCAGCAGGGCTATTGCAACTGGTGCCATTACCAAACATCTATCACTATCAAGAAATTCCTGTTACTGTTCATTCAAAAGACTGCTGGTACTTCACCAAACTAACTTCAGCTCCCAAAATTCCATAGCAGTGAGCCATGGCGGATAAAGTGAAATCAAACTGCACTAATTTTACAGTGTAGATGTACCCAACATTACCAAAATACAAACTCTGTTGTCGAAGGATTTCATGGCCAGAATCACTGGGTTTCTCTGAGTTTTCCAGGCTGTATGGCCATGTTCCAGAAGCATTATCTCCTGAAATTTCACCCACATCTAGGGTAGGTATCCTCAGAAGTTGTGAGGTCTGTTGGAAACTAGACAAGTGATATTTACATATCTGTGGAATGTCCAGGGTGGGAGAAAGGACTCTTGTCTGCTTGAGGCAAGTGTGAATGTTGCAGTTGGCCACCTTGATTAAATAAAGAGCAACACTCAAAAAACAGGGAAAATCCAGACAAGAATCAATCAGGACCAGCTAACACTTCACAACAAAAGATCCCCCAGGTAGCAACTAGCCATGCTTTGAAGCTGCAAGGCCATTCAATGCTAATCAAGGTAGCCAATTGCAGGATTCACACTTCATACAGACAAGAGTCCTTTCTACCATCTTGGATATTCCACAGATATACTGTATAAACCTCACTTGCCTAGTTTTCAACAGACCTCACAACTTCAGGATGCCCCATAGATATGGGTCACAACGGGTACTGGTTGTGGGGGTGCAGGTGAGGGTTTTGCCCTCCTTTCTGCTAGAGATCCCTGTGTACAACTAGTGGGCCACTGTGTGACACAGAATGCTGGACTAGATGGGCCGAGGCCCGATTCAGCATGGCTCTTCTTATGTTCTTATGTTCTTAGATAATGCTTCTGGAAGATGGCTCTACAGCCCAGAAAACTCAGAACAACTAAGTACAAAGTATTGTTGAAGACTTTCATGGCCAGCATGACTGGGTTGTTTTAGGTTTTTCAAGCTGAATGGCCATGTTCTAGAAGCATTCTCTCCCGATTTTTCGCCTGTATCTATGGCAGGCATCCTCCAAGGTGACCTCACAACCTCTGAGGATGACTGCCATAGATGTGGGTGAAACATCAGGAGAGAATGCTTCTAGAACATGGCCATACAGCCCAGAAAACTCACAACAACTAAGTACAAACTCCTTTTTTTGCTTTGAACTGAGTTTTCACTAATAGAAGCAATTTGAAGATAGACTTGGAAAGTGGGAGGAAGACCGAGAAATGCAAATATTTCAAAAGCAATTGAAGAAGTGAAAAAACAAAGAATCAATTAAATCTTTCCCTGCCAAATGAGGACAGTTTCAGAATATGGTAA
Source organism: Anolis apletophallus (assembly GCA_030556195.1). Lineage (NCBI taxonomy): Eukaryota > Metazoa > Chordata > Lepidosauria > Squamata > Anolidae > Anolis > Anolis apletophallus. The sequence goes on from JARBWK010000007.1 coordinate 129,883,299, forward strand.
ACCTTGGGTCTACTAATGTGAAGCCGTCGGAAAATTCTGACCATTTTCTCCAACTATAACAGCTGTGCAACTTTGCCAGTGTGTCAAAGGAAGTGTTATTTCAACCCAAGTGAATTTGGGTACTGTTACTAATTTCTATTAAATTGTGAATGTGTGTGTTGGTAATCTTTTTTTATTAAAAACAAAAAGAAAGAGAAGGAGTTTGGGAGTATCACTAAAGGGAATAATTCATCAAGGCCATGTCTGTGTTTCTTGGCACTGTGCGATATAAGGCAGCTGGCCTGTAATGGCATTTTAATGGTGTCATAATACAGCGCTTCTTTTAGGTGTGTCAAGTAGTAATACTTCATCACACTCATGGTTTTTTTGGCAGGCACAGCACTAGTAGGGCCTATAGGGGCTTTCTATAAGCAACCAGATCCAAGTATCCTTTCAAAGTCTACATTACCAACGTTTCCCATGGGCCACAAAGAAGAAAAGAGGCCGTATATTTACTTGGATTTTGCTCTCCCCTTTCCTCAATTTTGATTTTAATCTGATGCATCATGGGGAATTTATTCCAAGAAGTAATTTATCTTCCAAGACCATTGGGATTTTTTAAGTTATCCTCTCTTCAAATAGCCAAGGTGTCACACATGGTCCTGCACCGATGTGAGGTAGGTATGGAGGAAAATGTGAGTGATTTCAAATGCACTCAGGACTTTATCTCAGGGAAATGACAATTTGGTATAGAAGCAAGACGCCATGTGAAGTATATTGTCAGTCATTATAAGACACTGGTCCTGAAGTTTAAGGCCCTGTATGTCCAGGGTCCGATATATCTCAGAGACCGCCTTTCCTCTTATGGCCATCACTGGTCACTTAGACCCTCCCAACACAATCTGCTTTATATTCCAGGCCCAAGAGAAGTGTGTCTTACTAGTACGAGGCATAGGGCCTTTTCTATCTCTGCCCTAGCACTGTGGAACTCATTGCCTCCGGATATGAGAGCGCTGCGTGATCTGCGTCCTTTCACCCAGGCTCTCAAGACCTGGCACTTCAGTAAAGCATTTGATATGTAACTTTAACTTCTGTTTTCATGATCAGTGTATGTTTTAGCCTGTTTTACTGTTTCTGTATAAATCGCCTGGAGCATCTTGATGGAGGGCAATTAATAAGAAATACATTGATGATGATGATGTGGCCAATTGGAGTATAGAGTGGCAACCAGTGCTCGATGGGGTTACACTCCCCCTGAGAACAAAGGTCCACTCTTCTTCCTTCAGGGCCTGGAAAATAGGTTTTAAAAGGATGGACATGCAAGCTATGGCCCTGAAGGTAGAGAAAAGCCATCCCATGTACAGGGAGACCTGAAATATCTTTAATAATAAGTGCTAGACTCAAAATAGTGAACCAAAACCAAGATTTATTGAATAACAACCAGTAAAAGTGCGGATGGCCCAAAATGCTTGAGGTTGGTGGCAAAAGGGGTCCTTGAAAAAAGAAGTGATCACTTGCCTCTTGTTTGCAGAGTGATGGTGCTTTCTTTGATTCCAGGTTCCTGTTGCCTTCAATGGTTCTTTTGACTCGCGAAGTTCTCTGGATCCCCAAAATCTACAGGCTATGCGCGAAGGCTGACCTTCCTTTGTCCCTGTAAATTTTGGCTGAAGGCGTAGGTTGGCTCTGTAGCAGTGAACTAAGATGCTTTGTCACAGCAATGGCTTAGATTTCACCTTGCTATGTCCATGTGTTCTTCTGGAATGAAGCCAGAGAGGAAGTCCTGCCTCTCAGGTAAACTCCGGAAGAGGAGGAGTTAAGGGCGGTGATGTCAAGTTTGGAGCCAAAACACAACTCCTCCCATCAAGCCCACATGGCTGGACAATAGAACAAAGGCCTTGCAGGTGAAGGCAACCAAATACAAAATACAGATACAAAACAAGCCCCATGGGGCGCGACATCCACAGTTTGGAGGATCCTTCTGGACTCTGCTTTGACACTTGATTCCCAGGTGTCGGCAGTGGCCGGGAGGGCCTTTGCACAATTAAAACTTGTGGGCCAACTGTGCCCGTACCTTGTGAAGTCTGACTTGGACATGGTGGTCCATGCCCTAGTTACCTCCAGATTGGATTACTGCAACACACTCTACATGGGGCTGTCTCTGAAGATGGCCCAGAAACTGCAGTTGGTCCAAAGATTGATGGCCAGATTATTGACGGGAGCTGGTTACAGGGAGCGGTCAACCCCCCTGTTTAAACAGCCCCACTGCCTGTCAATAAGTTTCCGGTCACAATTCAAGGTGCGGGTTATCACCTACAAAGCTCTAAATGGGTCAGGACCTGCCTATCTTTGAGATTGCATCTCCAAACCAGCATGTACCTTAATATCATCTGGCGAGACTCTGCTCTTGCTTCTGCCGCCATCTCAAGCGCGGCTAGTGGGAATGAGGGAGAGGGCCTTCTCGGTGGTGGCCCCTTGGCTCTGGAACTCTCTAACTAAGGAAATCAGATTGGCACTCACCCGATCCACTATCCGCAAGGACTTAAAAGCCTGGATTTTCCATTGTGCATTCAATTAGGCAGTTCACCAGAGAATGGGATCGATCTCGCCATAGCTCTCTGCACTTTAGTTGGCCCTCCTACCAATAATCCTAATGGACGTTACCCCCACCCCACCCCCAGCTCTGACCTTGATTGAATTTGAAGAGAAATTTGAAGCAAATCTTGCACTTTCCCTTGGCTCTCTCTAGGAACGATTGTACGTTCCCTGACACCCCCCCCCCCCAATGCACTCAGCATCTTACAGCCATGATATTGTTTTTAGCATGTGTACTGTGATTGTAATGTTTTTCTGATGCTTGTTGTTGAGTTATTTTATTGTGTGTGTTTTTAATCTGTATTCTTCGAGCTTGTCCCTTGTAAACCGGTCCAAGTCCCTTCGGGGAGATGGTGGTAGGGCATAAAAATAAAGTTATTATTATTAGTTTGCCATCTCCATGCAACAAAGACTTTGCTATTGAGAGCAAAACTGTCAATAGCATAGCTAAGTTGTGACATAGTGCACAACCATGGCTCCCACAACTTTTTATTCCATCATACTCTTATTTATATCAGGAAATCCCATTTGAATGCTCCCACACAAGGGTCTGCTTCCAGGGACAAACCAAGAATGGGCAACTTGGAACAGACTCAGAAGTGGAGTGGGAAAATCAAAAGACAACATGGAAAAATGGCGCTATCTAAAAGAATCTTGTGTGACAACTCCGAATCTATATGCTTGTCCGCAATGTCCTGCCTCATGTACAGAGGAAGAGTTGTTGGAGGCTACAGACAATGTGGTTGCTGTTGCCTGTTTTTGGTCAAAAATATTTAGCCACGTCTCCTTTTTCTATTTTTATCAGTTTTATACTAATTTATGTGATGCTTTTGATACGAAATACAAATAAAATAAATTTATACTGACTGACAACATGTGCAGCAAAATGTGTAAATATATATGAGAAAAATCAGTCAGAAGGCTTATTGCAGAAAATCCTTTATCTTAAAAATCTTCTCCTGGCTTTGAATGTTTTTCTTCATCAATAATGTTTGCTACCCTGACTACACTCAGATGGTGCTTGGTGACACATGTCTGAGTTTTGTTTTATGAACCAATGGAAGTTATGTGCAACTTACCCAAGGTGACCCAAGTGGATTTTCATGGCTGAGTGGGATTTGAACCTTGATCATTTAGCATTCTAGACTAATACTTAAATCCCTCCACTACACTATTGTTCTCACTCCCCTGCTCTTTCTGCTCTATGCAGTATGACCCAGTATCAACAAGAGCTGTACCTGCAGTTTCATTTATCCACATCTAACAAATTTATCACCTCTAGACCTTTTCTAGGTCATTCAACATGACTCAATAGTATTCCTTTGCCTTTGCTAGTTTGCTACTATCTACGGTTTTGTATATCTATGCAAAGTCTGGGAACATATCCCCTGTGGATACTAGTGTTGTTAGTACTAGGATACTATAGTACCCTGCTTTAAAAAGCCACAGTGGCGAAATGGGTTAAACCCTTGTGCCGGCTGTTCTGCTGACCTGAAGACCTGAAATTTGGTGGTTTGAACCCATGAGATAGGGTGAACTTCTGTCTGTCAGCCCCTGGTTCCCAAGTAGAGATATGAGAGAAGCCTGCCACAGGATGGCAACACATCCGGGTGTTCCCTGGGCAATGTCTCTGTTGATGGCCAATTCTGTCATACCAGAAGTGACTTGCAGTATATTCTCAATTTGCTTCTGTCATGATTTTTTTAAAACAGCTTTCTCTTTCTGCCTTAAATTGAGACTTTGTTGTACCCAGCTTCAGGCCCGGATTACCCATAAGGCCAGACTAGGCCATGGCCTCGGGCGGCAGGTTTTGGGGGGGCAGCGGATTCGGCCCCGAATTTTTTTAAAAAAACGCCCCCTCGCAGCGCTTTCCCCCGCCCTCTCCTGAGAGAGTCATCATACCTCGGGAGAGGGCGGGGGAGCGGGAGGAGGAATGGTGCCCTCCCCTCGCCTGGCGCCACCCCTTGCTCTCGCGGCAAGGAGGAGGAAGGAAGCTCCGCCCCACCGGCGGGCATGCATGCATGCGCACACATGCCCGCCAGCGGGCTTCCCTTCCTCCTTCTCCTCCTGGCCGCCTCCTTCCTTGCAAGGGGGGGCCAGGCGGCAAGGAGGAGGGCGGGACTTCCCTTCCTCCTCCTCGTGCCTTCCTTTCGGTTGCGGGAGGAGGAGGTGGACGGAAGGCGCGCGGCTCTGCTCGTGGGGCTTCCGTCCACCGCCTCCTCCACCTCCCATGACCAAAAGGAGGGCGCGAGGAGGAGGGCGGGACTTCCCTTCCTCCTTGCGCCTTCCTTTCGGTCACGGGAGGAGGAGGAGGCGGACGGAAGCCCCACGAGCAGAGCCGCACGCCTTCCGTCCACCTCCTCCTCCTCCTCCCACGACCGAAAGGAAAGCGCGAGGTGGACGGAAGCCGCGGGGCCAGCGCCGCGTGGCTTCCGTCCACCTCGGGCCCTCCTTCCAGTCGTGGGAAGAGGAGGTGACAGAAGCCACACGGCACCGGCCACCTCCTCCTCCTCCCGCGAATGGAAGGAGGGCGCGAGGAGGCAACGGAAGCCGCATGGCCGGGACTGCTGCCGCACATGCGCAGCAGCACCCTGGGGGCGTGGTTTCCCACACCCTGGGGGCATGGCCTCCCGTGCCCTGGGGGCGTGGCTTCCTGTGCCCTGGGGGCATGGCTTCCTGGGGGAGTGGCGCAGGGCGTCGTGGCCTTGGGCGGCCTTGGGCGGCCGAAGATGGTAATCCGGGCCTGCCCAGCTTTGCAACATTTGAACTCATCAGACGGCTGCTGGAGGTGCTCCACTTCATGGAGGGCGTGGGGAACCTAGCGCGCCATGCCCCACATTGCTTGGCTCCAGCTGAGGGCAATCAGATGGGAGAAGTGTGAGCATGTGTGATGTGTGCACTTTCCACCATGCATTGCAATGGCAATACAGGAGTCCTCCCATGTTGCTTCACCCTACTGTCTCTGGAGTTTGTTTTTCTTTTCCAAGTGGTCCCTTTCCTTGGCTTCCTGGCCCTTGTTCTTGTTGGGTTTGGGGTATTTTTAAAACCATATTACTCTGCCCCAATGGACAGATTTTTCTTAGTCTGTGTTTCATTACCCACAAACTTATGCAGGGACAGTTTGTCAGAATAGCGTTTGGCCTCCTTTCGGATGTTTCAGAGTCGAAGGGAGAGGAGGGGGCTGGTTGAGAGAAAAGAAAAGAACAGTTAAATTGAAAACACATTTCAGTCGAAATGAGACACTAGGCTATCTGCTTGATTTTGCACAAGGCTCGAAGGAAGCTTATATTAGTGGAACTGTTTCAGGGCAGGCATTAATTTCTCTGTCAGTTTTCCTGGAAACTAACCTGTAGTGACCCTCTGGTTTCATATTCGATCCCTTCTTAACAGACCCTTTCTTCCTTTTCCCTTTTCAATACCAAGTGGCAGGATGTAAACCACTTCCTCTGCTTTTCTTTCTTTCGGTAAAGCTTATGTTCTGTTATGGTTATAGTAGAAACTTTTAGAGCTCTCATACTAATTCGAGATAATGGGAGGGGAAGTAACTTAGGCTGCAATCCTGTATATTAGCTGTTGGATAATAAATCCCATCATCCCCTATGCAGTGTAACTAAAAGGGTGCAAAACATGGATTTTCTCTCCCCATGAAAGCTTCTTTCAACTTTCAAATTTCTAGCATCGCAGAGAGTGAGGGCACATCTACACTGACTATGGAACTCAGTTTCAAACTGGTTTTGAAGAAAATGTGCAGATTATATAGGATGTCTTGGAACCAACTTGAGCTCCGGATGATTACACAAACCACAGATCACTGATATGCATTAGGGGTTTTCTTTCTTGTGGCTTTGTGGGAGTATGTTGTCTGCAGTTTGAAGCTAGCTTTCAGCTCCACTAAATGGTTAATGTAGAGGAGCCATCAATGGCACAGTGGGTTATAGGCTTGTTTGATTAAAAAAAATGGTTCAAAACTCATTTTGGATTTGGGGGCGCTGGTGGTTCGGATCTAGGAAAAAAAGTTCAACACTTTCCAAAACTTCTGAGACTTCCAAATCCTTTGTGAATGGTTTCAAAGTGTTATTTCCTGTTTCATTGGGTGGTTTTTACTTTGAAAGTAGTTGTTTTATTCCAGAAAAAAGGGGGGGAAAGCAAAGGGAAGAAATCCATCCACACTGGGTTAAACTGCTTTTCTAACCCGGGACTGATGTGGGAGAGAAAGGAAACAGAAGAAAAGCCATCCAAACTGGGTTAAACAGGGCTCTAGCCCGGGACTGACGTGGGAGAGAAAGGAAACCAAATGAAAGCCATCCAAACTGGGTTAAACAACAGCTCTCACCCGGGACTGACACAGAAGAGAAAGGAAACTGAAGGAAAGCCATCCAAACTGGGTTAAACAGCGGCTCTCACCTGGGACCTGGGACTGAGCTCTTGCCTGGGACTGACATGGGAAAGGAAGGAAACTGAAGGAAAGCCATCCAAACTGGGTTAAACAGCGGCTCTCACCTGGGACTGATGCGAGAGAGAAAGGAAACCAAAGGAAAGCCATCCAAACTGGGTTAAACAGGGCTCTCGCCCAGAAACGAGAGGAAAGGGAATCCATCCACCCTGGTTTGAAAAGCTGAATAATTTCCAACTCACTTATTGATTTGTAAGAGAAATGGCAGAAAAACTTTGAAATGGCAAGGACACTTCCAGGTTCCCAAATTGCTTTGAAATCGCTTCAAAAAGGCATTTGATCCTAATTTATTCCAAAGTACGAAGATTCCGATTGAACCTACCCATGCCTAGTGCTGAGCTGCTGACCTTGCTGATTGAAAGGTCACAGGTTTAAATCTGAGGAGCAACCTGGGCTCCCACTGTCAGCCCCAGCTTCCGCCAATCTAGCAGTTCAAAAACATGCAAATGTGAGTAGATCAATAGGTAGCGCTCTGGCAACAAGGTAACGATACTCCATGCAGTCATGCCAGCCACATGACCTTGGAAGTGTCTATGGACAATGCTGGCTCTTTGGCTTAGAAATGGAGATGAGCACCAACCCCCAGAGTCAGACACAACTGGACTAAATTTCGGGGGGAAACATTTACTTTTATCTTTTATATGGGCATGAAAATCATTCATACCTGGACTTCTTATACTTGCAATCTTGCATCCCCTTGGCCACTTTTACTTTGGATAAGCCATATTTCTAGTTGCTTGGCTGAATTTGCAAGTTCCTGCAACACAAAAAAAATTGGAGACTGAGAATTTCTTGTTGGGAGGGGAAGAGTCTTATCAGGTGAGCAATAGAGGAGAATGTGAAGGGAATCTTGTTGGTGTCTTTTGTCATCATGCATGGATTTATGTCTGCAGGATTTAGAATTGGGCATTTCTGTTATATTACAATGTAGCAGACTAGCAAAAGTGACCCTTGCAATGGCACAATGGAACTGATGCGCATCAGGATGTGCATCACGTCGGTTCCCATGTGCATCAGTCTTAAGACACATTGAACCCTTTTGCAAGTGCTTTTCTATGCATTTTCACAATTCAGTAAAAGGGTTTCTTGGCAGGAAGTTGGACTGGATGGCCCATGAGGTCTCTTCCAACTCTATGATACTATGATTCTTAGCACTTCTGCCACTTAATTAGATACATTGGGCCCTTGGTATCCGCTGGAGTTTGGTTCCAGGATCCCCATGAATATGAAACTCCATGGATGACTGCCCCATTTATACAATGGTGTAGTAAAGTTGCCCTTAGACAACTGCAAGAGAAATGTAGAGAGCAGAACAAAGGACTCTATGTAACATTTGTCGACCTCACCAAAGCCTTTGACACTGTGAGCAGAAAAGGTCTGTGGCAGATCCTGGAACATAAAAACATAAGAAGAGCCATGCTGAATCGGACCTCAGCCCATCTAGTCCAGCATTCTGTATCACACAGTGGCCCCTAGTTGTACACGGGGATTTCAAGCAGAAGGGAGGGCAAAACCCTAACCTGCTCCCGACCCCCCACAACCAGTACCCAGGGATATCCTGCCTACCTCAACCAACTCCGAGGTGGCACTTGAATGTCCTTTTCAGTAACTACCGATACACTTGGTATCCATGAATCTGTCTAATCCTGCCTTGAAGTTGTTCAGGCTGACCGCTGTCACAACCTCCTCTGGAAGTGAGTTCCATAACCCAATGACCCTCTGGGTGAAGAAATATTTCCCTTATTAGTCCTAATTTTCCTACCTTGGAGCTTCAGGGAGTGCCCTCTAGTCCTAGTGTTTTGTGACAAAGAAAATATTGTTTATTTATTCACCTTTTCTATCCCATGCATGATTTTATACACTTCGATCAAGTCACCTCTTAGACGCCGTCTTTCAAGGCTGAAAAGACCAAGGCGTTGCAACCTGGTTTCATAAGGGAGCCGCTCCATCCCTTGGATCATTCTTGTTGCCCTTTTCTGTACTTTTTCCAGTTCCGTTATATCCTTCTTAAGGTGCAGAGACCAGAATTGTACACAGTACTCCAAATGTGGCCTTAACATAGATTTGTGGTAATACAACATTTACCTATTTTCGATTCCCTTTCTGATCATGCCTAGCATAGAATTTGCTTTTTTCACTGCTGCTGCACACTGGGTTGACATCTTCATTGAGCTGTCCACCAAAACCCCAAGATCCCTTTCCTGGTTTGTATCGGAAAGCTTTGACCCCATCAATTGGTAGGTGTAGTTGGGGTTCTTTGCCCCGATGTGCATGACTTTACACTTGTTTAGGTTAAAATGCATTTGCCACTTTGTTGCCCATTCACTCAATTTTGAGAGATCTTTCTGGAGCTCTTTACAATCAGTTTCATTTTTAACTACCCTGAACAATTTAGTGTCCCCCCAAATTCCTCAAAATGATTATCCTGTTACATGAGGGCCAGCACGGTCAAGTCAGATATGGCGATGCTCTCTCGGAGCCTTTTCTAATAACTAATGGAGTGAAACAAGGTTGTGTTCTTGCACCAACCCTATTTACAATCTTCTTCAGCATGATGCTCCAAAGGGCTACGGCAGACCTACAAGAAGAAGACGGCATATATATACGCTATCGTACTGATGGGAGCTTGTTCAACTTAAGCCGTCTGAGGGCTCGCACTAAGACTCTAAACTATCTAGTCCGTGAGCTGCTTTTTGCTGACGATGCTGCCCTTGTCGCCCATTCAGAAGCAGCCCTGCAGCGCCTCACATCCTGCTTTGCAACAGCTGCAGAGCTGTTTGGGCTGGAAGTCAGCCTGAAGAAAACGAAAGTCCTCTACCAGCCCGCACCACAGGAAGAACACCATCATCCTCACGCCAGCATAGGCACATCTGTGCTTAAGTCCATTCAGCAGTTCACCTACCTGGGAAGCATCATCTCTTCAGACGCCAAAATTGACAAAGAGATAGATCACAGATTATCAAAGGCATATAGTGCATTCGGAAGGCTTCACAAAAGAGTCTGGAGCAACAAGCACCTGAGACAAAGCACCAAAATCAGTGTGTACAGAGCTATCATACTGTCCATTCTCCTCTATGGGTCTGAAACATGGTGTCAGGATTGGGAACCCTGAGCTTGGATGAAGTCCAGGTTCCAAGCCTGTCATGAGGCAGCAGCGACCTTCACTTTAGCTCTGGGGTGACCTTTGTCCCAGATTCACTGAGACTGTTGAGTCCGACTGGGAGTGATGCAACTTCCAGGTGCTTGAGAGGGAAGTGAGGTAACTCCTCCAAGCAAGGACATTGGACATTGGGACTGGTGACACTGACTTCATGACCCCTGGGGTCATGCCCCTGGGGATTACTGGGATTGCTGACTCACTTGGGGCTGATGTAACCCTGCCCAGACATTGCATGGGTAGGGGAGGGGCTATGGGGGTATAAAAGGTGTGTTTGGGTGGCGGGCCGGTGCTTTAGCTTCACATGTCTCGTACCTTCAATAAAATCGTGTTGGACCAAGATACCATCTTCGTGTGATCCCTACCGTGTGTTGGAGAGTTGTTACACATGGGTCACCTATCGCCAACACCTATGACTCCTCGAGCGCTTTCATCAGCGCTGTCTTCGTACAATCCTAAATATACACTGGACCGACTATGTGACGAATGTTGCTGTCTTTGAGCAAGCAGGGATCAACAGCATTGAGGCCATGCTATTGAGAACACAGCTGCACTGGGCAGGGCACATCTCTAGGATGGAGGACCACCGCCTCCCAAAGATACTACTCTATGGTGAACTCGCCACGGGTCAGCGCAAGAGAAGCGCCCCCAAAAAGAGATTTAAGGACTCCCTGAAACAACATCTCAGGCTCGGCCAGATTGATCACCAACAATGGTCCACCCTGGCCTCACATCGGGAGGCATGGAGAAGCACTATCCACAATGCTGCGGCCTCTTTCGAGAAGACACGCCGAATGGGCCTCGAAGAGAAACGACAACGCAGAAAGAACCGCAACTTGGAAACAACATCACCCAAGGAGACTTTCTGCTGCGCTTTCTGCAACCGAACTTGCCTATCACAGATTGGCCTTTTTAGTCATCAACGCGCTTGTAAAAAGCGTGGGATGAGTCCTTCCTGAATCTTCGTTCGTCAAGTAATGCCAAGAAAATGAGTAAAATGATGTTCCTTATATAAAATGGCAAAATCAAAGTTTCTTTTTGGAATTAAAAAATATTTTCAAGCCACAAATTCTCGAATCCTTAAACGGAGAATCCATAGATATGGAGAGTCAATCGTAAACATAAAGTTACATAGGATAACAGGTCATATATGATTCTGGCAATCAATATTTGATCCTTGAGGGGCAATTGAGAAAATAAATGAATTAAATAGCACCAGTAATTACCCCCATGCATCTGTTCATTAAGGCACCTTACAGGAAGTTCTCAGGACTTACCTAACGCTTTTGCTCCTGACCTTCTAGAAAATATCAATTCCACCCTTCATGCGTCAGATCCAGAGAGCTGCCTATATGCTCTTGTTGATCCATCTGCAATATATTATGTCCTCATTTATTACTAAGTGTGGTTTTCAAAGGGGATTCATTAGAGCGATTCAGCCCATTGCACAACAGAGGGACTGTTTTTCTTCCCACCACTCTCGTCTTCCCTTCTCTTTCTCAAGTTTCTCCATTCTGTGCAGGGATATTAAATGCTAGTGGGACAATCCTTTTTGATCCAAACTCCGTTTAATCTTTTCTGGACAATTAGGCTAGGTAGTGGACAGTACCTGACCTGTATGTATGTGCGTGTGTTTGTGAGAGAGATCTAAATCATGAAAACGGAAGTAGAAGTTCTGGCTCTCCCCTAAAAGATATGTGAGAATAATTATATTCCTCTGTAAGGGATATTTTTAATCATATATGAAAATGCATATTGGGGGGGGGTACAATTTCCTTTCAAGTGTATGCCGATTTCTTCTCTGGGGATCTTTTTAAAAGAGTTGGTTTGCTTTCAGAATGCTATAATTGTACATTCCTTCATGCTAGAAGGATGGGTTAAGTGGTTCTCGCACACCTCTTCCAACTGTCCCGTTTCAATAGGGAGACACCTGTGTTGTTGTAGGTTTTTCGGGCCGGTATATATTACACATCATTAATATTCACATATTAATATATCAAGAAATATTCATATATTATTAGTATTAATATAATTATTATATTATAGTATATATATATAGACATAATATATTGAAATTATAATATAATATAACATTATATTATATTATTTATTATATTATTATAAAATTATTATAAAATAATAATAAAAACCACTAAAATAAAATAAAATAAAATTCAAGAAGACAAGGTGCGAACCAAGATGGAATGGCCCAATGGACCCAGCGGGCCATAGGTTGCCCACCCCTGTTCTAGAACATGGCCATACAGCCTGAAAAACCTACAACAACCCAGTGATTCTGGCCATGAAAACCTTCGATAATACAGGGAGACACCTTTTCAGCTGCTTTTAAAGTGTTTGTGCTTTGTCCTCAGGGCCACATCTTGGCTACCATTATACTAAAATGAAAAAGCATGAGGTTACCACAAACATTAATTTTGCTCTGTTGTCGAAGGCTTTCATGGCCGGAATCACTGGGTTGCTGTGAGTTTTCTGGGCTGTATGGCCATTTTCCAGAAGCATTCTCTCCTAACGTTTCACCCACATCTATGGCAGGCAACCTCAGAGGTTGTGAGACGTCACAACCTCTGAGGATGCTGCCATAGATGTGGGTGAAATGTCAGAAGATAATGCTTCTGAACATGGCCATACAGCCCAGAAAACTCACAGCAACCCATTAATTGTGCTGTTTTTAAGAAAAAGTCTGAGAGATCCAATCAGGTCCAGTACTCAAAAGCAAAATACATTCCTAGGGTTGAAATGTGTTACATCTATATTTTGGACGATCCTGGACCTGTTTTCTAAGCAGGCTCATTTGTTCCTCTAACAGGATTGCCGTCGGCGGAAAAGTTAGCCAAGCTATATGTGCAACATGTGTATCGTTTACATGGATGTCCCGAGCAGGTTCTCAGAGATAGCTAGGTAGCAGTTTACTGGGATGTTTTGGGAGAAGTTTTTAGAGACGCTTGGGGCAGACCGTAAATTGACCACCTCTTATCATCCATGTTGTAACGGAGCGTTGAGAGAACGCAAAAATCATTAGCTAGCTACTTGCGGATCTTTGTGAATGAGCAGCAGAGCGACTGGGCGGATCTGTTGCCATATGCGGAGGTAGCGTATAATGGCTCTGTGCATTCCTCCACGGGGAAAACTCCCTTCTCCATGGTGTATGGGCAGGAGGTAGTCCCGTTGCCCGGTTGGACTAGGTGCTTTCGTAGAAGATTCAGGAGAATGGAGGAACAGGGCTCAGGAGGAGTGGATAAGAGTGACGGAATCTTTACGGAAGGATCAAAGTACATATAAGCGTTTTGGGGATAGGAAGCGACAAGAGGGAAGCGTATAAGGTGGGTGATCTAGTATGGTTGTCCACCCAAAATTTAAAGCTGTGATTACCCTCTCGTAAGCTGGGCCCCAAAGTTTATAGGACCATTTCGGGTGAATGAACGTGTGAATGAGGTTTCTTATCGTTGGCTTTACCAAAGGTTATGGGAAAGATTCATCCTGTATTCCACTGTAACTTATTGAAACGGTATGTGAATCCCCTCGTACCACGATCTTGACCAGTGTTTTGTTTCCCCAGGGGAGGGGAAGGAGGCATAATGTCAGGAATGGAATCTCTATGCCTGGGGCCAGAGTAGATTCCACTCTGCCATGAGTGGGATGAGGTTCAGCTGAGTCAGAAGGAGAGAACTGCAGCCATGAACTTTGCTCCACTTCTCTGCTAAGGATCACAATGGGGTTGTGAACTTTGCTCTAGTTACCAGGAGGATATGAAGTAATATCCAAGAGGACTACTGGGTAGGCTGAGTCAGGGTGGCTGATGCAATCTTTACAGGATGTTACATAGGGAGGGGGTTGGTATTTAAGGATTGTGGTGGAAGGGTTCGGGTGTCTTAGCTTTACAAGTTTGCTGTACTTCAATAAATCACCACTGGAAGACAAAGGACTTTTGGCGTGTCTTTTCTGGTTGAATTGGAGTTCCTGACAGCTGGGATAGTTGAAAAAGGGCTTTTGCTTCTGTAACGACTCTTCAATACTCGGTAAGGATCACGCGTAGATTGTATCACAGTCCAACACGATTTTATTGTAGGTACGACACATGTGAAGCAAAAGCACCGTCCCGCCACCCAAACACACCTTATACCCCGAGCCCCTCCCGTTGCCCATGCAATGTCCAAGCAGGGTTGCACCATATCCGGTGATTCAGCATATCCCATAGTCCAAAGGGATGTGACCTCATGGCCCCATGAGTCAGCGTTATGAGTCCAATTGTCCAATGTCCAGGCTCGGAGGAGTTACCTCACTTCCCTCCGGAGCCACACACACATCTGGAAGTTACGTCACTCCCACTTGACTCAGCACAGGCTCTATGCAGCTGGAGCCAAGGTCACCAAATAACTGGGGCAAAGGTCGGTGCAATCTCATGGCAGGTTGGGAGCCTGAACTTCTCCTAAGCTCAGGTCTCCCAATCCTGACATGGCCGAATCACTGGGTTGCTGTGAGTTTTACGGGCTGAATGGCCATTTTCCAGAAGCATTCTCTCCTGACGTTTCGCCCACATCTATGGCAGGCAACCTCAGAGGTTGTGAGACCTCACAACCTCTGAGGATGCTTGCCATAGATGTGGGTGAAATGTCAGAAGATAATGCTTCTGAACATGGCCATACAGCCCAGAAAACTCACAGCAACCCATTAATTGTGCTGTTTTTAAGAAAAAGTCTGAGAGATCCAATCAGGTCCAGTACTCAAAGCAAAATACATTCCTAGGGTTGAAATGTGTTACATCTTCAGCCTTCAAGCTGATTTTGGATCTTGGGGTTCTATCAAAATTACAAGGAAGTCCTGGAGGTTACAGATCATGCCACCATTGATTTATATAGTACTTGACCTTAGAGCACAAAATATTATTTTTGGGGCAACTAGTTCCAGAATTGCCTGACCACAAACAAATTTTCCAAAGCTCCAAATCTGGCCGTGCATGTATTTATTTATTTTTATTTTCATTTTCATTTACTGAATGTTTTATATCTTGCCTTTTCTCTCATGACCTGTCCTATTTTTTTCTCTCTGCACAAACCATCTCACCAAAATATCTCATGGGATCCTACCTTCACTTCCAAGAGCCTGATAAAATAATGGCAACATGCATTAAACCACACAAGTGAGACAGCCAAGCTCGGAAACCTTACCTCCCTGTGGCATCCCTTCCCCAATTGTTTCTAGAAGCCTTCAATTGCTAACTCACTTCCAAATGAAGACATTTCCTTTCCCAAAAGGGGTAGGCATTATGTTCATATCAATGAGCTTGATCTAAAGCAAACACACTTACAATAAACCAGACAGCCTTGGGTTTTTGATATCATTAGCCTTTCACCTCTCAGGGGCTTCTTCAGAAGGGAACCATGATTTATTACCAGATGTTAAAATAACATTTGCCATCAAACCCTCACATGATGGAGCTCATGGCCAACAAGCTGCACTTTTCAAAGTGTACTGACAAAGACTTTCTTCAGGGAAACAGTGTTGGTTTGCTGAATCCAGTGGGTACCGTATGGATAGGGAATAAAAATATTCAGGAGTAGGCATGTTGTCCATGTGGCAAAATACAGCAAAATACTAAATCCACAAGCAGTAATGCTTGGGGGTAGGTAACTCCAAAGCATAAAATGCATTATGCATACTTTTGAAGCTCCACTGGCTCCTCATACTAGCCATCAACTTGGATATTGCTTTTAAGGTTGAAACCAAAATCCAAAAGCATATTCAACACACCATGGACGTGGGAGCCTTCAAGTGTCCCTCTAAATGCCTTTGTTACTGGGGAAATGTAGCTTATCTCTAGTTACTTTCAGACTCTTTCTATGTGCACAGGAATTTGACACTCTGGAGATGAGAGTGACAGCACCACCTTTTCATATCCTGGAAGCTTTTGGGACTGAAGGACTGTGGAGTATTGTAAACAGTGCCTTAAACCTGTTCAGAGTCACTCACTACTTGTGTATTTTGGTGACTCACCTTACTTTTCACCAAGGCTTCCCAGACATAAAGAGTATGGTGACACCATCATCTCATCATTTCAACACAAATTTTGGCACAGTTAAAGAAAAACTCTGGTTTAGACCAATTGTCCCTATTGCATTGTCAAAGGCTTTGATGGCCGGAATCACTGGGTTGCTGTGAGTTTTGGGGGGCTGTATGGCCATGTATGAGTAGCATTTGCTCCAGATGTTTTGCCTGCATCTGTGGCTGGCATCTTCAAAGGTTCTGTTGCTAGTGAGGCCAGTAGGGTGTATATATAGCTGTGGAATATCATATGGACAGAATGTGAAGTGAAATCTTCTGAACAGGGACACAGACAGCAAAACAAACACCACAGAAATGTTAACCCTTTCCTATGCTATAATAATAATAATAATAATAATAAATTTGTATTTCACCCTCTCTCCCCAAGGGGACTCATCTCTCCAAGGGGAATATATATTTGGAGATATACTTTAAAACAAAGCCCCCCTGGCGGCACAGTGAGTTAAACTGCTGACCTGCTGAACTTGCTGACCGACAAGCTGGCAGTTTGAATCCGGGAAGTGAGGTGAGCTCTCGCTCTTCTGCCAACCTAGCAGTTTGAAAACATGCAAATGTGGGTAGATCAAGAGGTACTGCTTCTGAGGGAAGGTAACTGCACTCCATGCAGTCATGCTGGCCACATGACCTTCGAGGCGTCTACAGACAACACCAGCTCTTCGGTTTAGAAATGGAGATGAGCACCACCCCCCAGAGTCAGACACAACTAGACTTAATGACAGGGGAAAACTTTTACCTTACACTTTAAAATGTACTTGTTCCAACTTACATACAAATTAAACTTAAGAACAAACCTACAGAGCCTATCTTGTTCATAACTTGGGGACTGCCTGTATATTAGGAGAACTTGCATAAGCCATTTTAGAACCACTGGCAATCATATTTGAGAATTCCTAGAGAACAGGAGAAGTCCCTTAAGACTGGAGGAGTGCAAATGTAGTCCTTATCTTCAAAAAGGGAAAAAGAGTACCCAAACAATAATCATCCAGCCATCCTGACATCAATACCGGGAAAGATTCTAGAGCGGACTAATAAACAGACCATATGTAAGCATTTAAAAGGAATCATGTATTTCTCAAAAACAAGTCATGGCAGACTAATATTATCTCTTTTTTCGATAGAGCTACAAGCTTGGTAGATGAAGGGAATGCTATGGATGTAGCATATCTTGATTTCAGTAAGACCTTTGGTAAAGTTCCCCATCACATTTCCACAAGTAATAAAATGTGGACTAGACAATACTACTGTTAAGTGGATTGGGAAATGGTTGATTGGCCAAACCCAAATGGTGCTGACTAATGACTCTTGCTCATCCTGAAGATTAGTGAACAGTGGGGTATCGCAAGGACCTGTCAAGGGCCTAGTGCTATTCAACATCTTTATTGATGACTTGGATGGAAGAATAGAAGGCATTCTTATCAAATCTACAGATGACACCAAATTGGGAGGGATACCCAATAATACCCCAGAGAACAGGATCAAATTACCTTAACAGATGAGAGAGCTAGGCAAAAACTGACAAAATGAATGTGCAGTACTCTGCTTCAGCAGGAAAAAAACCCCAAAATGCACAGGCATAGCATGGATAACACCTGGCTTGAAATGTATTTATTTATTTATTTAGAACTTTTATGTCCTGTTCTTCTCTACCTCCATTGGAGGGACTCAGAATGGCTAACAGCAAAAATGCAATGCTAGATAATAAATAACATTTTAAAACAACATACATAATAAAATAAGTTAAAAATACACATAAAAACAATTCACCAAGTTAAAAACATCATCCAACTCAATTCGCACATTGTGGTCCAATAGCTCTTAGTCTTTACCGGTACCAACCATCACTCTGTGAATGCCTGATTCCAAAGCCAGGATTTCAATTGCTTCCTGAAGGTCAGGATGGAGGGGGCAGACCTAACCTCATTCAGGAGAGAGTTTCATAGCCATAGTTGAAAGCAGTAAATGTGAAAGAGATCGAGGAGTGTTAGGAAACCACAAGCTCAACAATAGTGAACAGTGTGATGCAACAGCTTAAAAAGGCTGCATCAATAGGAGTATAATATCTAGGGGAGTCATACTTCCACTCAGTTCTGGGCACCACAATTCAAGAAGGCTATTGAGAATCTGGAACGTGTTGACAAAAGGGTGACCAAAAAAAAATCAAAGGTCTAGATCCCAGGCCTTATGAGAAGTGGCTTAGGGAGCTGGGTATGTTCAGCTTGGAGAAGAGAAGGTTGAAAAGGAACATGATAGCCATGTTTAAATACTTGAAAGGATATCATATTGAAGTTGGAGCTAGTTTGCTTAAGTTCATAATTACGATAATTAATAATTTAGTTGTCACTGCAGTATAGGCTATTGCAGATCAGCTCCGGGATTGTTTGTTTGTGTGTGTGTGTGTGTGTGTGTGTGTGTGTGTGTGTGAGAGAGAGAGAGAGAGAGAGAGAGAGAGAGAGAGAGTCCTGCAAAAATATTTGCCACTTCCTGAACTGGACTGAAGAATCAATTCCAGATTTCCCAACCTCAGAGCTCTGGTTTTTTGTGGATCTGGCTCATTCTATCTTCTTTTTGTAACAAAGTGTTTCCCCCCTGCTATTGCATGGAAAGAATAACTACAGGAAACATCCACTGGGAGAAGATATTTTACTTTGGGATTTACATATTAGTACCCCAGTAATCCTTACAGTAATCCTTAGGCTCTTACTGTTATCTCTTTAACAACCCTGACGTAATTAGTGATTCCATTGTTTCCTCTAACAAACAATGTATCCCATTTCGTCTTACAATGGCAGATCTAATCAGTTCATTGAACTATTTTGATCAATCAGAGTCTGCAAAGCTTTTGACTATTGTATTACATTAACCTTAATGCCTCTCAGATTTACTGGATTGCCTACTTAGGAGTACCTGTCACGTACTGGTTCCCTGAATTTTGCTTCAGAGACCAAGATTAGGGGATGAACAGTAAGAAATATTGTACATTTTGATCAGTTTACTTTTAAAACTCAACTTTTCCAGACTTCTTCACACAATCAGGGGTTGGTTGGCAATGGCATGCAATTGGGTGACACCTTGGAACAGAGAGAAGAAAATGTAATAATTGTAGAAAATCTTCCACATTTAAATCTTCTTTGCTCCCATCCTGGGAGAAAGGTGAATATAAATTCAACGAATAAATAAAATAATAGAGAAATATTGATCTTTTGTAGTATTCTGTTTAATTCATATTATGGACCAACTTGGGTATTGTCCTGCATAATTTATTTATTTATTTATTTAAAATGTTTGTACCCCGACCTTCTCACCTCCAAGGAGGGACCGACTTACAGCAAAATTCAATGCCATACAAATTTAAAACAGCATATTAAAATAAATAAAAATAGAGATACATAAAAACCACATTGCCATTAAAACCACATTCAACTCAGTCTATAAAAGTGGTCAACCATTTCAGATTGAAATCAATCTCAGCTTATTCTGGGAAGGCCTCGTTCCACATCCAAGTCTTCACCCGCCTCCTGAAGGACAACAGGGAGGGGGCAGATCTAACATTTCTTGGGAGGGAGTTCGACAGCCGTGGGGCCACAACAGAGAAGGCCCTGTCTCTCGTCCCCACCAGACGCGCTTGTGAAGATGGCGGGATCGAGAGCAGGACCTCTCCAGAGGATCTTAATGTCCTTGATGGTTCATAGGGGAGAATTCGTTTGGACAAGTAAACAGGGCCGGAACCATATAGGGTTTTGTAGGTTAAAACCAGCACTTCGAATTGTATGTGTTTGTAGGTATGTGTGTGTTTGTATGTATGTTGCTTATACAATTGGCCAATTTCCATAGTGTCCCTTGCATAGAACTGAGATTTATAAAGACAAACCCTTGGGCATTCACTTAAGGCTCACCCGCAGGCACTTTGTCAAAAGCCCACCTCGGAAAAGGGCTAAAGGGCTAAAGAGGAAGTCCTTATTCCCAAGCACTGGTTTGTTGGCACTCCAGCAGGTAACCATTAGCCTTGCCTGTGTTTTCTACAAGAGGCACTTTCCTGTTATTCCACTGCAGTTGTGTTATCATTAACAGTAATTGCATACTGTGTTGAACACACTCAATATCACACTTCTCTTCATTAGAGAATTTGCCAATTTGTGGTTCTACATTTATACTTCTGTAAACTCACCTTCCTGCACTACTACTGTTCTTTTTTTTTAGCACAATTGCACAATTCTTGTATTTAAAAACAAAAGTGAAATAAAGTATAAAATAAAAAGGCAAGGGAAAACAGTCAGCTGAAGAGAAGGAGAATCCCACTCGCTGGTGTTCCGTTACTGCCAGCATGCTGGCACAGAAGTGGAAGATACCTGTCACAATAAGATAGGTGATAAGAACATTGTGGGATTGGGAGCAGTTGATGGGTTTTACCCATCAGGGATGGAAGAATCATAGGGTTAGGGCATGCAGACTGGTAGCAGAATGCATGTGGTGTTGTGTGATAACTACTGCAATACTAGTTTGCCTGCCTCATGTCATAAAGTCCTTCGTCTGAAGAAATATACCTAATCTTCTGACGCAACCACCTTGGGAAGAGTGTCCTTCAGATCCTTGCCCCGAGGGTATAGCTAATGCTTTGGTGCTCAGCTTTACATTTGGAAAAGAACCTCCACCGCCACCCCCATACATATGTAGACAGTATGCACATTGTATCTGTTTATGCTGTCCACTTTGATGAGGAACATAAGGAGCTGCTTGCTGGATCAAACCAGAATTTACAAGCAAATGCCTACAAGCAGGTCATATGGGCAATAGCAACCTCTTGTCCCAGGAAACCATTTGCTTCTGGTTTCCAGCTACTGATGTTCAGAAAAAGCTACCTCTGATCCTGGATAATATGAACATCATGATGAGCAGTCATTATCAAGCTTATCCACTAATATTATGTTTAATTATCATTTCCAAATGGTTGTATAATTGCTTTACCTGAAACAAGAAATTCCAGAGGATTTAAATGTTGTGACCTATCATTTCTAAGCCTCTACATTTCCACAATATTTTATCTCTATATCATTTCCCCCTGTATAAAACAAAAAAGGAGGAAAAGAAGATTGGAATCCCGCTGTTGCGTTACAGATCCATAAATGCCCCAACAAAAGTAGATGAACTCCTCCTCCTTCCTGTTTGTCCTAGGGTCCTCCCACATTGCCCTTTATCCTAGGATCTGATCTCAGATTATCTGCTTTAAACTAAAACATATGAGTCCCCACTGTCAGGTAATCTGGGATAAAGAGATAATCTGGGATCAGATCCTGGGATAAAGGGGCAGTGTGGAAGGGCTCTTGCATGGCCATTCCCCATAGATGCACATTGTGCATGGAAGCACATGTATGGGACACACATTTACTTGTGCATTTTCTGGTATCTCTGGCATCTTGGTTCAGATGTACCACAATGCCATTCAACATGAAGGTTACATAGCACAATTAAAATGTTACTTTACGTATGGAGATGTATGCTACACAGCTCTGATGTAGGATGATGGCCAAAATTTGTCAAGAAGAAAAGCTTTGCTGTGCCTTTTACATGTAGTGCTGGAGGATGTCCATATGGAGGCACAACAACATGTGGCCATCAACACCTCTTGTGGCAGTGGATCCCATTGTTGATATGATACAAGCAAGGCTTAAGCACCTGTGCCTTAAGTATTCACCAGACCCACTTTGCTAGTTATACTTTTGGGGCAATGAAAACTGGGGAAGACGGTGAGTTGCCACCCAAATGCTCTGATTACTTCATCTTACTGGTGGGAAAGGACAAAGATGGGAAACCATTCTGATGATCAAAATGCATCTGGTCCAATCTCTGGTCAGAAAGATAAGGAATGCATGCTCACAAATCAAATGTCCTCTCCTTAACCACAAATGGGAGACCAGACCAGCTGAATCTTCTTTATCAGAATTAAATCCTCTCTTGATTCCCTTTCCACTGATAAGCATAAGCAGGCACTTCACCAGAGTTTAAAAGGACCCCCGGGGGATAGAGTACAAAGAATTACAAAATATCACCTTGTTGTGCCTTATCCAAAAATGAATATACACATATTTAAGCCCTATGTACAAACATGTACGCCAGCTACAGTTGCCAGATCCCAGGTCCTATCCCTGAATTGCAGAGCTTGGCTCTTCTCTTCCACTCTAAAGTGCATAAGGAAGGATTATCAGAGTGAGAGACTAGCTTAAAATGTGCTTATTGTGCTTTGTTGAACTTCTCAGAGCTTAATGTATCATGTGGCATCAGTGGGGATTCCTCCTTAGCTCTGAGGTTTTGACTCCATAATCCAATGGCCTGGGATGCTACTGGCATGGCAACCCTATATGTAGATAACAGAGTTTCAGTCATAGTCCATAGAAGTCATTTTCCAAGCTCTGATTCTGCAGTCTAAACAGCCAAGAATGGTAACGTACTATGGTGGTTGGAGCTCTAAATAACCATGAAGATCTAGGGGCCCATTCATGCTATACAATTATAGCATTATAATTGTACATTACCTTGGCTGCAATTTATGAAATGTTTAGGATTATAGCTTGATGAGGAAGTATTACTCTATGGCTGGTAATTCTTGATGCCTTTCTCTAAATAACAAACTCCAGGATCCCATAGGATTGAATCATCATGCTACAACACACAAGAAATCATGAAGACTATACCTACAATACCCAATTATAGCAGTAAATGCCACATCAGTTGTCTTGTCTCTGTCCAACAGATTCCTATGAGATAGTTGATGAGATAATTTGAATTCTCATCTGGATTGAAATACTAAGCAACCAAGTACCAAGTTTCAAACCCAGGATCCCACATTCCAGAACCATGGCAGTTAAAATGATATCAAAATCTTGTAACTATAGTGCAGATACAGCCCATGAGTCACAAATTCCTCCACCCGAGCAATATAGTCAAGAAAATTGCCATCCCAAAGGGAACTGTGGCAAGTGAAATAATATTGATTTGTCATAGGAACCCTGCCCAGGTATGTATATACATCTTCAGATCCCAAACGGTTTCCACAGCAACCTGGTTGTTGTCAACGTAACAAATGAGATGTATTGCAAAGTCTTTCCATTCCTCAGACACTTGATTATATATGTTATCTGCCAGAGAGTAGATATTTTCAAAAGAAGGAAAGACAGGGAAATGTTTCGTGCTGAGTGTCAAAGGGATGAGCAAGAAATGATTCATGGCCACAAGAGTAGTGATGGAGGGACCCAAACTGAGAACAGTCCCTCTCCCCATAGAATTTTCTCTGTTTCTGTTAAGGTACCAAAAAGATATTTTACGACCAGAGAACCATGGTTGTTAAATGATACACAAGCCCTGGCCTTGCCAAGAAAATAGAAGATACCAACATGAACATGTAATAGGGTCACCTTAGAATTTCCATATGTCTGAAATGAGTTGAAGTTATGAAACAACTATGGTAGTTAACCTGATCCATGCTAGCATTCAGATAAGATAGATTTGTGTGTGAGAGAGAGGGGCGGGAGGGAGGGAGGGAGGGATCCAATGCAGTTTGACACCACTTTATCTGCCTTGATGCTATGGAATCCTAGGATCTGTAGTTTGGTGAGGCACCAGTACTCTTTGGCAGAGAAGGTTAAAGACCTTTGAAAACTCCCATGGTTCCATAGTATTGAGCATGGCAGTACATATATCCACAGTTCAAAGTTCAAAAGTAGTTTAAGAAATAACTCAGCAGGAGGAAAGGAAAGATGCGGTGGACTATTGTCCTTCCCAGTAGGCTTAGGCAAACTTAGGCAAACTTTCGTACTCTCCTAGCTTGTGCATTTTCCCTCATTAGTAACAATTGACAACTTGACTGCACTCTGATGTTGTTTGGCTACACATGCACTGTTTTTTTAACATTAGAGAAATGTATTTAGGACTGAAGTGTCTGTGTATGAATAAAACCCGAACTCTATGAGCTCACAAGAAAAGGGGAAGACATTCTGATCATTTTCACATGGCACAGCCTCCTAAGGAAACCCACTGTCACTGTGATCACAGATTTATGTCCATTTCACTTCCTGTCTGGTTCTTCCAAAAAAAGGGAATACTGGCCTCCCCCACCCCAATCAAACCAGAGTAAGCATCAAAGATAAATGTCCATAGCAGAAAAAAAATTCAGACAGGAATATTATAAACCCTTTCCTGACATGCAAAAAGTCCAGACTTCTAGCTTATTGCAAGTTTGCTGCTTCCACAAAGGTTGAAAGACTCCCACCATCAAAAAATGAATAATCCCTAAAAGCCAAGACAAAATGATAGAAATAAATAAACATGAATAGGGGTTTCCTTCTTATTCATCTACAGGGGCGGTCCTACAAGATAGGCCAAGTAGGCGGCCGCCTAGGGCGCCATCTGGGAAGGGGGCGCCATCCTGGCCGCATGGGGCGCCATCCTGGCCCTGCCGATGTTCCTCAGACAGTGCTGCAGCTGCCTGTTTTTTGACCCCGGCCTTGTGCGCTCCGACGCCGCTTCTGGGCACGCGCGGAGGTTTTCACGCAGGCATCGTTGCTCTGGAGCTGAAGTTGAGCGCAGGAGCAACTGCACATGCGTGAAAACCTCCGCGCATGCCCAGTAGCTCCCTTGCGCAGAAGCCTGTAAGCAAAGCACTCCCTATCGGGCAGGCAGGGAGTGCTTCCCCTCTGCCTTTGTTTCCGCCGCGCGCGCGCGTTTGCAGGGAAGGAGAAAAGATTAAGTGATGGAAGTGTAAGTGAAGGAATGAATGAAGGGCTTCCTCCTCCTCCTCCTCCTCCTCTGTGACCTCTTCTCTCCCTCCTTCCTTTCTTCGGCTCTATTTCTGTCTAGACCTGAGGGGCCTGAGGCTATGAGGAGTTGTGGGAGTTGGAGGCCAAAACACTTAGAAGGAGGGAGGGCAGGCCCAAGTTTGCCCAGGCCGTGCTGCCTGTATTCGACCTCATTTGAACATTTTGGCTGTCTTTCTATTTACATTTACATTGGAATCCTAATTTTGGACTTATGGGAGACTCCTATGAATTATGAGTCGGGTGATAGGTAATATATTCTGATTTTGATGCATTTACATTGCATTTCTTGTTGATTATTATACAGTTCTGCTTAATATTGTCATACAATATAATACAAATACAATATAACAATAGAATAATGATATATTTTATATTACATGTAGTATTACAAACAATATTGCAGTATAGTGGTATTGTACAAAATAGTAATATATAATATTTCATTTTACTTTATTTTGGGTTATTTGAGTTTTATAGGAGTAATGAAAATATTTAGTAGAGGATAATTTTATTTAAATAAATAATTTTATTATTTTATAATAATAATATAATAGAATGTTACATTATATTATAATGTCAATATATTATAATATAATATAATTATATTTATTTATTTATTTATTATTCGGGCTTCTATGCCGCCGACTCCCTGAGGCTCGCGGCGGCTTACAGGAGCCGAAGGGCACAGTAAAATACAGGCAATAAGCAGTTAAAAACAATTAAAAACAACAGCAGTACAGTAATTAATAACACAGTTAAAACAATGAACAGCACATCATCCTCAGAAGAACGAATAGATGGCGGGGCATGGGCAGGACTTACTCACCAAAGGCCTGCTTAAACAGGTATGTTTTACAGGCCCGTCTAAATGGGAGCAAGTCCTTCATAGCCCGAGTTCCGGCCGGGAGGGCGTTCCACAGCGTAGGTGCTATGACAGAGAACGCCCTCCGGCGGGTAGCAGTCAGCCTTGCAAGTTTAGCTGAAGGTATCTCCAGGAGATTGGAGTCCTCAGACCGAAGTGATCTCGGAGGGCAATATGGGATGAGACGGTCCCTCAAATACGCTGGCCCCAGGCCGTGTAAGGCCTTAAAGGTGAGGACCAACACTTTGAAGGTGATCCAGTGCTCAATTGGCAGCCAGTGCAGATCCTGCAAAACAGGTGTTATGTGGCGCCAGCTGGCGTGCCAGACAGGAGCCGGGCGGCAGTGTTCTGCACTAGCCTGAGCTTCCGGGTCACCGACAGAGGAAGGCCAACGTAGAGCGCGTTGCAGTAATCCAGCCTTGAGATGACTGTGGCTTGGATCACCATGGCCAGATCATTCCGGGAGAGATAGGGGGCCAGCCTTCTTGCCTGTCGCAGATGGAAAAAAGCGATCTTGCTGACCGCAGAGACCTGGGCCTCCATGGTCAGCTGGGAGTCCAAATGGACCCCCAGGCTCTTTACGGAAGGCGATGGGCATAACACCGCACCGTCCAGGCTCGGAAGCTGGACATTAACATCACCCGGGCGACCCAGCCACAAGATCTCCGTCTTCGCCGGATTCACCCTCAACCTACTGGCTCGCAGCCATCCAGTAACGGCTTCGAGGCAGTGTTGGAAATTATCGGGGACAGAACCCGGCCTGCCCTCCATCCTCAGATTGAGCTGGGTGTCGTCAGCGTACTGGTGACACTCCAGCCCATAACTCCGCACCAGCTGTGCAAGCGGCTGCATGTAGATGTTAAATAACAGAGGGGAGAGAATGGCCCCCTGGGGGACCCCACAGAGTAGTGGGGAGCCCTCGGAGACCACCTCGCCCCTCCTCACACGCTGATATTGTAATGTAGTATAATATAATTATGATATAATATAGTATGAGTATGTATAATATATTGTATATACATTGATACAATATAATACTACTAATGGTATTGTGATATTATAATTGTATATTTGTTTTACATGGGGGGCGGCAAAGTAATGTTTTGGGGGGGGGGCACCAAAATAATGTTCGCCTACCATTTAAAATTACCTTAGACCGCCCCTGCTCATCTATCACATTTTTCCTTGCTGATTCCCATGCTTCCCTCTCATGTTACTCTGTGAAATACCATATTTACTCTAATCTAATGCTCACTTTTTTTTTACTAAATTACTTTCCCAAAACTAGGGTGCATATCAGATTTGCGTAATATGGTAAATGTTTTTTGGGGGTTTCAGGGTTTGGAAAATTGAGGTGCACATTAGATTCGATGGCGCATTAGACTTGAATAAATATGGTATTATTAGAGATAGTTGTACTAGTTAAAATGGTTTTAATTCTATTACTAGTTTAATCACATACAATGACATCTTTTTAATATGATCTTGTTGATGTTGTGTAACTTCAAGTCATATCTAATCTATGATGACCCTTAGGGGACTATGGTTTTTTGGTGAAATATCTTCAGAATAAATTTGCCATTTCCATCCTCTAGTGTTGAGACAGAATAACTTGACCAAGGTCACCCAGTGGGCGCCAAGACTGTGCAGAGATTTGAATGTTGGTCTCCAGATGTATAGTCCCATGCTCAAACCATTCCAGCACACTGGCTTTTGGTATTATTTTACTTTGATCTCATTACTTGTTTTAGTGACTGACATTCACTATGACAGTTATAAATTCATAGCCTAGGCCAGTGTTTCTCAACCAGTGTGCCGTGGCACACTAGTGTGCCGTGAGCGATCATCAGGTGTGCCGCGAGAAAAGCTCTCTGCCCCCCTTCCTTTCCCCCTCCTCCTGCCACACTCCTGCTGCTTGGGGGAGGAGGAGGAAGGGCCAGCGGCAGCGAAGGAAAAGAAGGGGCCGGGGTGCCGCCTCCTTCGGCCGTTTCCCCACTCAGCCTCCAATCCGCCATGACTCCCACCATGACTCTCGCCCCTCGCTCGCTGAAGCCGCATGGAGGAGGAGCCCCACCCACTGAAGCCTGTCCACTGCTCATGCTCCTCCTCTGAGGGAGAGCTGAAGCCGGGGGAGGGGGCGGGGGAAGGTGCCCTCTCCCCCCCGGCTTCAGCACTCACACAGCTTCGCCAGCCTTGAGGGGGCAGTGCCAAGCCAGCAGTGGCAGAGCCAGCACAATGCTGGCTTGGCACTGCCCCCTCAAGACTGGCGAAGCTGTGAGAGAACTGAAGCCGGGGGGAGGGGGCGGGGCATGGCACAGCCTGGCTCCTCCCCCTCCCCTGGCTTCGGCACTCCCAGCAGGCCACCATCCCCCAGCCGTTCTTTACTGTGTTAGAGTGTCATTTTGTGTCATTTTGGTTGGTGGTGTGCCCCCGGATTTGTTTAATGTTAAAAGTGTGCCGCGGCTCAAAAAAGGTTGGGAAACACTGGCCTAGGCTTATGGCTCCATAAATGGTCTCTATTCAGTAAGACTACTAAGGTAAAACTATATAAATGCCAACCTAACCTACCTTAACATTTAGCAGCCAGTCCAATTGGGGTTCAAGGAAGATGGCATCTTTGCCTTCTTCAGGCCAGTAAGCAAGGATGTGACGATCAGAATTAGGATCCCTATTGCAACTCTGACTCTCATTCCTCCCCATTGGAAGCTGGGCAGACTACGTATTGCAGCAGCTGGCTTTTAAGATGAGCTGGGGTTATGCTATGAGACATTACTAAATTATGCAGATGTACTGTAACTAAATAGCTGATGTAGATTATCAGTGAATATTTGTAAACTGCTTTAATTTTATTTATTTATTTACAGCATTTTTACCCTGCCTTTCTCAACCCCAAAGGGGGGACTCAGAGCGGCTAACAAAGGCAGCAATTCGATGTCACAAACAGTATACAGTATAAAACCATAAATACAGAATTAAAACAATAACAATTAAAATTAAACCAAATAGTCAAACAGTCAGTTAAAATTAAAACAATACTCAGTCCACAAACCGGATGATGAAACAATAAAGCCATATTCTCATGTCTGTCGTCTTGCCAAACCATTCCAGTCAAGATGCTATATATTATTGTGCAAAGGCCTAGTCCCAAAACCAAGATTTTAATTTCTTCCTAAGTGCTAGGAGGGATGAGGTCGATTGAATTTCACTTGGAAGCGCATTCCACAAGCCCCACTAAGCCCCATTAATTAAGCCCCAGTTTTAGAATAAGGCAAGATATAAATGGAAAAACAACAGCAATATAGTCTTTTCCAGTTTAAAAATGGGGGGGGGGGGATTTTGTTGCATGATTTTTCAGATTTGTTTTGCTTTGATTGTATTCCTTTTTTTAAAGATGCATCGAGTACTATAGTCAATTTTCAAATACAGGCAGTTCACAAGTAACGAACAAGATACAGTAGGTTCTGCAGGTTTGTTCTTAAGTTGAATTTGTATGTAAGTCAGAACATCTATTCCTAGGAATAGATTTCTCTCAATTCCTGTTGTCTCACCCCTGTTTGTAACTATGAGTCATTTGTAAGTTGGATGTTTGCAACCCGGGGATTGCCTGTATATTCTTCTTTATACAGAAGAGGATGCATCTGCACTGTTCAATAAATGGGGTTTGCACCATCCTGACTTTCTTTCAATAGCCTGGGCTAAGGAGGATAAAAACCTTAATAAAAATATTCACAATTACAGAGCATAAGAGTTGACAAAAGGCTTACCAAACATTTCATTGTGATTTTTCATGCTGCTTTCTACTTGCTTTCCCAGGGGAGTGAAAATGAGTCTTTCATTGTTCTTTTTTCACTGGCAAGTTAAGATCTCTCTTTTCCAGAAAGCTTTTGGAAACAAATTGTAACAAGAGGAGGAATTTAAGGTTGCGGTACTATTTTTAATATGCTTTAATGTAAGACTTTAATTGATTTAATGTTGTTACTTAATAGCGCTTTAATCTTAATTTTTATGTCTTTTTTTCATTGTTAGGCCCTCCAAATCTGTGTGGGTTAGGATCCCTATGAAATCGAGAAAACTACAAATAACAAACTCCCAGTATATGTGTACTTTATTGTTCCCTGACTTTTTGTAAACTGTCCTGAGTTCCAGCTTCAGAGTTAGGTGCAATATAAAAAAGGGAATGGAAGGATGGGCTCCAGCCATGAAACTCCTTAATCTAATCATTCTCCATTTCCACCAAACACAGACAGAATATTTAGAACAGAATATTTGGAACAGAGGTCAGTAGCCAAAATGTCCTGCTATAAAACTTGGATCTTTCTGCGTGCTGGTCATGCAAAGTATATATTCTTAGTGATTAATACCAGAAGAGCCTTGTTTGAAATCATGTTGCAAGCAAGCATTAAAAATTATCTCTCCTTCTCTTTCTTTCAATGTATATACTAGGCTTGTTTTAGAACCCAAAAATCATGATTCTAAAATCTAGTGGGGGGGGGGGATTTTTTTGATTAGTAATAGAAAGACATACAAAAAAAATTCCAAAACGTTCTAAAATGTACCGTAATTACTAACAAAATTCTTAATTAGTTCTAAATTAGGCAAAGCAGGGAAACAGGACTGACACTGTTAAAAGCACAGGGAAATCAAGGGTCAACATTTCCCTTCACCTCTGGAGTGCAATTGACTGGAGATGTAGTACGTATTCCTCCTCCCCCCCTTTATTTTTCCCCTTTCCCTCCTTTCTTCCTCCTTTCTTCTTTCTCTACCCCTTTTTTTCATTCCTTCCTTTGCTCTTTGGTTCCCTCCCTCCTTTTCTCTTTCCTTCCTTCCCTCTCCCTTTCTCTACTTCTCCTTTGTCTCTCTCCTTCCTTCCTTTGTTCACTTTTTATTTCCCTTTCTCCTTCCTTCCTTCGCTACGCTATCTCTTTCTGTCCTTGCCTTCTTCTCTCCTTCCTTCCACCTTTCCTTCCTGTCAGTTCTCCCCTAACTGTATTCTATGTGTGTATTTAATATTTTATGGGATTATGTCAGCTCACCTCTATTCTTAAGCCAAAGGAGGGGGGGAAGCGAATTGCCTCCTCCTCCCCCTCCTTTCCTTGCCAATAAACCGAAGTCACAAAAGAGTCTGGAGCAACAAGAAGCTGAGGCAAAGTACCAAAATCAGTGTGTACAGAGCTATCATACTGTCTGTTCTCCTTTATGGGTCTGAAACATGGGTCACCTATCGCCAACACCTACGACTCCTCGAACGCTTTCATCTGCGCTGTCTTCGCTCAATCCTAAATATACACTGGACCGACTATGTGATGAATGTTGCTGTCCTTGAGCAAGCAGGGATCATCAGCGTTGAGGCCATGCTATTGAGAACACAGCTGCGCTGGGCAGGGCACATCTCTAGGTTGGAGGACCACCGCCTCCCAAAGATACTACTCTATGGTGAACTCGCCACTGGTCAGCGCGCAGAGAGGCGCCCCAAAAGAGATATAAGGACTCCCTGAAATAACATCTCAGGCTCGGCCAGATTGATCACCAACAATGGTCCACCCTGGCCTCACATCGGGAGGCATGGAGACGCATTATCCACAATGCTGCGGCCTCTTTCGAGAAGACACGCCGAATGAGTCTCGAAGAGAAACGACAACGCAGAAAGAACTGCAACTTGGAAACAACATCACCCAAGGAGACTTTCTGCTGTGCTTTCTGCAACCGAACTTGCCTATCTCAGATTGGCCTTTTTAGTCATCAACGTGCTTGTAAAAAGCGTGGGATGAGCAAGGAAAGGAGGGAAGCGGTGCCTCCTCCTTCCCCTCTATCCTTGCCAATAAACCGAAGTATTGGCAAGGAAAGGAGGGAAGGAGGAAACGATTCTTTCCTCCTTTCCTTCCTCTTTCCCTCTTTCCTTGCCAATACTTCGGTTTATTGGCAAGGAAAGGAGGGGGGCATTCACTTCCCCCTCCTTTCCTTGCCAATAAATCGGAGTATTGGCAAGGAAAGAAGGGGGGAGGAAGCGACTCGCCTCCTTCTTCCCTCCTTTCCTTGCCAATACTCCGATTTATTGGCAAGGAAAGGAGGGAGGGCGGCGAGAGATGAGGAAGATGGATCCATGGATCAGGGCCAGAGAGAGGCAGCGAAGGGCGCAGGGGGCATCCTTCTCCTCTCTTGCCGCCCTGCCATAGGCGGGAGAAAAGGGGGCCCCCGCTCGCCCCCCTCACCTCTCTTTTGCCCCAATCCATGGATCCATGGATTGGGGCCAAAGAGAGGCAGCGAGGGGTGCGGGGGGCATCCTCCTCTCTCGCCGCCCTGCCATAGGCGGGAGAGGAGGAGGAGGCCCCCGCTCGCCCCCCTCGCCTCTCTTTTGCCCCAATCCATGGATCCATGGATCGGGGCCAAAGAGAGGCAGCGAGGGGTGCGGGGGGCATCCTCCTCCTCTCTCTCGCCGCCCTGCCAGGAGCGGGAGAGGAGGAGGAGGCCCCCGCTCGCCCCCCCTCGCCTCTCTTTCACCCTGATCCATGGATCCATGGATCGGGGCCAGAGAGAGGCAGCGAGGGGAGCGGGGGGCATCCTCCTCCTCTCCCGCCTATGGCACACACACACACACACACATACATATATATAATTGTGAATTATCACAGTTTACATTTAATAAAAGATTTCTACTATCTAAATTCTGAGGGAAGGAAAGTCTGAAGATCTGTTTGGGAATTGGGGTAGTCTATATTTCTTTTTTTTAAAAAAAATCTTTATTAAAGAATGCATTTTTCAAATATATACATAAAAGCAGTGAATAGATTGGGGGACAGTGGGGTAGAAAAAAGGATGGAATAGAATATGGGAAAGGCGGGGGGGTTGGATGTGTGGTTGGGTAGGGAAAGGAAAGGAAAGGGGGGGTAGGGGAAGGTATAGTAAGAAATTTAAAAGAGGTGGAATAAAATTGACTTCCAAAGTCCTTTTTGGTGGAGATCTTCCTTTTCCTTAGGTCTTTCAGTTCTACTTTCCGCCTTCCAATTCTTCTCTGTTTTATCACTTCCATTAAAGGGTAACCATTTAGAATTCCTCTACGTTTAATTTTTTATCCTTCAAGTAATCCAAAACTACAGTCCAGTCTGTTTCCCGTATTGGGGTTCCCTTGTTCCTTGTCAACAAAAAAGTAAGTCTGTCCATATTTCTTATATCCAGGATTTTCAGTAGCAGTTTCTCTTCGTCGGGGATATCCGGGTCTTTCCAACATCTTGCGTAGCATGTTCTAGCCGCTGTGCTCAGGAGAAAGAATAATTTATCTGTGTTATTTTCCATCTTGTTTTCATTCATTCCTAACAAAAAGGTCTAAGGTTGCAATGGTATTTTTATCTTTAACATTTTTTGCAGAACTTCCTGGGTTTTTTCCAATACGTTTTAGCTTTTTCACAGGTCCACCATAGGTGGAAATATGACCCTTCTACTTTGCTGCATTTCCAGCAATTGGTGTTCATATTCTTATAACTTTTACCGAGTTTTTTCGGGGTCATATATCACCTATAGGCCGTTTTAAACCAATTTTCTATTAACCCTATAGCATATGTATACTTCAGTTTTTTCTTCCAAATTTCTTCCCACCTACCTCTGTCTATTGTCCTGCCTATGTTTTCGTTCCATCTTTTCATATAGTTTTTTTCCTCTTTTTTATCTTGGTCCCATTCTAGTAACTTCTTGTATATTTTTGTTATTATTTTTTGTTCAGATCTCATTATTATGTCCCAAAAATTATTTGATTCCTGGAAACCTAGCTTTACATCCTTTGCGAAGTGCTCTTTTAGTTGTCTATAGTGTAACCATGATATTTTACTGTCTATCTTGAATATTTCTTGCTGACTCCTTAATTTCATCTCCCTATTCTCTTTCCTTATTAATTCCTTGTATCTTGGCCATTCTTGCCATCCTAGAGTTCTTAGCTGTGCGGCTTCTAAAGGTGACACCCATAGTGGGGTTTTGATCCTTCCTTTCAATAAATTTTTGAGTCTTTCGGCCACCACCTGACTGTAGATCTTGTAATCGATATTCAATAGTGATATCGGCCTATAGTTTTTTACCTTTTCTGGGTCTGTACCCTCCTTGTGTAGTATCGAGATTGTGGCCTGACTCCACGATTGTGGAATGTTTTCTGTCTCCCTTATTCTATTCATGATTTTCTTTAGATAAGGAATTAACTCCTTTTGATAAGTTTTGTAATATGTGGCAGAAAAGCCATCCGGCCCTGGTGCCTTATTCACTTTGAGGTTTTTTATGGCTTTCTCCAACTCTTTAGTTGTAAATTCTTTGTTTAAATCCTCCCTTTCCCTTTCTGATATTCTAGGGATATTTTGCTCTCCCAGATATTTGATCACCTTCTCCTCGTTTATCTCATCGTTCTTGTATAATGAGCTGTAGAACTTCATGAATTGCTGTTTTATTTCTTGTTCTTGTGTATAGACCTTTCCTTCTTCCCGTAATTTGGTTATATAGGCGGATTCTCTCTTCTTCCGCAGTTTGAGTGCCATCCATCTCCCAGGTTTATTTGCATTGTTGAACTGGTATTGCCTTAAGTATTTTAGTTCTTTGGCCCTTTCCTCTTGTTCTGCGTGCTCCCTTTGTAAGTGGAGAATCTTCAGGTTTTTTCCTGCTTCCTTGTTTTTAGGGTTTCTCTTCAACTCTTCTTCTTTTTTGATAGCATTTATTATTTTCTCCATTTTTTGTTTATTTAGCTTATTTTTATAAGCTTTTTGTTGGATAAACAGCCCTCTCATTACCACTTTACTGGTTTCCCATATTGTGTACAGGTCCGTCTCTTCTACATCATTAATCTCAAAGAATTCTTTTAGGGCTTCCCTGTTTTTCTCAATGTCTTCCTCCTTCTTTAATAAGTTATCGTCCAGCCTCCATCTTCTGGAGTGTATGGGGTTTGTAATAATCAATTCCAGGGGGCAGTGGTCCGAATCTATCCTGGGTAATATGTTAACTTTTTTTATATCCTTCATCATCGATCTGGATCCCCATCCCCATGCCATATCGATTCTCGACCATGTTTTATGTCGATCTGACAGAAATGTGAAGTCCTTTTCCCATTCATGCTTATACCTCCACACGTCCAGCAACATGTAGTCCTCCAGCCATCTTGACATAGTTTTTGGTAGATTACCTCCATTGGTTGTTTGTTTCCTGACTTTTTTATGGGTTGGGTTCTGTCTATGTCTCTGTTCACAACTCCATTGAAATCCCCAATTATTAGTAAATGGTCAAATTGTTCCCCATCTATTTTTTTCTTTACTTTTTCCGCAAAGCTTGATTTGGACTCATTTGGAGCGTAGATATTACAGATGAGTATCTTCTTTCCTTTGACTAACACCATAACACCTATGAATCTTCCCTCCTCGTCTTTGAATTGTAGGGATGCTGGGATCCCCTCTTTGACATAGGTCACTACCCCTCTTTTCTTCTCTCTAGCTGATGCACAGAACTCTTTGCCTAATCTCTTATTCCTTAGATGCTGGGTATGTTTATCCATAATGTGTGTTTCCTGTAGGGCCAACACCTGGTAATACTTTTTTGCTAGCCTATTAAATATTTTATTTCTTTTATATTGTGAATTTAGCCCATTTATGTTGTTAGAATAAATCCTCAATTCTTTATACATATAGTTATCTGTCTTTCTTGTTTACTGTTCCTCTTACCTAGTCTCGGGCTTCTTCTTGATCTGATCCTTTTTCCTGCTCCTCGCTTTCCTCTTGGTCTCCTTCCTCGCCTTCTTCCCCCTCCTCCTCTTCCTCTCTCCTCTCCTCCTCCTCCATTGCCGTCTCTTCTTGTACTTCGTCCCTTTGATTTGTGTTCCCATAGATTGGGACTCTCACGAAATCGTCTATCTTTGGGTATTGTCTGTCTGGTGATTTCCTTCTGTATTCCTTCCACCTCTTCCTTTCCTTTTCTTCATCAAATCTCCTTTTTGTTTTGTTGGTTTTGATTTTCTTGTAGAACTCTCTTGCCATCTCTATATCTGTTATCCAATATCTCTGCTCTTGGAAAGTGGCCATCAGACCCTCACCTCTCTCCCATCTAAATCTGATGTTTTGTTTTTTCAATTCTTCAGTCAGGAAGGCGTACTTTCTTCTGCTGAGGACCACTGCTGGGTACTCTTTTAGGAAGATGACCTTCTTCCCTTTATAGTAGACTTCTTTGCTATTTCCCATTTTCAGAATGTCGTCTCTCACCGTCTTTTTCACAAAGTGCACTATTGTATTGCGCTCCGTTTTATTCTTCTTGGCGAATAGCGTATCCACTCTATATATTCTGTCTGTCTGCTCTCTTGCTTCTTTTCCTGATAGTCTTAGGATTTCTGCTAGGATTTCCGTTACCTTCTCTCTAATCTCCTCCCCTGCCTCTTCTTGGATATTCCTCAGTCTCAATTGAAATTCAAGATTTCTTGCTTCCATCACTTCTTGTTTTATTTCCAGTCTATCTGTTTTCATTGTTAAGTTCTTCATTTTGACTTGGATGTTATCCTGTTCATCTTTCATTTCCTTTTTTTCCTCTTTCATTTTCTCCCATTCGGATTTCATGCCCTTCATTTCCTTTCTCATCGTTCCCAACTCTTCTCTTAATTCCTTTCTTAGGTCTGACATCTGCTCTTGTGCTATTTTTTGATACACATCTTGTTTTTCATGCATTTTTTTGCTTTTCTTGTATTTTATCTTGTTTATCTTGTAATTTCTGCATCTCTTTCATCATATTCTTCATCATTTTTTAATGTTCAGATTTGGGTCTTCTGACATGGATGCTCTTCTTTGCGCTCCCTTTATCTCTCTTGGCTCCTTCTCCCTTTCCCCTTTGCCTCTTAGTAATGCCATTCTCCCTCTTCACTCCTGAGCTTGTGGCTATCTTTCTTTTACACAGTCTTGTGCAGTACTGCATTCATCCGCCTTCACTCGGGACTGTGGGTCTGTGGGTTCTTCAGGGTCTGCGGGTTCCTTGGAGGGCCTTTCGTTGGGTCCACCTTATTTGGGGCCTTTAGTATATTAAGGGTCCACTTCTCTGGCTCATACTTTGCACTTCTAATTCTTCCGTTTTCCTCAGATTTCGTCTCGTTTGCTAGCTCTATGTTTCCCCTGGAACAGAACTCTCAATCTCCCCCTCGAACGGGGTTTCTATGGTCTCGTAGCTCTATCTCGTTGTTCTCCCCTCTGAACCTTCTCGCGAGACTTCTCTCTGTGGTCTCCTGCCGCTTCCTTTCCTTCTCCCATCCACGTGGCTCCCCTCCTCCTGGCTCCTACCGCGTCTCGTCAACTCAAGGCCAGGTAACTCCCCCTGTCTGGGTCTCTATCTTAATCTGGGAGGCAGCCAATTCTTATCCAAGGTCAGCGTCTTTAGTCTTTTAGTTCAGTTCTTGGCTCTGTGCCCGTCCGCCATTTAATTGTATTAATTGCTGGATATTTGTTTATTTGGTGGTAGTTTAATAATAATAACACCGGGTCCCCTGTTGTCCGCTCAATTAATTCCTGGTATTTACCCTCCAACCACCTTTAATTATCTTGAAGACCCCCCTCCTCCTGTATGCTTTTGGATTAATTTATGTTCCTTTCTTTATTTTCCTCCGCGATCTCCGCAGTCTCCGCTTTTCCTCTCTTACCCTTCCGTCCTCTGTCCTTCTCTCCTTCGCCAGAGAAGCTCTGTACTCCACCAACCGGGCTCTTTTCCTCAGAAATCTTTCTTTCCTCCTTCTTCTTCTGGGGATAAGGTGTGCGAGGCTGGAGATATACGGGACCTGTGCCTGCACGCTTATGACTGCGGTCCGCCCTACCTCGGGGGATTGTTACCGGACCCTTTTGGCAGTCTCCTCTTGAGGAGAAGACCCCCTTTGGGCCGTCGGCCACCCCCCTTGCGGTTTCGCTGTTTCCCCCCCCTTCGATCCGGGGAGGAAAGGGAGCTCTGCTCTACCCGACCGCTTGTCAAAGCCGGCTGTGCTCCAGGAGCTCTGTGCAGCCTAACTCTCCGCCATCAAAGCATACCCGGAAGTCCCTCAAAGCATACCCGGAAGACCCGGTAGTCTATATTTCTAAAGGTAGGGTATATTGGGGCGCATGCAGGTAAGGCCGTAGGTAAGGTGGGGTAAGGTTGGGGGATGTTGACTTCCTAATCATCTTCTCCGTGTGTTTAGGGGTTAGTTTCAGTTATTCCAAATTCTCTCTCTATTGACTATTCCCCTTCTTCCTTCTCCTTTCTTTCTTCCTACTCTCTTCTTTATTTCTTCCTTACCTGTTTATGTAATCTCAATGAAGTTAATTGTTAATCATTAGTTCATTGTTATAAATACAGCATCCAAGGATCTGTAGCTTCACGCTCAAGGGTTAAGACTTGTGAACTTTGCTTAAGCAGCTGTGAACTGAATAAGTATATTATGCCATGTCTCATTCCCAATACAGGCTCTTGTGTAATGAACTTACATATGTGTAAAACACTTACAAGGAGTGAGACAAATTTTGAGTTACCTATCAGACTTCTGTGAGTGGGAATTTCTTATTTCAAGCAATATATGTAGGTCCAATCCATATGGATTTTATAGATTAATCTCGGTACCTCAACTAGATCCTTGAAAAGGGATGGACAACATATGGCTTATATGTGTCACATGCAACCCAACAGTCAACCCCAGGATTTAAAAAAATGATTTTTTAAAAAATAATATTTGTCACAAAAGGCTCCATAATGTCTTTGATGGAGTGTAGGGGGCATTTTGTCATGTTTTTACCAGATGTTCCATTTTTGGATCGGGGGAAATATAGGGAGAAATCTCCTCATTTTCCCAGATAATATTTGGAATCAAAACATTGATTTGTGGGGAGTGAAGAAGTGGGTGACTCCTCCAAGGTCTCTTAGGAGCTAATGTTGTCCCTAGCCTCCCACAGTAGCTTTCAACCACTGTCCTAAAGTTATTATTGAGTAGTACAATTGGTGCAATATTGGTTATATAGGTTAATCTCCTTTTACAACTAGCAAGTTGCTGTAGGTTGTATCTCAAAGGAACTGGTAACCATATCTGGATACTCCTAGCTTGAGAAAGCCCTCTGAAAATGCTTGGGGTTTCTATAACTGCCCTGAGTCCCCTTGGAGAAATAAGGAGGGTTATAAATAATAATAATTTATTATTATTCAACAAATAACTTGAAGGCGTATATCTATAGAAATGCCTACCAAGAGCTGAGCCAATGGCAGCTGGTGGGATTCCACTCCAAGTTTAACTCCACAATTAAAGGGAGCTATCCAAGTTGCTGTACTACATCTTGGAATTGGGTTTAGCTCATTGGGTTAACACATTTAAATTTCAGATTAAATCCCAGAATGCATTGTTGCCCTTTTAATATAGAAATGGCCAGCTGTTACAATGCTGAGCAATGACACTTTGAACTCATTACAGCTTCAAGGTAGCGCTCTTCTAGAGAATGCTCTAGTAAGTAATAATCATTAATTTTTGTCATAGTGATCCTCTTGATTTTTCATGGTGATATACAGTACCTCTCCTTCAACTTTGTAGACTCCGGTGACATTGCCTGGAAGGATCCATTGTTTAAATAATTAGCCTGCAGTTGTTGAATAGTACTATGTTTCTAGGCAGTTCATCACCCAGAAAATCTGTTTCAGTTTAGGAAATCAATTGTTTTATGAACATTATTTTTTAGGATTTCCTGCACTTCCTGTATGCTTTCTACTGTTCTCTCTTCCTGTGCTATGGGCTGATAAAGTACAGAGTGAGCAAAAACAAAGAATCCTACTTGCTTGACTAATAACAATACCCAAAGAACAACCATTGATGTATTATTTTATTTTATTTATCTCCTAATTTTCCCCCATCACTGAGACTCACTTCAACAAAAATGAAACAAGTGATTATGTCATTATTTATTTATTTATTTAGTCACGTTTCTATACCGCCCCTCTCAGCCCGAAGGCGACTCGGGACGGTTTACACAGGCAGTCTCTGCCCTCAATACAACACAGCAACAAGTCACCCCGGAAAAAACATATAATAACAATTTAACAATTAAAAACATACAATTGCAGCCTCAGCGTCATGTTGAAATCAGTTTCCATCACATCGTTGTAATTCCTTATATCCAATTAAGCCTTATATTTCATCAACAAATGCCTGCTCAAATAACCAGGTCTTGACTTTCTTGCGAAACATCAGGAGGGAGGGGGCCAATCTGATGTCAGTATAAACTCCCAATAAAAGTTCTGACTCTTAGCTGCTGTCTTTCAAAAGGCTCCCTTTGTCACTTCTAAAGGTATGTTTATCAAATTCAAAACAATTGTATTTTCTGCATTCTAGGAAAATTCAATATCATCTGAAAACACTGACAGCAATTCTTCTGGGTAGCACAGTCTGCATATACAGAATTTGCTTGAGGAAGTGTTATGCATGCTACTTGTGTCTGATCTTAGGAATAAGTTGTTATAAATAACTAATTTATTTTTCTTTAAGTTCCCATAGCAAAGTTGTATTTAATTCCCATAGAAGTAAGTATTGTGTTTCATCCCTGACTGCGCAAGTCTCCAGCTCTCAATCAATAGTTAGCCTAATTAGACTGAGAGATGCCTTCCCCAATTTCCTCAAGCAAGCTTATCTTAAGAAGGGGCTTAGAAGGGGGTTGTCTTACTCATCTTTGCATGCCACTATCTCCTCCCCCTTTGAATACTTAGCAATGTGATCTCTTCAGGGAAAACGTAACTTCCTCTTTAAAGGAATTTTTATTGCCCTGGCAAAGCCATGTGGTCAGAGTTGTCCATATTGGCCTACCCTTCTCCCTTTGTCTTCTCTAGCATGAGGAGGCATCTTGGCATTGTCCAGGCAAGATGTAGTAGATATAGTTACTTTTATTATTTTTCCCTTTTCTTTAGAAGATAGCTCAGTGAAGCTAGTTAGCTCCAAGAACCTTTCCCATCTAGAATGGATGTCTTTTGTCTTTAATAAACATATTATTTTGGTCCTATGAAGTTGTGGATCTGCAATCCAGTTTCTGCTGCTTATGAACTGTGCATCTAGCACTCTGCTATATTTTTGGTGGAATTACCCCCAGAGAGGGTTATTTTGAGCCTAACAGCTCCTGATTTCCAACAGTAAGGTATAACATCACTTCTTGGTTAATATAACAGCCCATTACAACTGTTTTGTTACTTTTAAATTCATAGGATTTTTGACTCACAAAAGATGGAAGAAGACTCTATTACTTGTTCAGGTGCAGGGACATGATGTGCCTTGTGCTGCTTCCTCGCCATCAGTGGTGGGTTCTGGGGTTCACAGGACAAGAGTGTGCCTTGAACCAAGTAACTAAAACCTACACAGTTTTGATTATTTTTTTAGTAACAGAAAAGTATATAATTCCTATACAGGGGTGTAAAAAAGTGAAGCTTTTGAGCCACAACAGTTGCAACTGGACAAGGAGAATATAAAAGATTTATCTTGAATGCAGAAGGGAGTCTTCTTGAGTCAGGACTAAGGGGATCATTTTGTGACCTTCTTGTGAGGGGTATTTTAGTTATTCTTCCAGCAGTTCTGCTAACAAACACAAAGAAACCATGTGCCCCTTTCCTACTCCACCACTTCCCAGGATTCAGTGCTCCATGATGAGCCTCAAATTCTGGGGCTAAATCCAGTCTTAATTGAGGTCAGTTGTGTCCCTATGACATTCTCTGCTTCACCATAACACAGTGATGGCTCCTGGCTTAGTAAAAACATTAATCCATGACAAATTGTAATCAGTTTAAAGGGATTTTTCCAAGGTTTTCAGTAGGCATGGTTAGGTTCAGTCGGAATATTCATAATTTGGAATAAATTCGGAAATATTTGCTTTTTGAAGTGATTTCGTTTTTAAGGAAACAGGAAGTCTCTTTGCCCTTCCGAAGATTTTCCCCTCATTTTGGTTATGAAGCAGTAAGTGAGTCGGAAATGATTCAATTCAATGTTTCCCCTGCTTCTCTTCCCTGGCCTCAGCTCAAGCCTGGGAAGCCATGTTTAAAAAGCAGCCTGGGTGAATGTCCCCCCTTCCTGCCCCCTCCCATTCTGCCTGGGTCCCGGAAAGCCGCGTTAAAACAGCAACCTGGATAAATGTCCTCCCTTCCTTTCCCCTGGAAAGCTGCGTTAAAGAAGCAGCCTGGGTGAATGTCCCCCCTTTTTCTCCCCTCCCATTCTGCCTGGGTCCTGGAAAGCCATGTTAAAGAAGCAATCTGGGTAAATGTCCCCCCTTCCTTTCCCTTCCCATTCTTCCTGGGTCCTCCAAAGCTGCGTTAAAAAGACAGCGTGGGCGAATGTCCCCGCCCCTTCCTTCCCCCTGGAAAGCTGTGTTAAAGAAACAGCCTGAGTGAATGTCCCCATCCCCCCAAGGCCCATACCAAGGATTTTGATTTTGAGGGGGGCTGAGTTTGATTGGGGGGGCTGAGTCTGAGTAAGAGAGGATCTACCCTAGCAAACCTTTTGTATTGTTATCCCAATACCCCCATGCATATGGGCTATATTGAGCATGGTGATTAGATCACCCTGAGAATTTCGGGGGGGGGCTCCTCAAGCCCCCCCCCCAGGCTACAGGCCCGGTCCCCCCTTTCTTTCCCCTGGAAAGCGCATTAAAGAAGCAGCCTGGGTGAATACCCCCCCCCCTTCCTTTCCCTTCCCATTCTTCCTGGGTACTGGAAAGCCGTGTTAAAGGAAAGCTGCATTAAAGAAGCAGCCTGGGTGAATGTCCGTCCCCTGTGCCCCCCCCCCCACTCCTTTCTCTTTCTCTCCTTCATTCTACCCACAGAAACATTGTGGGTAAAAGTCTCAGGACAAAAAACTAATCTAGCATTAGGGATCTGCTATCGCCCTCCCAACCAAACTCCAGAGGCAGACTGCTATCTGGAAAATGAAATTAAACAGGCCTCAAAAAGCAATAAATTAGTCATAATGGGGGACTTCAACTATCCCCGAATAGATTGGCTAAATTCTTGTTCTACGCATGAAAGAGAGAAAAGGTTCCTCGACATGCTAGCTGATTATTCCCTTGAGCAGATGGTCATGGAACCAACCAGGGGAAAGGGGATCCTGGACTTGGTGCTAACTAATGAACAAGATCTCGTTCAAGATGTCCTTGTAACTGAGCCCATAGGTACCAGTGACCACAACACAATAACCTTCAACTTAAGTTTGATAGCAAACTGTCAGTGAAAACTAACACAGAGACCTTAAATTTTCACAAAGGGAATTTCACCAAAATGAGAAAAATAGTAAAGAACAAACTAAAAGGAACAGTAAAAAAAAATCAAATCCCTCCAGAATGCTTGGAAACTGTTAAAAAATACTTTAAAACAAGCCGAACTAAAATGCATTCCTAAAATAAGAAAGAGGCCGGGAAAGTCCAAGAGGACATCGGTATGGCTTATAAATGAAGTAAAAGATGTGATTGGAAAGAAGAAAAACTCATTTAAGAAATGGAAGGCTCTTCCTACTGAGGAGAACAGAAAGGAACACAAGCTCTGGCAAACTAAATGCAAAGCAACCGTCAGGAAAGCCAAGAGGGATTTTGAGGCACATATAGCTAAGAACATTTTAAAAAAAATAACAAAAACTTCTTTAAGTACATCAGAAGCAGAAACGCAACTAGAAAAGCAGTTGGGCCACTTGACGAAAATGGTAAGAAAGGGACAATAAGTGAAGACAAGGAGATTGCTGAGCGGCTAAATGGCTTCTTTATCTCCGTTTTCACACAGGAGGACAGACAACATATGCCTGCAGCTGAGTCAGTTTTTTCAGGGAGGGAATTAAATGAATTAAACCAGATAGAGATAAACAAGGAAGATGTTCTCACATGCCTTACTAAACTAAATGTCAACAAATCACCAGGGCCAGATGGCATCCACCCCAGAGTTCTTAAGAAAATCAAGTGTGAAATTGCTGAAATTCTAGCCAAAATATATAACCTTTCTCTAAGATCAGGCACTGTACCCGAGGACTGGAGGGAGGCAAATGTAACTCCGATCTTCAAGAAAGGATCCAGGGGTGATCCAGGAAATAATAGGCCAGTTAGTCTAACCTCAGTTCCAGGCAAAGTGATGGAAACCATTATTAAAGAAAAAATTACCAAGCACATAGAAGAACAGGCATTGCTGAAGGAAAATCAACATGGTTTCTCCAAAGACAAATCATGTCTTAC
This sequence comes from Anolis apletophallus, assembly GCA_030556195.1. Taxonomy (NCBI): domain Eukaryota; kingdom Metazoa; phylum Chordata; class Lepidosauria; order Squamata; family Anolidae; genus Anolis; species Anolis apletophallus. The sequence continues at coordinate 129,927,409 of JARBWK010000007.1, forward strand.
TAACTTGATAGAATTCTTTGAGGGTGCAAATAAACACATAGATAAAGGGGACCCAGTCGATATTGTTTACCTTGACTTTCAAAAGGCTTTTGACAAAGTCCCTCACCAAAGGCTCCTAAATAAGCTCTTCAGCCATGGAATCAGGGGACAGGTCTTGTCCTGGATTGGAACCTGGCTAAACGGTAGGAAACAAAGGGTGGTAATAAATGGACATTCTCTGGGTGGAAAGAGGTGAGAAGTGGCGTACCCCAAGGTTCAGTTTAAGGACCGTTACTTTTTAATTTATTCATAAATGATCTGGATGTAGAAGTAAATTGTGAGGTAGCAAAGTTTGCAGATGACACTAAACTGTTCAGGATAGTAAAAAATGAAACTGACTGTAAAGAGCTCCAGAAAGATCTCTCGAAATTGAGTGAATGGGCAACAAAGTGGCAAATGCATTTTAACCTAAACAAGTGTAAAGTCATGCACATCGGGGCAAAGAACCCCAAATACACTTATCAACTGATGGGATCAAAGCTTTCTGAGACAAACCAGGAAAGGGATCTTGGGGTTTTGGTGGACAGCTCAATGAAGAGGTCAACCCAGTGCGCTGCAGCAGTGAAAAAAGCAAATTCTATGCTTGGCATGATCAGGAAGGGAACCGAAAATGTTGTATTGCCTCTCTACAAATCTATGGTGAGGCCACATCTGGAGTACTGTGTACAATTCTGGTCACCGCACATCAAGAAGGATATAACGGAACTGGAAAAGGTACAAAGAAGGGCAACAAAAATGATCCAAGGGATGGAGCAGCTCCCTTATGAAATCAGGTTGCAACGCCTTGGTCTTTTCAGCCTTGAAAGACGGCGTTTAAGAGGTGACTTGATCGAAGTGTATAAAATCATGCATGGGATAGAAAAGGTGAATAAAGAAAAATATTTTCTCTGTCACACAACACTAGGACTAGGGGCACTCCTAAAGCTCCAAGGTAGGAAAGTTAGGACTAATAAAGGGAAATATTTCTTCACCCAGAGGGTCATTGGATTATGGAATTCACTTCCAGAGGAGGTTGTGACAGCTGTCAGCCTGGACAGCTTCAAGGCAGGATTAGACAGATTCATGGATACCAAGGGAATCAGTAGTTACTGAAATGGACATCCAAGTGTCACCTCTGTGTTGATGGAGGCAGGCAGGATTTCCCCCGGGTACTGGTTGTGGGGGTCGGGAGCAGGTGAGGGTTTTGCCCTCCTTTCTGCTAGAGATCCCTGTGTACAACTAGTGGGCCACTGTGTGACACAAAATGCTGGACTAGATGGGCTGAGGCCCGATTCAGCATGGCTCTTCTTATGTTCTTATGTTCCTCTCCTTCCTACTCTTTTCCTCTTCCTCCACTTAAGCAGTTGAGGGGGGAAAGGAAAGGGCCGGAGGATATTAGGAATGGTGGGTGTTGAAGTCCAAAACACCTGGAAGGAATACCTGATCTGCTCTCAGGTCCCATATAAATTGCCATGTAATGCATCTGCATTATGTATATACTCAGTGATGTAGACTTCTATCATGCAGTTTAGGGATTGCCTGTCCCCATATAGTCCCTTGAGATCACTGCGATCAGATGTAGCACCCATGGGCTCGTTCGTGCCACTGGGGGGGGGGGTGATCCGCCGGGGGTCCCGTTGGCAGTGGGACCCGCACAGGCTGGAAGGGACTCAGAGGATGAGTTGGAAGGCCCAAAGCAAGATTGGTCAGCCGTGCCTTTGCCCAGTTCACCTGTAGAGAGCTTAGCCTGGGATCTCGAGTGGGAGCATTCTCCCGGGAAGGAGCGGACCAGGTGGAGATGGGAGGCAGCGAAGCAGATAAGGGGAGATAGTTATGAATTCCCAAACGGCCGCGGTTCCCAAGAGCGGGCCGGGCAGCAGATGGAGGCTAGCGGCTGGGAAACTCATGCATGGGATAGGCTGCTTCTAAAGAAGATTTAGCGATACTGGACTGGAAGAGCGGGGCCGTTCTCATAAAGCTCCAAGGTAGGAAAGTTAGGCAGGAGGGAGCTTTCTTCCCCAGAGGTCGCCGATTATGGAATTCAAGTAGAGACTGGAGACGCCGGGCCCTAGTCAGCCTGGGCTTCAAGGCAGGATTAGACAGATTCATGGCCCCAAGGGAACAGTAATTACTGAAATGTTCTCCAAGTGCCACCTCTGTCTTGATGGCGTTGCAGGCAGAGTGAATCCTGGAGTACTGGTTTGGCTCGCCTTGGACCAAGACCTTGCCTTGTTTCCTAGAGATCCCTATGTACAATTAGTGGGCCATGTGACACAAAATGCTGGACTAGATGGACTGAGGATTGATTCAGCGGGGCCTTCTTATGTTTTTATGCCTATGTTGCCTTTGGATCTACCTTTTCCTCTTCCTCCACTTGCAGTTTTACTGAACTGCCGGAGGATATTAGGAATGGTGATTGTTCAATTCTAAAACACCTTTAAGAGAATTGCCTTTTTTGATTTGTTTTATTAAATAAACATAGTTAGCATTATGTATATACTCAGTGATGTGTGTTAAAGGGATTGCCAGTTCTAAGTCGGCGATTGTGACATCAGAAGATCAGAATCTCTTAATTATTCCTGGCGTGAAGTCTTACCACCTGATGGCAACCCGACGAAGGGCCTTCTCTATCATCGCCCCAGTTCTGTGGAATCATCTGACCCCTGAGACTCGGGCTTTGCGAAATTTGGTAACTTTTCACAAAGCTTGTAAGACTTTCTTGTTCAGACAAGCTTTTGAGTCTTAATGATATTTTAATGTGTATTGTTTTATTGCTGTGCTGAAATTCTGTAAACTGCCCCGAGCCTCTAGGAGTGGAGATGTACAAATCGAATAAATAAATTCGATTATACAATTTAGCAGTCAAAAGCTAACCGAAAGAGATAAGTCTTACAGGCCTTGCGGAGGGATGGTAAATCTATCAAGGCCCGAACTTCACTTGGAAGAGTGGTCCAGATTGATGGTGCCACCACAGAAAAAGCTCTACGCCGGGTGGACATTAGGCAGATAGATTGACGCTAGGTACCTCGAGGAGGTTCAGATGTTCGGAGCGGAGTGATCTCTGGGGCTGATAGGGGATAAGACGATCCCTCAAATACAACGGCCCCAGACCATGCAAGGCCTTGAAGGTTAACACCAGAACATCCTGACCAGGCATGTAGCCAGGGTGGTCCGCGAGAAGGCCTTACTGGTACATTATTTAAACTGTTATGTTTATTCATATCATGATCTGATCACCATGATCATTATATCCCACATTCATGGGGTTATTGGGATAACAATACAAAAGGTTTGCTCGGGTAGACCCTCTTCCACCCAGTCTTAGCCCCCGAACCAAACTCAGCCCCGAATCAAAATCCTGGCTACGGCCCTGTTCTGACAGTGAGCTGTTCAGCAGTGGAATATGCTGCCTTGGAATATGATAGAATCTTCTTCTCTAGAGGTTTTTAAGTATAGGCTGGATGGACATCTGACCAGAATGCTTTGATTGTGTGGTCATGCAGGGCAGGAGGTGGATTTGGATGGTCCTTGTGGTCTCCACAAACATTATAATTTTATGATTTTCTCTCCCTCTTGGCCAATAAGCTGCAGTTAGAGAGTCAGAGTTGCAAAGTTATCTTCTAGAAATCCAGATTAGCACAAAGTGTTGTTGTACAAGGCATTCCCTGTATGGTCTGATATAGGATTTCACTCACATAGTATTACAGAGCTCTGAAAAGTTACTATTCTGGACCACTGGTTTTTATCAACTAAAGAATTCTGGGATTTGTGCTTTTTGGATTTTTTTTTTAATTGGAGAAAAATCCTTCATAGCTGAGTGCTTATTTTAAAAATGCTGAAGTGAAAATATAACACTGAGCCAATTTCACCAGAAAGTCCCATAGCATTGTTCCTGTTAAAACCGGGAACTTTGTAGGTCAGAGAAGAAATGGCAAACTTTTAAAACTGATGATGCCACCAAACCTATGGGAAAAACAAAGGAAAAATGCATACTTTGAAGGACTAAAGAATAAGAGGCAAACAGGGATAACAGATTTGCTCAAATTTTATTATACCAGCTGAGTTCATTTCCATGATCCTATTTTTTGTTGTTGCCGTTGTTGCTAAACTTATCTCCTGACTTATGAGTGTGTTGTATGTGAAAGAGGCCATCTGCAACTGAGGAAGGCCAAATTAAGCCGCAGATGTGCCTTCTATGGACAAGGAAGGCTACAGCTTTAAGTAATAAGAGATCAAAGGATACAAAGGAAATAGCAACTGTCGATTCAGGTTGTGGCTTTCATGCCTTCACTGTAGAAACAGGCAACTAATCTATCTCTCAGGGACGGTTCATTTAGAGTGTGTACCGACAAAAGTGATTTTTAAAAATAATATGAATGGTATATATGAATCTGTAATCAGTTTACATACATTTGTGTCCCTATAATTTGCCTGAGAGTTGAACATTGGGGTGGATAGAAATTATCCCAAATTTAATATCAAAGTAGCTTATTATGTTAAAGCAAACATAGTTAAAAATAAATGGTATACAAATGTTAATTTTGTTAAATGTTTACTGTATGTGTTTTAACTGGTGAATTTTGTATGCTGTTAATTTTTAATTCAAACCATTATTTATTATTATTTACAGTATTTTTACCCCACCCTTCTCAACCCCTGGTGGGGGGGCACCTCAGAGCGGCTAGCAAGGCAGCAATTCGAGGCCTAATACTGTACATAAAATCACCATAAAACATACAAAATTAAAACAGAGCAATTAATTAAAAACAAAACCAACAATCAATAAAAATAGAAATTAAAAACAATGTTCAATCCACACATCCAATTGCTAAATCAGTAAAACCGTGTCCTCATCTCTGTCATCAAGCCAGTTCATTCCAGTTAAAGTACTGCTATGTCATTGTGCAAAGGCCTGGTTCCACAACCAAGATTTTACCTTTTTCCTGAATGCTAGGAGGGATGGGGTTGATTGTATTTCGCTTAGCAGCACATGTTGGACCTCAGCAGGAATTGTGGGCTCTACTGTGCAAGGGCTTGTGGGATCCACAGTGCAGGATGGAGATGGAACTTTTGCAAAGGTGTGCGACAGCACATTCCACAGGCGTAGAGCCACAACCTAGAAGGCCTTGTCTCAAGTCCCCGCCAGCTGCATTTGAGATGCTGGCGGAAGCAAGAACAGGGCCTCCCCAGATGATCTTAAAGTGTGAGGTGGGACGTAGAGGCAGATGTGTTTGGATAAGTAATGTAGCAACCCAGTTCTCTTTTGTGCCTGGGGGGCAGGGGGCAGCACCGGGGGATCCCACTTGCATTAGAACCAGCCGCAGCTGAGGAAGAAATGGAGGAAGGGGTTAATGAGCTAGCTGGACCTTCCTCTCCCACAGAGAGCTTGGCCTGGGATGAAGGATGGCCGGATGCCTATGAGGACTGGGAAGGTCAGGCTGATCCTGAAAGTGCTGATAGCGGTGATTGTTATGAGAAACCGGGTGGGTACGGATCACAGGAGAGAATTTGGGAAAACATGGGCGATGAGGCCATGGAAGCTGAAGGGGAGTTAGACTCTCATGAAGATAGTGAGCCAGGTGCTGGGAGGCATCGACTCCAGCAGGAGGGATTGGCACCGCAGCCTAGAGCGCCAGAGAAGCGCGAGATCCCGTGGCACAGACTACCGCCGAAGCCTAGAGCGTCAGGGGTCCCGCCGTGAGGTTTAAGTATAGGATCCGTGGGAACGGATCCTCAGTAGCTCGGCCACTTCTAACCTAGCGAAGTGTAGCGAGCAAAGGACCACAGAGCCAAGTTGCAGCTCGTACCTTGCCAAGAAGTTTCTTGGGGCCTTGATTGAACTTTACCTTGTTCTTTGATCCGCTTGGATTTGCGGAGCTTTTGCCAAGTCTTTTGCCAAGACCTTTGCCTTTGGATTTTGCTACGGACTCTTTACTTTTGAACTGAACTTTCAATACCTTTTGGACATTTGCCTTATTATCTGTTCTTTATTCTTCAATAAAATAGTTAGCTGATTACCGTCTCTGTGTGTGTGATTAAGGGGCCGGCCGAGTCCTTCCATCGTGACAAGTAAGCTGGGCCAGAACCGTATAGAGCTTTATAGGTCAAAACCAGCACTTTGAATTGAGCTCGGAAGTGGACCGGCAGCCAGTGGAACTGACACAACAAGGGGGTGGTATGCTCCCTGTATGTAGCACCTGTTAGAAATCTGGCTGCCACCCTTTGGACTAATTGCAGTTTCCAAACTGTCTTCAAAGGCAGCCCCACATAGAGTGCATTGCAGTAATCTATTTGGGATGTGACTAGAGTGTGGACGACTGTAGCCAGATCAGATTTCCCAAGTTACGGGCGCAGCTGGCGCACAAGTTTTAATTGTGCAAAAGCTCTCCTAGCCACCATTGAGACCTGGGGTTCCAGGCTCAGTGATGAATCCAGGATCACTCCCAAGCTGCGAACCTGCGTCTTCAGGGGGAGTGTAACCCCATCCAACCCAGGCTGTAACCCTATGCCCTGTTCAGCCTTTCGACTGACCAGGAGGACCTCTGTCTTGTCAGGATTTAGTTTCAATTTGCTAGCCCTCATCCAGTCCGACACAATGGCCAAGCACCGGTTCAAAGTCTGGACAGTAACAGGTGGGAAGGAGTGACAGATGTGGACTTCATCTGCGTACAGATAACACCTTATTCCGAAACTCCGGATGATCTCCCCCAGCGGCTTCATGTAGATGTTAAATAACACCGGGGACAGTAGTGAACCCTGAGGGACTCCACAAGACAATGGTTGTGGAGTCAAACAGGTGTCACCCAATAACACCCCCTGGCACTGACCCTCCAGGAAGGACCGGAGCCACTGCAGAGCAGTACCCCCAAGTCCCATTTCTGCAAGGCATCCCAGAAGGGTACCGTGGTCAATGATATCGAAAACTGCTGAGAGGTCCAGCAGAACCAACAGGGCACACTCCCCCTGTCGAGCTCCCAGCGTAAATCATCTACCAAGGCGACCAAGGCTGTCTCAGTACCATGTCCCGGCCTAAAGCCAGACTGAGCCGGATCTAGATAATCAGTGTCTACCAAGAACCCCTGGAGTTGTGAGGCGACCACAGGCTCCATGACTTTGCCCAAATAGGGGAGATTGGAAACTGGCTGATAGTTACCTAATTGAGTGGGGTCCAGTGATGGTTTTTTCAACAGTGGTTTTATAACAGCTTGTTTTAAGCTGGCTATAATTTAACCCACTCTGCCAAACCCCCTCTGGCTCCGTTTTCACACAGGAGGACAGACAACATATGCCTGCAGCTGAGTCAGTTTTTTTAGGGAGGGAATTAAAAGAATTAAAACAGATAGAGATAAACAAGGAGGATGTTCTCACATGCCTTACTAAACTAAATGTCAACAAATCACCAGGCCCAGATGGCATCCACCCCAGAGTTCTTAAGGAACTCAAGTGTGAAATTGCTGAACTTCTAGCTAAGATATATAACCTTTCTCTAAGATCAGGCACTGTACCCGAGGACTGGAGGGAGGCAAATGTAACATCGATCTTCAAGAAAGGATCCAGAGGTGATCCAGGAAATTATAGACCAGTCAGTTTAACCTCAGTTCCAGGCAAAGTGATGGAAACCATTATTAAAGAAAATATTACTAGGCACATAGAAGAACAGGCATTGCTGAAAGAAAATCAACATGGTTTCTGCAAAGGCAAATCATGTCTTACTAACTTGTTAGAATTCTTTGAGGGTGTAAATAAACACATAGATAAAGGGGACCCAATTGATATTATTTACCTTGACTTTCAAAAGGCTTTTGACAAAGTCTCTCACCAAAGGCTCCTAAATAAGCTCTTCAGCCATGGAATCAGAGGACAGGTCTTGTCCTGGATTGGAACCTGGCTAAACTGTAGGAAACAAAGGGTGGTAATAAATGGACATTTCTCTGGGTGGAAAGAGGTGAGAAGTGGCGTACCCCAAGGTTCAGTTTTGGGTCCTTTACTTTTTAATTTATTCATAAATGATCTGGATGTAGGAGTGAATTCTGAGGTAGCAAAGTTTGCAGACGACACTAAATTGTTCAGGGTAGTTAAAAATGAAACTGATTGTAAAGAGCTCCAGAAAGATCTCTCGAAATTGAGTGAACATTCAAACAGTCAAACAATTGCCGATTTAAATCATCGTCCTGAAAGTAGTCCATCAAGTCCATTAAAGCCGTCACTTTGCCACCAGGTCAGCCTAATCTGTAAAGGCCTGATCCCATAGCTGAGATTTCACTTGTTTCCGAAAGGTCAGGAGGGATGGAGCAAATCTAATTTCGCTTGGAAGAGAGTGCCACAGCCGAGGGGCCACCACAGAAAAGATGACAAAATACAGGCAAATTATTTAATATTGTTGCTAATCAGAAGCCTTGAAGCAGCAGTTAAAGAGAAGACACTCATGTTCTCCTCTTCTGAAAGAAGGTAAAGTTTGGGAAACAATCTGCAATTCCTTAATCTTCAAAAAACAAGGAAATAATAATAATAATTTGCATGTGACAACTAGAAAGAAAGGGGAAAGTTAATGACATATTGTCCTGTCCACCAACTTTATCATATAAAACTCTCTTTGTCACCCCATTTGTTTTATGAGAAGGAGAGAGAGGTTGAACTCCATGTTTTCCTGGTAATGTGTCATTCTTCCAGACTTGGGACAAATGAAGAAGCAGGCCACCTATCACTTCATCATCTCTCCATTTGCAGAATGTGCAACACCCCATTCCTGAACACATTTACTTGTAACATTTCCAAGTCGACCTTTTCAGGATCACACCTTCAGTAAGCTTTTCTGGTGAATGGTCCTGAAGCAGATGGAACATATTAAAAGTTCAAAATGAGATACATGTTGCTGTTCCCATGTGAGATGTCAACGGAAAACAATATATGTGGATCCATGGGGGGAAACTGTTGTGGGGGCAGGGAAGAAGAGGAGATCAAAGAGGAATCCTGCTCTCTTTCATCTTCCTTCTCCCACCTCCATCCAACGCATGCCTTCTCCTAGCTTCGTGAAGTCATCTATTTCCATATGCAGCCAGAGGTTGACTTTAGACCAGACGACAGCTCAGTGTGGATTTTGTCGGGTTCTTTCCCTCTTGTTGCTCCAGTTTAAAATAGCTTGTATTTTCTGCACTGGCTTTTAAACCTAATACAGAAATTTACCAAATGTATCATGCTCACAGGGTCAGAATTCAAAGTGAATTTAGCAGATTAGAGAGCTGGTGTAAACAGTAGCACCCATACACAACCTCAGAGGACATTTTGTAACAAAAAATAATTTTGACAATAACAATTACAAAATAAAATGATCCTAAAGTCACAAAAATGGCCCTGGAGGCAAAATGTGGCCCACAGGTGGAAGTCATAGGATGGAGAGAAGGGTCTTCTCAGAAGATTTATTTATTTCGGACATTTGTATCCCGTCCTATCTCGACCTCCGCAGAGGGGCTCAGGGCGGCTAACAACCGGCACACCATGATGCCTACAACTAAAAGCATAAATATACAATTTAAATAAAAACAGTATAAAAACATTCAAACAGTCAAACAGTCGCCGATTTAAATCATCGTCCTGAAAGTAGTCCATCAAAGTCACATTTTTCCCCACTCCTAAATTAGACCATGGGTGTTGTTTGGGTTTGCATTCAGACTGTCCTCAATTGACTTTGTTGTCTCCTGATAGGAGTCATTAGACCTTAGTACTGCTTTTGACTCTTCTTTCAGTTTTTCCTTATTTGCTTGTCCTTTAGGGCTTGGCCAGCCCTTGGACTCCATCTGTGAGCCTTGCGGCTGGGTCTTTCCCACTCTGGAACAGGAAACCAAGGGACCAGGTGCTAACTGATAGGTAGCATGTGTACATGTGTGTGCAATACCAGAATTAGGGTGGGTGATAATGTTGTGTATCAACCACCCCCAAGAATCAGTTCACAATTTGATCTTGACCATTCACTTGGATGAATTTCTAGCCAGTCCACCTTGACTTAGAACTATATCTAAAGTTAGCTTTGGAAAGTGACATCTTTGTGCCCCCACTGGCTACCTTTGGAAATTAATTGATTGATCAGTTTGCACCTACATCTCTACATAATACAGAGCAGAATTAACACACCTTTGTGTCATCCGAGTTCCTCCTAATACATGTATTACCTAGAGGAGGATTGGGCTGTGTGTCCAGTGGGTACTGTGGCTGGAGATTCTCATAATTATTGCCCACTCCAAGAAACTTTTCCAGGATCTGCTACCTCTACTTTATGTCTCCCAACAAGAGACATAAGGTAGAGGTATCAGATCTTGGAAAGCCACATTGAAGATCTAATACTTATTTTAATTTCAAGCAATTGTTTTATTTTGTTCTCTTTAGCCCAGCAATAGGCATTATTTCCTTCTCAGAGCCTCCATCCTAAATCTATCCTGCCAGGACATGATTTTACTGGTCAGACAAGCATAATAGCATCCAGTTGGCAAGTGTAATTACCACGAGCAGAGCAATCACGTGCATAGATTTCCTTTGACTTTATGGCCTGTCTTTTTGAATCCTCTTCACATCAGTGGCTGAAGGTCTCCAAAACCCCATGGACCATTGTGATCATAAACACAGCAGTCTATTTCACCCAAACTGTTGGCACACCCCTTTTCTCTCCTGGTGGAGCTTTCTCTCCCAGATTCAGACAATTCTGCACTTTGGTATTTTGAGGCGGCCAAGTTTCTTCTGTGGATTACATCACCTTTTTTCGGCAAAACACATCTGCTTCTACTTGCACAGTCTAGGTGCTTTTGCTTTGCCTGGCTATAAAAAAGGGAGGCTTTCCTTGATAAGCCTCCTTCAAAGCTTCTTCTGGCTTCTATTCACCATCTCCTCCCTTTTTCTGATTCACTATCCCTTGTCCCAAAGTATTCCTTTTGATTGATGGGTTTTCAATAGTGTGTCCCACCTTTTATTTTATTAGACTTGAATTTTATTTTTTAGATTCACTTTCATCCATCTGTTCTTGTGAACTAAGTCCGGGCAAGTTCCAACTCACTCTTGTACTCTTGTGCAGAGCTCAGAGGGAATACCTTTTTGACCTGTAACTCTCAGAATCTCCCTAGTCAATATGGGTTACATTTTTTGAAAGACAGCTTCCAGAACTGGGTTACAGTAGAGTCTCGCTTATCCAACATATACGGGCCGGCAGAAATTTGGATAAGCAAAAATGTTGGATAATAAGGAGGGATTAAGGAAAAGCCTATTAAATGGCAAATTATGTTATGATTTTACAAATTAAGCACCAAAACATCATGTTTTACAACAAATCGGCTAAAAAAGCAGTTCAATAAACAGTAACATTATGTAGTTATTAGGCATGGTTAGGTCCAGTTGGAATCTTCATAATTCAGATTAAATGCAGATCAAATTCCATTTTGAATCAATTTCGAAGTGATTTGGGAATCCAGAAGTCTCCTTGCCATTTCGAAGCCATTGTCGCCATCTTTGTTCCAACTCAGGAAGTGAATCGGAAAAGACCCAGTATTTGGAGGCAAGCAGCAACTTGCATGCTGGGATGCTTGCCTCCAGCCAATGAGGGGAAACCATGTGGGAAAGGAAGGGGTTTCGGCATGGCAGCCATTGCTCTTTTAAAAAGCCTGCATGTGCCTCGTGGGCTCATTGCGAGCCAGGGACACGAACAGGACTAGGCAGCTTGGGTGAGAAAGGTGCCACGCCACCACTTTGCAAGGGAACAACAGGGTTGGGGACAAATTGGGGAAACTGGCTGGAAGCAGGCCCCCTTGCCTGCAAGGCTTTCTTGTGTGTGAGGAGGGAAGAAGGGCAGGGCATCTGGGAGAAGTGTTCTTCTCTTGCCTGCCACTGCCAATTTTCCTTTTTGAAGCAGTGATTTTAACTTTCAACAGACCTGAATCCCCTTTGGGTTACACTTTGGATTTTGGGATCCCAGAAAGTCCCTTTGGACTTTGGAAAGCCCATTTTCTGCTAATAATTTCCTTGGGGAACCACACTATATTCTTTGTCTGCTTTGGGTTTCACATTGTACTTTTGGAAACTAGAAATCTCCTAATCTAAACATTTCCTTGGGGAAACACAAAATACCACTTTGTAGCCCCCTTTGTCTGCTTTGGGTTACACATTGTACTTTTGGAAACTAGAAATCTCCTATAATTGCTAATAATTTCTTTGAGAAAACACACAATAAAAGTTTGGAGGCCTTTGTCTGCTTTGGGTTACACGTTGTACTTTTGGAAACTAGAAATCTTCTAATCATTTCCTTGGGGAACCACACCATACAACTTTGGAACCCCCTTTTTCTGCTTGAGGTTGTCCTTTTGGAAACAAGAAATCTCCTATAATCTGCTACTAATTTCTACCACTGTGGTAAGTTTTGTCAGTAGTGGTCTAAAAATGAGGGAAAGGGAATCCCCCAAGTTTTGCCTGTCCTCTTTGCAGTTTTTCACACATTGTGCAATCGCGCCCGCCATTAACAAAGCAATTTGGAAATTTCCTATAATCCCAACTTTTTGGAGGAAAATTTCAGAAATCATTTCGGAATCAAATCGCCAACACCCCCTACATCCAAAACGAGTTTTGAACCATTTTTTCCTTGATCAAACAAGCCCAGTAGTCATTACTGTATTTATGAATTTAACACCAAAACATCTCAATGTATTGAAACAGCTGTGGATCCAGATGGGAGGCAGACTGCATTGGATAATACAGAATGCTGGATGAGTGAAGGTTGGATAAGTGAGACTCTACTATAGCTATTGGGGGGATAGAAGCTCATTGCCTCCTCAAAAAAGATTTCCCTCTCTAGAAAAAAAATCCTTCTGTTCCCACATTTCTAGCATTGCCATAATGTAAACTTGAACTGAACATTTAAATAAGTTTGGCTTTCAAAGGAAAGGAGTAGTCACAGTTACCAAGGGAACACAAACACAGCAAATATTAGATAGGAAAGCTTTTTCAGTGTCTCACTCTCTGCAATGTTAGAAATTTGGGGACCAAAGGGAAATTTCACTGGAAGGCAGAATTCTTTCTTAGAGGGGATTGGTTCCCCATTTGCCCCTGATGTAACTGTACCCCTGAGAAATTGGAAGGGCTTACCAAAATAATGGTGGAAAATATTGGAAATATTCTATGTGTTCCTAACAGTTCCGAGATTTCAAAAATTTTCTGTGGGCAAAAAAAAAGCTTTTTGATCAATGTTGGCTGGATTTCTAGAGCCACTCCTATGTCCACAACATACCCTAAGTATTATCTAACTTCAGTTTGAATTACCCCAGCTTCAGTCCAACAGCAGTTAAGGAGTCATTTGTCAATTCAGTGTCGAGTGAAATATCGTTCTTTTTGTTGTTGTTCAGAAAATTATTTAATTCCACCTCTCCTTGTTTTTTATTCCTCTGCATTTGAGGCGACTGATATGATTTCTTATTATTCTTGGGAGGGGCTGGAGAGACATATTGATGTCATTGCTGTGACATGTTGTGGCTGCAGCTTAGGAAAGGGTAGCATTTAGATTCTTTTTCAAACAATTGGCTGTAACACCAGGGGCTTTCTATGGGCCTGCCGCTAAAGCATAATAGTATCAGTTCCAGCATGCCAAAACCATCTGCCAAGGGACCCAAACTTGAATTAATCAAACCTCCTTCAGAATTCCCATGAAATCCATTCAAAAGACAACATCACTGTGGGTTGTGCTTCCTTACTGTCAGACAAGCCCTTTAAAATCACAAGACAGATGCGTTCAGCCCCATCCCGACTTTGGAAAACAATCTTTGAAACACACACAAATGCCCTTGCTTGGATTACTTATTTTTCTAAGCTAGGGGTGAGGAAAGTGTTCCCTTAGGGCTGTCTCCCCTGACCCTTAAATGTCCCTTAAGGGGTTTGTGGGGCATTTTTGGCACAATTTGCCCCAAGCTATGTCCTTTTTTTAAAACAAAAAGTGCCCCCAACATTGACTATTGGCAGAAAATAAAACCTCTCCAAGACCTGAAATGGTACAGAAAGGTAAAAAAAAATATGGTGAGATTGCCTGCAGCGTAGGTGGGGAAGGCTTCTAACTTTGCATTGGGGTTTGTGGCCATGTGTTGGATTTCATCCCTGGACTCAGGGGCGGTCCTACAGGTAGGCCAAGGACGCCGCCATGTGAGGCGCCATCTGGGAAGGGGCAAATTCTCCCGCCTGCCGGGCGCCGGCGCCAGACAGCGTCCTGGCCCTGCTGATGTTCCTTAGGCAGCACCGCAGCTGCCTGCTTTTGGGCCCCGCCAGCCCTGTGCGCTCCGATGCCGCTTCTGGGCATGTGCAGAGGTTTTCACACAGGCGCAGTTGCTCCGGAGCTGAAGTTGAGCGCAGGAGCAACTGCGCATGCACGAAAACCTCCGCGCATGCCCAGTAGCTTCTGTGTGCAGAAGCATGTAAGCAAAGCACTCCCTATCGGGCATATTGGAATGATATTTATTATTATTATTTATTTACTCGAGATGGTTTACATGCAGCAAGTAATGCACATAAAAACATTAAATACAACATTTAAAACATTGATACAGAGAAGATTAGCAAGTTTCAAGACCTCAATGAGTAGCTAGACTAGAGATAGGTTTAGGCTGAGAGATTTCCCCATCCCCACCCCATTCCTGTGAATGTTTCCCAAAAGGGCTTTGTCTTTACTCCTCATCCTTGCCATTGTGCTCCCCCCTTGATGATGTAGCAATGGAATTCTATGAGAGAACTTCTTTTTTAAAGGTATTTTTATTGCCCTGGGGTTGTCGTGCGGTCTCCACCATTTTCCAGTCTTTTCTGCTTTTCTTTCTACCTATAAGGATGCACATTTTGCCTGTCTCTAGGCAAAATGTAGCTGCATGGACTTTTTGCCCTTTTCTCTCTTTAGAAGATTAGATTTAATAAGCCAGTTAGCTCCAAGACCTTTTCTATCATTTTTTTACTTCAATAAATATTTTGAATCTAAAGTTCTGACTCTACAATCCTGTGCCATCCTAAGAATACAAGCTTATCCCAGTTTCGCTACATCCTGTTATGAAGTTTACTTCTGGTACTCTGCTATATTTATGGTGGAATCACCCCAACAGAGGGTTATTTTGAGCCTAACAGCTCAGATTCCCCAACATCATTCATGATCAATGGTGGGCCAGTACAATAAAACTTTTTTTCCTGGGTTCTTTCATGATAGGCAATTATAGTCTTCCCTCCATATTCATGAATTCCGCACCCATGGATTCAAACTCCATGTTTCGAATATGCATACAGTGTTCCCTCTCTACTTCGTGATTCGCTTTACATGGACTCACTGATTTGCGGGTTATTGAAAATATTAATAAATAATATAAAATATTTACGTCCAGTAGAGGCCAGGGACCCTGGAAGTGTGGCAGCCTGACGCTCGGCAGGAAAGGCCTGCCTCCCTGGCCTCCACAGACCCCGGAAGTGTTGCCAATTCCATTTACTTCTCTGTCATCCCACTTCAGACTCTTTAAAAAGTATATAAGGAAAACAAACCAATGACATTCAGAAGACTGCACAGTTCCCACCTTAATTAAGAGCATTTAAGCTAATTGTGTAAACCTTTTCCCAGGGGATATTGGAGGTAACCCCCCCCCCCTTGCAGGACTATGTAAAAGATAGTTCAAAACCAAGGAATTCATAGTTTTGCCAAGGACACCAGGCTAGAATGATCCCATAATCCCCTATCTCTCCCCCATGTGGGAACCTAAGACTCTTTTCGTGGTCCCAAGCCCCACATGGCAACGCCCCTGTAACCCAAACTAGCATCTGACCAATTTGGCTATTATTAATTGGATTTTTTAAATTAATGAAACTCCTGTTTTATGAATGGACTCCGGTTACCCAGTGTTCCTAGGGCTTTCTATACAACCTCCCCATGCACTCTTATGGACTTTCTATTAACTTTTTGGAAACCTTTAATCAATTTTTCATGGACTTTGGAAATCTTATGGACTCTATGCCAAACCCTTATGAACTTTTATGATATTTCACTGATCTATATGAACCTTTTGTGGAGGGAGGGAGGGCTGCCACGGCTTCCTTTGGCCTTGCATGATTTATCCCTTATGAACCCCTTGTATGTTCCCCTTCCCCATACCATTGTATGTGTATATGAAATATGAAGGAAAAACCACTGTTTTCAAAATCCAGCAACTTGTCCGGCTCAGGAAGTTTCCTCATGCTTCCTGTGCTACTAATCCCTTAACAAAATGTTTCACCAAGCCCATTTTCAGGGATAATGATTAAATGACTACTGACCTGGGCCTCGGAGAGCAGGAAGCTAGGCTACCCAGAACAATAGGGTTTATGGACATATGGTATCACCCAACATAAAGGGCATTTTCTTATCTGCAAGGAACCAGGAACTTTGCAACAGCCTCCCCATTGTGCCAAGCCAATTGGCTGAAACCAGCTTCCAATTTCATCAATAGATCCTATATCCAGGACGGAAGGACAACAAAGAATCTGGCCCCTGAGCTAGACCAACATGTTATTTTGGCTTGAGGGCTTAAGCAATTGTTGAGCCATTTTGCAAACATTAGTCATTTAAACCAGTCAACTAGACATTTCTTCATTGTTTCCCTGTTGCCCGCCTCCCTTTCACTCCATTGGCTGAGAGGCCAAAGCAGGGCTCAGGCTTCCATTGGCTCTCCTGCTGGCTTGCTGACGTCACAGCCAATCATAACAAAGCCAGCTCGGAAGGGGAGGAGAGGGATGGGCACAGAAACTTTTGAATCTGAAGGCTATAAATATTGTATCTTTTTGCCCAGTGGGCATGTCAGCTCCTGAACAAATGATTGCAGTTGACATCTGTTCCAGCTGGAATGAAATAAACATCTTGGTGGCTTTCCTTCAGCTTGGTAATATTTATTGGGACAAAATAGGAAAAAATATTTTCAGGTGTTTCTTGTCTCACCAGGTGTCCGGATCCTCTTTTACGGGTCTGGCAGGTCCTAGCCTTGGCAGAGCCTCCTAAATTTGAGTTTGACATCACAGGGCTGGCAATACAACATAAGAACATAAGAAGAGCCATGCTGAATCGGGCCTCAGCCCATCTAGTCCAGCATTCTGTGTCACACAGTGGCCCACTAGTTCTACACGGGGATCTCTAGCAGAAAGGAGGGCAAAACCCTCACCTGCTCCCGACCCCCCACAACCAGTGCCCGGGGAAATCCTGCCTGCCTCAATCAACACAGAGGTGGCACTTGGATGTCCATTTCAGTAACTACTGATTCCCTTGGTATCCATGAATCTGTCTAATCCTGCCTTGAAGCTGTCCAGGCTGACAGCTGTCACAACCTCCTCTGGAAGTTCCATAACCCAATGACCCTCTGGGTGAAGAAATATTTCCTTTATTAGTCCTAACTTTCCTACCTTGAGCTTTAGGGAGTGCCCCCTAGTAACTACTGATTCCCTTGGTATCCTATCCTGCCTTGAAGCTGTCCAGGTGAAGAAATATTTCCTTTATTTGTGTGACAGAGAAAATATTTTTTCTTTATTCACCTTTTCTATCCCATGTATGATTTTATACACTTCGATCAAGTCACCTCTTAAACGCCGTACAAGAGATGGAATAAGACAAACATGTCAGGCAGCAGATATTGGAAGGTGCACAGCAATGACAGCCCACCAGCTGTTTCCTCCTGAGCTCTTTATCGGGTCGCTTACCTTTATGGGATTGGGCAGAGATATGTGTGCTACACACCCTCTCCTGAACTTTATTTATTTGTTTATTTATTTATCTAGGGCATTTATATCCCATCCTATCTCAACTTCCGCAGAGGGACTCAGGACGGCTAACAACCGGCACAGCACAGTGCCCACAACAAAACAAAGCATACTTCACAAACTGGCCAATGGTCTTGGTTTTGTTGTAGACCACATAGCATTGCCAAGTAGAACTCAATGCCAGCTACCTGTCCAGTTGACTTCCATGCATAGAATGGAGTATATGTACTCTCTTGTTTTTTGTATCAGACAGCAAATATCTTGAGCCAGCCCTGTAATTAATGGTTACAGGCAAACCTCTGCTACCTGTTACTATTTGCCAAAAAAGCAAGTCTACTACAGAAATGCAAGGCATTCCCTATTTTCCTTCCTGATGCTGATGTCATGCAAACAATGGAATTGTGTTAGCAATATATCTATCGATGTCAGCAGTCCAACACTGTCAGTTCTGCAGAATAAATGCTCATTGGAGGACTTCCAAAATCTCAGCAAAATGCCCCATGGCTACGATTATATTTAGATCTGGAGCAACAGTTTAAAACATTTCCACCCTCTTGGTAATGTCATATTCCACTCTCTCATATTTGGGATATGTCAGCCAGGATCTCTCTCCATGCTCGTGCCTCTGGCCCCCTGGTAATGTCATCTGCAGATGAGTTTACATTTGTCTCATCCCATCAGCAGATGCTTATTTCCATGCAAACCCTTATCCGCTGGTCTAGTTTCCCCCCTATAGTGGGAATATTTGACAATCCCTGCAATCCACATAGAAGAATCCAAGAAGTCCAGTGTTTGTATTGATCTTTACCAAACAAACTTATCGTAGCAATTGTAATCTCTACCAAAACCAAGTATTTCATAAAGCAAATGGCTTTACTGGCACATGCAAGATCAAGCTACCCCAACCATGTTGGATTACAATGGAGGCACTTACCGTCCTGGGATATTCTAGAGTTTCCTGATACTGCGAGTCCACTTCTTATCCATGCCCTTACATTCTTTCTTGTGCAAATAAAACCCTTAGCATTTCTATGGAACTAGATTTTACTGAAATCAGTAGGGAAATCTGCTATTGCCTTCCAGAAGTGATTGGATTTCAACTGTTTTTGAATTTTAACTCAGTTCCAAATTCATATAGTCAGTGGTTATGCATAACAGGAATTCTAGTTCACAGTGTCTGGGGGGGTTGCAGTTTCCCCGTCTCTAACTTGGGACAGGATTACATGTTAAGATATCTATAAATAGAATGGGAGCCTGTGGTGTAGCCGATTAAATTGCTGAGCTGCTGAATTTGCTGACTGAAAGTTCAGTGATTCGAATCCAGGGTGAGCTTCCACTGTTAGCCCCAACTTCTGAAAACCTAGCAATTTGTAAACATGCAAATGTGACTAAATCAATAGATACTACTCCGGCGGGAAGTTAACGGTGCTCTATGCAGTCATGCTGGCCACCTAACATTCGAGGCGTCTACGGAGAATGCCGGCTCTTCAGCTTAGAAATGGAGATGAGCACCACCCACCAGAGTCAGACACTACTGGACTTATACTCTACATCCAGCCTAATTTTGACATATTTAAGACTTCCATGTAAATACATCTTCATAAATATGTGTGATGCATGTGCATTTAACTCTGGGCAGGTTGACTGTTTTCCTTCACATATAGATATTTTAAGATTCTCATTGAATCCAACACATTCTGTAGCTGAATTTCTTTTTTCAAAGAAGGACAGCACCATTGAACTGTTAACCTATTCACCAGGAATCCTCTGTTCTTGGCCGTTTATGAGGACTTGAAAGGACTTCCACTCTGCCCTTTGCTATGTATGTTTGTCTTTTCTATCACTTTCATCTCTTCTCCCTAAATCCCACACTGTCCGCTTGTCCTTGATGTTTTTAATTTGTACCTCTTTATTACTCAAAGCTTGGCTTTTCTTCTTTATTTGTGTGCCTTGCCTTTAAAAAATGGACTGTGAGTCATTACAGCACGAATCACAGATATTTCATTCATAAAACGTAAAGATATATCACTTAAGAAAACTTGCATATTACTGATTGAAAAAAGGAAAAGGGGACATCTCTTTTCCTCTGTTGCTCTCTCTAATATGAAACACATGATAGATAAATGTGCCTTTACCGTTATCTTACGCTTTGCTTCCATAAATTTATTAATGATGATCTATGGCAGTGCCATATAATGTTTGGATAGTACCAACGGAGAGAAATGTGCACCACAGATCTTAGTAAAAGTGACACAATCCTTGACCCAGGGCTTATCAGCTGCATTATATAACAACTGTGAGGCAAAGGACTAGGAGCTGTGGGAAGGGATTTAGAAAAGATGGGAGTAAGCTGTTACCGACTCTTAAAGATTTTTAAGACAGTGTTTTTATGGACAGTGGGCATGGACACGATACCAAACCTATTCAACTGCAATTCACTTAAAACATAAGTTCTGTTAAAATAGATTTGGTGGATTAATAGTAGAGGATTAATAGTAAACTAAAAGTAAAGACAGTGGTGGATAAACGGTAATGCCAGAGTGCAGCAGTTATGATTTAAAATTCAGGCTGGATCTACACTGCCATATAGTTTGGAACTGCATTATATGGTCAGTGTAGACTCATATAATGCAGTTCAATGAAGTTAAACTACATTATATGGGTCTACATTGACCATATAATGCAGTTCTGAACTGCATTATATGGCATTGTAGATCCAGCCTGAATGGAGCCATCTTGTGTTCACCAATTGCTATGTGTGGCATCATTCAGGAATCCAAGGAGAAGGTATTCAACTACTTAGACATCAAAGCAAGGAAATCCCTCTCTCTCTCCAATGTCTTCCTAGAGTTCATTGCTTCCACAGATGAGCACAGAGAAGTTCTTCTTTGAATTGGACTCAAGAACAAACTGGAAATTAGTGCAGCTGTTTCCATGTGATGTTACACAATTTGTAAAATAGTGTCTTATAGTAATTAAAGTGTTGGACTTTGCCAATGGAAACCAAAGGTTGATTCCCTCAACTATTAAAATCCTTCCACACAGTCATATAATCTGGAATATCAAGGCAGGTAATCCACAATATCTGCTTTGATCTGGATTATATGAGTCCACACTGCCAGACTTTATACAGCTGTGTGGAAGGGGCCTGGAAAATAGACATGGTTTAGAACCCAAAAATAGGAAATCGGAAATCTAATGGGGTGTGTGTGTTTTTTATTAGTAATAGAAAGACTTACAGAAAATTTTCCAAAAATTTCTAAAATGTAACTTAATTACTAACGAAATTTCTTAGTAGTTCGTATGCCAGCGCATGCGCATTCCAGATGGTTTTGGCCTACAACTCCCAGAAATCCTAACAGCTGGTAAATTGGCTGGGATTTCTGGGAGTTGTAGGCCAAAACTTGAATAAATCACACTGAATTCTAGATGGGACTCTCCAAATAGGAAGGAGGGAGGGGAAGGGGGAGGGAGGGGGTATTCTATTCTTGGAAGCAGCAAAAAAAGGAGGAGGAACCCCCCCTGCTCCTCGCTGCCTCTCTCCCCCGATCCTGAGGGAGCGAGGGCCCAAGTTTGCCCAGGCTGAGAGGAAAAGGAAGAGGCCTGAGGCTGTGAGGAATGGTGTGAGTTGAAGTCAAAAACACCTGGAGGGCTGAAGTTGGCCCGTGGGGGGGAGAAGCATGTGAGAGAGTGCAGAGAGAGAAAGGAGGAGAAGTGTGTGTGTGTGTGTGTGAAGTTGGCCCCTGCGGTGGGGCAAGACAGAGCAACGGGGAAGAGAAGGGAGGGGGGAGAAGCATGTGAGAGAGTGCAGAGAGAGAAAGGAGAAGTGTGTGTGTGTGTGTGAAGTTGGCCCCTGCGGTGGGGCAAGACAGAGCAACGGGGAAGAGAAGGGGGGAGAAGCATGTGAGAGAGTGCAGAGAGAGAGAAAGGAGGAGAAGTGTGTGTGTGTGTGTGTGTGTGTGTGTGTGAAGTTGGCCCTGCGGTGGGGCAAGACAGAGCAACGGGGAAGAGAAGGGGGGGAGAAGCATGTGAGAGAGTGCAGAGAGAGAAAGGAGGAGAAGTGTGTGTGTGTGTGTGTGTGTGTGAAGTTGGCCCCTGCGGTGGGGCAAGACAGAGCAACGGGAAGAGAAGGGAGGGGGAGAAGCATGTGAGAGAGTGCAGAGAGAGAAAGGAGGAGAAAGTGTGTGTGTGTGTGTGTGAAGTTGACCCCTGCGGTGGGGCAAGACAGAGCAACGGAGAAGAGAAGGGTGGGGGGAGAAGCATGTGAGAGAGTGCAGAGAGAGAAAGGAGGAGAAGCGTGTGTGTGTGTGTGTGTGAAGTTGGCCCCTGCGGTGGGGCAAGACAGAGCAACGGGGAAGAGAAGGGAGGGGGAGAAGCATGTGAGAGAGTGCAGAGAGAGAAAGGAGGAGAAGCGTGTGTGTGTGTGTGTGTGTGAAGTTGGCCCCTGCGGTGAGGCAAGACAGAGCAACGGGGAAGAGAAGGGAGGGGGGAGAAGCGTGGAGGACTACACTTTCCAGAATGCCTAGCAGCAGCGTCACTTCCAGTTCCCCATAGAAATGCGGGAAAAAAGAAGAAGATGAATGAAGGCGGGAAGGAAATGAGGGGAGAAGACAGGGAGAAGTGAGTAGTACAATAATTAAGAATTAATTACGATCATAATGCAAATTGTTGGCCTCAAGGACCGTAAAAGAAAGTCTACTTCCTGGTTAGCTGCCGTGATGCGTATAAACTAGAAAGTCCCATTACATACGAATCACTTATGATTTCTTTTAATTTTCATAACTTTTTTCTCATGCCTACTGGGTAACTCTGGGTGAATCACACACTTTCAGCCCCTGAAAACCTCATGATAGGTTCACCTGAAGATCTCCATAAGTCAGGGATCCTCAAACTTTTAAAGATGAGGACTGGTTTACAGTTTCTGTGGGCTCTTCCTGATAGCCCTTTATCCCAGGAGCATCCGCGTTTAAAAAAGATGTTCCTGGGGGCCTGTCTACACCCACCCCATAAAGTGCACACTTTCTGGGGTGGGTGCCCTGATGTTCTGCTGGGACTGGCCTGGAAGAACATTTGGAGACCTTCCCCACCCCGCCCCAAACCCCTTTTAAAAGTAAAATAAACTTATCTGGCCTCCAAACTTATCTGGCCTCCAGTCTTCCTGGAGCTCTCCCAGTGCATAGAAATGACATGCCAGGAGAGGGGGGTGGGGCGGAGGAGGAAACCACCCCCCCCCCCCCCCCGCACCAAGAAGGCCAGGAATAAATCCACTATCTAATTAATTTGCCATAATTGAAGGTTTTCCTGGATTGTGGCAAATTAATTGCGGGTAGGCCAGAACATCATCTGGACAGCCCCCTTTTTATTGCTGAAGTTTCCAAAATAAAAGGGCTGTCTGGATGGGCCCTCAGACTGTTGGGACTATAGTTTGAAAAAAACCCCACATGAACAGATTCCTATACCCCAGGGCAGGGGTGCCCACACTTTTTCATCATGCGAGCTACTATATGAACAATCAAGTTGAAAAGATCACCTGTTGTGCATGTGAGCGTGTGCACGCACGTGCGCGTGCACGCTCATACTGCAGCCTTCCGTCCGCACGGGGCTTCTTTCTTGCCTGCCCACGAACTCGCCGCCACACGCACCCGGGAAGGGGAACATCCTTGCCTGCGCGCGCTCTCTCTCTCTCTTAATGTCTTCGTTGCCTTCCTCCTTCCTGCTGCGTGCTTTCGCGAAGCAGGAAGTCCCCATCCTGTCCTGCTTCTTGCGTGCACAGCAGGCCCCTCCCACGCACGCAGCAGGAGGGTATTTATAGGCGCACCAGCCAACGCTCCGGCCAGATATGACTTCGGCGGCGGCTCGGAAGGCGCAGGGCTGGGAAGAGGGGCTGCCTGGCTGCTGTCTGGGCCGGGAAACTCAACCGAGGGACCCATGTGAGGCTGGAGCCTTCCCACGGCAGCCTCCCTCCTCGAGGCTTCCTTACCTGGGCAGGAGAAGGAAGAGTGGAAGAGATGCTTCCCCAAAGTGACAGGTGCAGCGGGGGGGGGGCCCTTCCTTCCTTTCGAGGGTGTCATTCAGAAAGGACGCCCAAGTGGACGGCTGGCAGGAAGGAGGACCCCTCCCACTGGTGGCAGTCCATGCCCACGGGAGAGAGAGGGGGGGGTGGCTCTTCCTAGCCGGCTCTGAAGAGCCACCTCCTCTCTCTCTCTCTCTCTCTCTCTCTCTCTCTCTCTCTCTCCCCGTGGGCCTTCGTCCCCTTTCTCCTTCTAGGGCGAGGGAGGGCGAGGCGGAGAAAGGCGGTGAGGGCACAAGCAGCAGCAGCAAGTGGAGTCTCCATCCCCGCAGCCCCCTCCTCTTCGGGTTCAGCCCCAGGAACACGGCGGAGCCCTCCCTCCTCGCCCCCAACCAAGGAAAGAAAGCAGCCCCACACAGCTCGCCGCCCAGGTCTCGGCTTGGAATGGGAGTCCCAAGGGCAGCAGCAGGGTTTGTGGCGGGACTTGCTTGGCTTTGCCCCACTTTGCCCGGCCTCCTTCGTCTCTTTCTCTCTCTCTCTCCCTCTCTCCTTCCAGCCCCTGCCTGCCTGCCTGCCAAAAGGATCCGAAAAAGTTCTCCGGATTTCTTTCTTCTCTCCTTGGCTCTCTCTCTCTCTCACACACACACATATTCCCTCCATCCCTCCCACAGCCTCGCATCCTATCCATGCGCATGCCTTCGACTTGCTCTGCCCCCCCCCCCAGCAGCAAACAATGGGCGGTCATGTCACCACACCGTGCGTGGCAAGACGAGCGCCAGGGCCCGCCCACTAAAGCCTCATTTTGGCAAAAGAAGCCCTGCGAAGGCGGCGGCGGGAGTGCACGTGCACGCGCATGGCAGGAGCGCGCCATCTGGCTGGTGGGGCCCAAAGATCACCTGGAAGAGGGCCGAAGATCACCTAGGTGCTCCCGATCACCATAATGAGCACCCCTGCCCCAGGGTATAGGACATATACCCTGGGGTATATGCACATATCTTATTTGCAGTGCAAAAAAACCCCCATGAAATAACACTGCAATATTTAAAATGAAGAACAGTTTAACCAACATAAGCTTGGCAGTATTTCAATGGGAAACGTGGGTCTGCTTTTGGCTGCTAAGATAGTGAAGTTAATTGGGATTGTTGTTGTTGTGTGCCTTCAAGTTGTTTCAGACATAGGATGACCAATAAGTTTAGGACAGTGGGGTGAGTAAATGACCTTGAAGGGCTGCATCCTGCCCTCAGGCCGGAGTCTGTGGATCCCTGCCATAAATAAAAAATGACTTGAAGACACAAAAACAAAAAAATACATACTAGAAAACAAACTAATGGTCACATTTCGCACTTGCTAAAGTTTCAGACAAGCTTCAAGGTTTAATCATATAGCATGTATACTTTAGCAATACAATTTTTGCCTTCACTTTTTAAATTTACATACTTTTGTTTATTGAGGAAGTCCATCAGGTTATGAAGAAGCAACTATTTGTAAAGTGGATCTAGCTCTCTTTTAACTTGATTGTTTTCAACTGCCTGGATTGACTGGAAATGTATATACTAATGTTATAACATTTCTATAACTAATGTATAGAAAAAGCATGGCCCATGTTTGTATTTGCACAAAAGATTAGGAAGAGGGTTTCTTTTAATGCTTGCAAAATATGAAGCCAAAGCTATAAAAGTAAGATTGTTTATTACAATATCAGGCTCCTTTTGATGAAGACTAGCAAGATTTATTAACTGGAGAAGGCTCTATTGCACAGTGAGTTAAAGAGGTAAATGAAGTCATTGTTAGCAGGTCATTTATGCCTACAGAGAACAACGCGGCTGTCTTGCCACCAACGAAGAGCACCAGATGAACAGAATCTGGGATTAATTAGCAGAGTGTGAACTCCTAAATAGATTGAGGAAGGAGGACTCTAGCTTTCCCTCCCACCTTCTTTGCTCTGAGTGGCACATACTTATAGCCATCAGATTGATCCTCATAGAGTCATACTGATTCTGAGGACACTAATTCTCCAGGTTTCATGCTACCTGAAATCTTTTGAAGTACAAATTGAATCTTGAGGCCTTAATGGCTTTCTATTGGTAATAGCAACCTTCTCAAGCCTCCACTACTTATTTGTTATGTGTATAATTGCTTACTATATTGTATATGTGTATATTGGTTTGCAGTTTCACTTCAACTCGTTGTTGTGGGAGGGGCTGCAGACCACGTGATCAGGTCTGGGCTTATTCAAGACCCAGACTCCATTTTAGGAATTGTTTATTTCAGACTTCAGACATGATGATTTAGATTTCAATGCAGGAACTGTTTGCTTTGGGAAACCAGCAGAAACAGTTTGTTTTGGACTCCAGTAGAAACAGGAGGCTTAGAGACTCAATTGAACTTTCAGACTAGACAAACTAACTACTAACTAACTAACTTTATTTCTTATGAGTCGCCCTCCACCAAAGGTGCTCTGGGCGACTCATAAGAAGTCTACAAAATTAAGATAAACAGGTGATGCTTTTGACTATGGACTACTTATTCTAAGAATGATGCCCTGTGTTACCTAGAACAACGAAAGAACGAAGGTCTATTCAGACTAAAAACACAATGGTAGGGGTGGAATAGCAACAAACAGAGATACTCAATAAATGTTGGCTATGTCTGTGTTTGTATCTGAAAATATATATTGCTCAGAACTTGTATACAATATCATATATGTATCATTGCTAATGTGAACATGGAAATACAAATATACACCCTATAAGGTAAAAGGTAGTGACTTCTAACAAGGTCATCCTTTCAAACGTTCACAAAATCTACAAAAAGGTTCTGGAGATTTCCATTTTCCAAAAAGTCATGTGACCAGAGGTTTTTCCAAAATTTTAAAGGCAACAGCTCAGTCCTAAAAGAAAGATGTGAGATGAGACAATCCAGTGCTGAGTCAAATTCTTCCTGTACATCAGTGTAAATGCTAAGAAGGTAGCATAGCATTGTGGTTTGAACATTTGCCTATAACTCTAGAGATCAGAGTTTGGATCCTTGTTCTGTCATGAAAACCTATTAAAATATCTTGGGAAGATCATATACTCATAGCCTCAGAACATGCAGTGACAGGTTTTTTATAGGATTGCTATATTTTGGGAACAACTTGAAGGCACACAGCAACAACAGTATGCTAAGATGCCATTGAACTTTTTTGGAGATTGCACAAGGGTGGTATCCTATTCAGGACTCTGAAATCCCCAATTTGAAAGTAGGTTTCAGAAGATTGAGATATAAATCATAACATCATGGTGATATTTCTAAGATCTTGGCCAAGAATTAAAAATTAGTGAGAGAGAGAGAGAGAGAGAGAGAGAGAGAGAGAGAGAGAGAGAGAGAGATTCCAAGCCCTGCTCATGAAAGATGAATGTCCCTGGACATGTGTGCTACTTTGTCTCTCTCCTGACCCTCTGTTTTGTGTCTCCCCAGCTCAAATAACAGTCCCAATGCAAAAGAAGAACCTCCATGTGTAATGTAAATATATATGATTATAGATATTGGGGACAAATGAGGGGCCAGCTGTTGTCTTCTTGTGAGCTTCCAAAAGAAAATAGGCCAGGTTTTGTTGGGAACAGGATGCTAGATTAGAAAGAGTTTATGTCCAAGTCAAGATGGACCCTTTTATCTGTTTGTATGATCCCACCTCCATATTCATTAGCTTTGAAAATGACTATCCTTTTGAACATTCTCTTTCCCAGCCTTCATTTTACATGTAATCTTTGTCCCTCCTTGTTCCTTAATTTTTATCCTTAAATCTTTATGGCCACGCTTTGTCA
Organism: Anolis apletophallus; assembly: GCA_030556195.1. Taxonomy (NCBI): domain Eukaryota; kingdom Metazoa; phylum Chordata; class Lepidosauria; order Squamata; family Anolidae; genus Anolis; species Anolis apletophallus. Next base: position 129,955,006 of record JARBWK010000007.1, read on the forward strand.
GCTGCACTGGCTCGTAGTCAAGGGCTCCTTGTGAAATACACTGGGAATGAAATAATATATCCTCCAACATTTTACAGATGGAAAATGGGACATGTGATCTACAGCAGCACATAGGCAAGATATCACAAGTGACTAATGGGAAAGAAGGATACAAAACCTAGTAGTGGCTGAAGGAGTTTGATTTTGCCCGTGCTTACTGGGAATAGTAAGGTTCACCCACCATCCTTCCCTCCTCTTCTCTTCTTCCTGCTAAATTAATTGGTGTGCGAAATACTGTGTTTAGAATACAGTTTGCACCAATTGAAGTAAGCAAAGGGGGAAAGTGAAAAGAAGAGAGGGAAATTGGGACATTTTAAAATCAGTTGACCAAGTGGGACAGAAGAGGATTTACCAAAACTATTTTTGCCAAATTGGGCACCCCAATTTAAGGGAGATGTTGACAAGCTGGAATGTGTCCAGAAGAGTTTACTCAAATGATCAAGGGTATGGAGAACAAGCCTTATGAAGAGTGGCTGAAAGAGCTGGGCATGTTTAGCCTGAAGAAGAGAAGGTTGAGAGGAGACATGATGAGGGCCATGTATAAATATGTGAAGGGAATTCATAGAGAGGAGGGAGCAAGCTTGTTTTCTGCTGTCCTGGAGACTAGAACACAGAACAATGGCTTCAAACTACAGGAAAGGAGATTCCACCTGAACATTAGGAAGAATTTCCTGACTGTGAGAGCTGTTCAAACGTGCAACTCTCTGCCCTTGAATGTGGTAAAGGCTCCTTCTTTGGAGACTTTTAAGCAGAGGCTGGATGGCCATCTGTCAGGGGTGCTTTGAATGTGATTTTTTCTGCTTCTTGGCAAAGTATTGGAGTGGATGGCCCACAAAGTCTCTTCCAACTCTATGATTCTATGATCTCCAGGTCTCTCGGTATATCCACAGACTTTGCAAGGATATGCAAAACTATAGGTAATATAGAACACAAACGGATGTCTGTCCCAAAAATATAGAGTCATGTTGGGCAATCAAAGAAATCCCTACAGATGACAAGTTTTCTTGGACGGGGATAAATAAAACCACAGATACTGGTCCCATGGATACAGAGTTTCTAGTGTACTATATTTTAACATTGAACCATTGAAGAACTTGCAGTATGACACAGCTGAACAACTACAACAGATACATACATACCAGATTATTTAAAAATATGTTTGTGAGTATGTGCCTTCAAGTTGCCTGTCAATCAGTGGCAACCCCATGAATTTCATAGAGTTTTCTTAGGCAAGGAAGACTGAGATTAGGATAAAGGTTGAATCAATAGTGTTCCTAATTAGCTTACACAGTCAGGTGTCCATATTCGTTCAGGTTAGAGATACAGGTCCTTTACTATTTTTACCTGAGTGGACAACTCTCTAGGAATTTGTCATTCTTCCAGCATGATCCTATGGCCAACTTCTATTGGAAGCTTGCCATAGAATTGCTTTGGAGAACCTAAAGATCTTATACAGATGTTTTCTCTGGGAATGTCCTCCAGCACGATTGGAGGAAGTTGACCATAGAGTCACACTTGAGGACAGTGTGGAGGACAGTAAACTCACAAAAGTCTAAACCGCAAATGTAGAAGGTTGTCTGTATATCCTTCTACATTGCTGCCCATTCTGCTCCATTCAAAACTCTCTTCCTAGAGATAGCAGCATTCAGTTGTTGAGTAGGCACTCGTGAGGAAGCAAATGGACATCCCTTGAGGCCCACCCAGCTCCTGGGCTTGGCAGATTGAGGCCCTGTTCAAGCTGGTCCGTGAAGAATTGAGCTCAAACAACTGTCAGGATCACAAAAGCTGTGCGACAGTTGAAAAACACCATGATGAATGTCACAGGAAATTGTTCCACTGGAACTGATTGGCAGCCTTCTTGTTTTAGCCCCCTTCACCGCCGCCCCACACACAAATACAGTGGGTTGTCAGGTATAGTAAGGAAAACAAAAACAAAGTAAAAGAGGTAATTCCTGGAGTGCTCAAACACAAATAAAATGAACTTTAAACCAAGTGCTTCTCAGGGACATTTCACATTCAGTGACCTCAAAACATTTCCCCTAATATTAAGAGGTAGTAGCGGAGGCTTATTGAAAAATTAATAGACCATCAACTTTTGGTTGCCAAATAAGGGGAAAATATAATATAATATACTTAGGCAGAAGAAATAAAATGCACAGATTTAGGATGGGTTCATGTGAAAGGGAACCAGGAGCCTTACAACCCCATCGCATGGGACTTTTGTCCCATCCTACAATGCTTCCTGGACAGAGCGCACCAGAGCCCACCACATGATGCAGGGCTACTTCCATCCTGGCTCCATCCTAGAAGCATCCTGGCTACCCGTGTTCATATTACCTAAGCTGGGGACAGTGCAAGAAGAAGCTGAGCAGTGACAATTTCCTCCATGAGATGAGGAAGGGGGCAATGCAGGGTGCTTAAGGACAGTTTTTCATGCCGCCCAATAGATTTGGCTTGCTGCTCAGTGAATTCTCCTGCTGTCCCCTGGCTTAAGGACCTCCATGTGATAAGATCCTTGGTAGACCACAAGTTGAATATGGGTCATCAGTGTGATGTAACAGCTAAAAAGATACTATGCTTTTATGTACCAATAGGAGCATAGTCAGAGCAGAGTATCAAAATCTAGGGAAGTTGTCATCCTGATTTCTTCTGCTTCAGTCACATCTAATCTGGAATATTATGTCCAGTTCTAGGTATCACAATTCAAAAAGGATATTGACAAACTGTAATGTGTTCAGAGAAGGGTGACAAAAATGGTTTAAAAAAGTCTGGAAACCAAGCCCTATAAGGATCAGTTTAGGTAGCTAGATATGTTTAGCCTGGAGAAGAGTGGGTTGAGAGGCAACATAATAAGCATTTTCAAATATCGGAGATGGGCAAGCTTATTTTCTGCTTCTCTGGAGACTACAAAACGGAGCAATGGATTCAAACTGGAGGAAAAGAGATGCCACTTGAATGTTTGAACTTTCTAGAAGTAAAAGCTGTTCAATGGTGGAATATGTAGTCTCAGAAAGTGGTGATCTCTCCTTCTTTGGAGGTATTTAAACAAAAGTTAGTTGGCCACCTGATAGGAGTGCTTTGAGTGTATCTTCTTGCATGGCTGAAGGTTGGGTGGGATGGCCCTTATTATGTCTTCCAATTCTATGAGTATGAATTCTAAGCAAAGTGTTCAAATAGTTGAGGTGGGGAAAGTATGATCCCCATATCTAGAAATCAGAAATGCATTATATGTTGTAGATCAGCCCCACTGGGATGGAAAGGTTCCTTCTCGCATACACACTCCATATAATTGTAGTACTTGATGCTGCTCTTACTGTCTTAGGATGCACATTAGTGAAGTTTTTAGAGTTATCTGCCAGGGTGGTTCCAGGCAGCACTAAACTGCATGCTTTGGTTAGTGGCAAAAAAACCCCAAACAAACCTGGGACATGAAAAGATGTCCAGATACAGACCTTTTGGTACCAGGATTTCTCCATCGTCCACACTTGCTGCTTTGTCCCAGGATTTTGCAGCCCCCCAAAATGGCCACAACAGGACATCTGCCAAAAGCATCAGTGTTTTTTCAAAAAACAAAAATTGAATATGCATAGATGCAAATCATGGCAAAAGGTCTGTTCTTTGACATGGCTATAGAAACGTTGCAATCCACACATTTCATGTTTTTGACACACAAAGTTAATGGGATAGGACCACTTCTGTCCAAGTCAGCACTACGCAATCAAACAGGAATTTTCAAGCCAGGAACAGAACTTGGTCATTTCATGACACTTTTTAGAGTCTGCCTGCCTGGTCATCTGTGCAGACAGATTTGGTTGTGTACTTGTGGCATGGAACAACAGATTGCTGTTCCTGGGGTATACAGTACATGTCTGTTCCTGATTGCTCTTACTGCGAAATGATGTACAATGTTGAAGGGGAGGTTGGGACACAGAAAAAATGTGCCCTCCACACATTTCATGAAGGTTTGAACACACATTTTTGAATTCTCCTCAACTGTCGCCTTCTTTTTAGGAACTGCTCAATTTAAAAAATCCTGTTTTCTGAGTTCAGGTCCATACAGACATTTGGAGATGTGGATTTTTAGCTCAGATCTGGGATATTCCCACACCTGAAAAACTTGCAATTTTTGCTATTTGTAGCAATTGCTTCCGCTTACAGGGAACAGCATTTGGCCATCCTCCTGTTTGCTGTGGGAGTTCCTGGGATAAGGACGGCTCCCCGGAGAGCTCTAGTCATTTTGGCATCTCATTTTAGTCATTTTGGCATCTAGGGATTTGCTTTTGAGTTCACTCTTTCCCAGTTCTCACTGGCTGAGCAAGTTTCAAGAAGAAAGTGAAAAGTAGTGAGTGCATGTGTGCGCAGGCTTATCTGCATCTGTTGCTTCACTGTTGCAGTTAAAACACACATGCACAATGGCTGCAGAAAAATGATCCTTGGGAGATAATAAAAACTACATTCAGCATCCAAGAGATTGCAGCTGTTCCTGCTTCCCTTGGGCGAATCTGCTTTGTGGTCTTTCTGTGCCAAATCTCAACCCAGATTACATTTTTATAGCTCGGGGTTGTAAAGCCTTTCAAACAGAATTTTTTGCAACCACGTAGTGATACAGGGCAGGCTGTGATCAGGTCTCCTAAAGTAACCTTACGAGGCCCCTGGCAATGTTATTTCCATGATAATATGCTCCCATGGAAAGGGGCTCCAGAAGATATTACGTATCACTCTGCACTTGCTGTACTAAATAATAGATTGTATCAGCTAATGCACCTTGTGTTTTGCTCATATAGCACAGTATCTGGTTTCTTGCAAAGGCCAACAGCTGATGCTCGAGAAAAAGTTCAGAACCTCTATACTAGTCATTGAAAACACAAAAGGCTCTTAAGTCAAAAGCAACATTCAGCAGAAGTTAAGTGCTCCTTTGAAAACAAAACATAAAAGCTACCATTGATTTCAGGTAGGGAGAAATACAGGCCAATAACATGCACATTAATTTAATAATCTTTTCCATGAAGAGTAGGACAGACATTGGAACGCTAGATACTTTGGACTGTGCTCTGGTGTGCTGAGGCTGTAAAAGTCTCATAAACTACATCTTATGACTTACAGAGCTGGGCATGTTTAGCATGGAAAAGTAATGTGCTAGCCATCTTTACATGTCTGAAGAGATGTCGCATGGAAGATGGAACAAGCTTGCCTTCTGCTCCCAAGACTAAAATGAGAATCAATTGATTCAAATTACAAGAAAGTGATTCCACATAAACATCATGAAGAACTTATTTTTTTAGTAAAAACTGTTTGGCAGTTGATTGCCTTGGAGGATAGTGGACTCTCCATTTTAGAAAGTAACTAAGAAGTTGGATAGGCATCTTTTGTGAGCTCTTCAGCTGGATTTTCTTACATGGTGGGGAATTGGGCTAGATGGATTCTGTAGAATCATAAAATCATAGAATTGGAAGAGACCTCATGGGCCATCCAGTCCAACCCCCTGTCAAGAAGCAGGAAATTGCATTCAAAGCACCCCTGACAGATGGCCATCCAGTCTCTGTTTAAAACCCTCCAAAGAAGGAGCCTCCAACACACTCCAGGGCAGTGAGTTCCACTGCTGAACAGCTTTCGCAGTCAGGAAGTTCTTCCTAATGTTCAGATGGAATCTCCTTTCTTGTAATTCGAAGCCATTCTTCCATGTCCTAGTCTCCAGGACAGCAGAAACAAGCTTGCTCCCTCCTCCATATGACTTCATCTCACATATTTATACATGGCTATCATGTCTCCTCTCAGCCTTCTCTTCTTCAGGCTAAACATGCCCAGCTCTTTAAGCCACTCCTCATAGGGTCTGTTCTCCAGACCCTTGATCATTTTAGTCACCCTCCTCTATAATCCCTTCCAACTGTGTTAATCAATAAACATTGATCATGCTAACTGGTGATTCTAGGAACTGTAATCCAAAGCATTAGGAGAGCAGTACAAGGCTGCCTATCCCTGTGACAGTGTTTACATTTCATTTGCTGTACAAAATATAATAGGATCCAGGTGGTGTAGTAGTTGGAGTGTTGTACTAGGACTCTGGGAGGCCATGTCCTTTCTCAGGTTATGGCTACATAGGGTATTTGTGTCACAGAGCTGCCCTGGATCCAGCACATCCCTGCTAAATCCAAGGTCATGTGTCCAGAGGATCTTCGTGTGCGTCCTTTTGTCCTCAGTCACTACCAACATCCCACACCAGCCGGAAAACTCACAAAATCCCAGCCAGGGAATTCCTTGTGAGCACTTAGATATCACTTGCCATGTCTATGAGATCATGACAGGTCACCCACATAATCAACAAGGAGGGGGTAGAATGATACCCTATTTCTTGGTGGTCAAGCGGGTGCTCCATTCTCATATCAGTAGATGTGATCATGATGACCAGACACTTACAAGTGATCTCCATGGCAGTTGAAGAGCGGTGGTAGCAGCAACACAGGGACAAGGCATCCCCATCATCTGTGCTGATCAGAGCAGGGAAAGAGGGATGGCAGCCATGCCGATTGAACAATGGACCAGGCCAAAACAGACCTTATCCAACTGTCCAGATAGCTGTGAAGTCCTTGGATACTTTAATTTTGGAATATCCTATGATTTTGCTTTGTTTTGCTTTCAGATCGTTTAAGGGCAGAAAATTCAATATACTCACCAGACATCACTGTGCATCAATCAGGCAAAACTGGAATTGAGGTGACTCCAGGGTTTTAAAATTTGTGTAGACAAGCTCAACCAAGACAGAAATGTGGTTTTATGTTGAGTTTTTATGTATTTAAATATGTTGTTGTAGTTGTTTTTAAATTTATAGCATTGAATTTTTGCTGTTATGCTGGTCTGAGTCCCTCAATTGAGGTGAGAAGGTCAGGGTACAAAAGTTTTAAATAAATAAATAAATACTGGGTGGCCTTGGTCAAGTTATACTCTCTCAGCCTGAAAAGGCAATGGCAAACCTCCTCTGAATAAAGGTTACCTAGAAAAGCATACAATAGTTCTTTCTCCCACTCTGGACATTCCACAGATATATAAACCTCACTTGCCTAGTTTCCAACAAACTTCACAACCTCTGAGAATGCCTGCCATAGATGTGGGTGAAACGTCACGAGAGAATGCTTCTGGAACATGGCCATACAGCCCAGAAAACTCAGAGCAACCCAACCTTATGATAGGATTGTAATTGTTAAATTTGTTTAGTTTTGCACTGAAAATCAGTTGGCCTTTCTGTATAATGTTTTATAGTGTATGCATCTTCCCAGCCTCAATATTTTCTTTTAGTTCTGTAATCGTTTGACATATGGTTATTGGTGTCATAAGAGTAGACTTTTACAATGCTTGTTCCCAGGCTCTGCAACTTCCTCCCAAGGAGGCATTCACTGGCTCTTCCATTGCCTTTTTCTGCTGGCAAGCAAAGATCATGTTATGCAGGAAGACCACTGTTTGCTACAGAAGCAGCTTTTAACTCAATGGGTGACATTAATTTGTGTTTTTTTAATTGTGCTGTAAATAATTTGTACTATTTTATTGCCAGCTAGCTTAGGCCCCCATTGAAGAAGGGCAAACAAAATAAAATAATAAATTTGTTTCTCTGAGGCCTTAACTAGATATTGTAGTCAACATGTGGATTCTTTCCAAATAGATGTTCCATTTTATCCCTTTCCTCTATTTCCTGGTAAGCTTTTGCTGTAATGCAAAACATGTGACATGAGGGCACTGTTGTAATACTTAACACTTGGATAGCACTCTCAGGTTTTCAAAGCAATTTAAATGCATCATCAAGTTGTTCTGTGATCCCTTGCTACAACGGTGAGAAACTGTAGACCTCCAGGTTGAACTATATGGGGGGGGGGGGGTTACTACAGCTCCCATCTCTCATTACCATTAGCAGTGCTGATTAAAGACTGATGCAGATTGCAGCTCCAATCCTGTCTTTCAAAGTCCCACTAAGTAAATCAATATAATTTTCCCTATTGAGATGAGAAATAAGGGAAGACTAGAACTGAGAAAATAAGCCTTTTCCCTCTCCAATGGATGAAAACAGCAGTGTAAGGATAGAAAGAATATTTGAAAAATGGGTGAAAAATATAGTTTTTGAGTATTGAATTATCCTGATGAGAAGAATTGTGGACTCACAAGAAACTTTATGGTTTTATTTTCTACGGAGAAATCAATATACGAGGGTTATCCAGAAAGTAAGGTTACAAGGCATGGGGAATGTTCACGGGGAAAGCTGGTATCATTGCTGTGTAGTGGGAAGCCAGCAGAAGTGAACGAGCAGTGCCAGTCATCAGTAGCTCATCAACCGGCATTGTGGTGAAGGCTAGAGATGAGCAGCCTCATTCCGTTTCCCTCCAAGTGCAAAGTTCGTGCTGTAATACGCTACCTAAATACTAAGGGCATGAACACCGCTGCAATACATCATGAAATCATTTCAGTTTATGGAGAGGATGTAATGTCAAAATAGCATGTGGCAAAATGGATCCGGAATATATTGTGAGACCATGAAAAAACTTCACAGCCATCCAAAACAAACGTGGGATGCTGACAGTGGCAGTCTGTTTCCTTCATGACAATGTGCGTCTGCACTCCTCTCAAGCAACACAAGAATTGTTGACTTCTATGACACAGCCATCAAAAACTCGCCCCACGGATGACAAAATGTATTGAACTGAATGGTGATTATGTGGAAAAATAATGTAATACCTATGATACAATCCATGTCAGTTTTATTAAAAATATTATTTATTTCTCGCATTTATATCCCGTCACTTCTTAACCCCCGAAGGGGGACTCAGGACGGCATTACAATTAAGCCCTATTAGAGGCTATTACAAAATTACAATAATAAAAACACATATTAAAACATCACATCATAAAAACAACACATAGTTAAAACTATACAAAGATTAAACAATAAAACCAGTCTCGACAGTCATGTCACCATATAGTCATTCTTTGTACTTTAAAAAAATTGTAACCTTACTTTCTGGATAACCCTTGTAGTTATGCAAAAATATTAGTTCCTATAGAGAAAATGTTGTTTACTGCACAGAAAATGTAGTTTCTTTTGCAAAATAACCACATGAGAATTGTGTCCAGCATGCATCCTGAATAGACTTTGAAAATTATTATTTTCTGGGAGTGAAAAGCAATTTGCTGGCATTACTTGTTACATGCTTCAAGAAGAAATTTAGGGAAGAATCATATACATAGAATGCATACCTAATCTGTCTGATAATCACAACATGTGAACAATGGAGGTTTAAAACTTCTCCTAACTATTCCTCCCCCTATGTAAAATTATCAGAAGGGTTTAATTGGCACAAATGTACTCCAAACCCTTTGTAAATCCCAGTCTGTAGTCTAGTCCTCATTTTTCTTCACATAATTTGGTTTTGATTTGGTTTTAAACAAGCAACTGCATTTAAACATGCAGCTCCAGACATTGAGCATGAAGCTCAACTGAGACAAAAGTTTTAATGTTGGAATCAACAGTAGTATTATTCCATGTAACAACCCCATGTTATAATTGTAGCATGTTCTCTTCTGAGCTGTGTGATTTGCCTGTCCGAACGCATCTCTCCCTATGAACCATCGAGATGTTTAAGATCATCCTGAGAGGCCCTGCTCTCGGTCCCACCTTCTTCACAGGCGTGATTGGCGGGGATGAGAGACAGGGCCTTTTCAGTGGTGGCTCCTCAGTTTTGGAACGGCCTCCCTAGTGACATCAGATTGGCCCCTCCCTCCTGACATTTTGCAAGAAAGTCAAGACCTGGCTGTTTGAGCAGGCATTTGCTGATGAAATATAACGGTTTAATTAGATCTATGAAATGACGACGATGTGACGGAAAATGATTTCAACGTGACCCTGAGACTGCATTTGTATGTTTTAATTGCTAATTGTTATGTTATATGGATATTGTTTGGTTTGGTTTTGCTTGTGTTTTTGATTGAAGGGCAGAGACTGCCGTGTGTAAACCACCCCGAGTCGCCTTCGGGCTGAGAGGGGCGGTATAGAAAAATGATAAATGATAAAATAAATACATTTATCTTCATGCCATCACTGTGATGACAGTAGAAAAGTAGATCTTCCTGCAAGATCTTTTCTCCACACTTGGGAGGTGAGCAAAGCTCATCTGTCTTTCCTCCTGAGATCTGCAGAAAACTTGCAAATGATTTACAGCTGCCCTGTATGGGGATGGAAAGGTTACTTATGACCATGAAGGCATCCTTGTCACATGGTTGAAAGCAAAACCATGTGGCTATCATGATGTCAGGCCCTGAATTGCAGTGATCAGGAGCAGCCATCTGTGTCTTTTTGGCCTGGCAGCCCGCTTGCATGTAATCTGGAAAGGGTTCTAGCAGCCAGTTTCCTTGCTTAAAAAAATATAAAACAGTAAACTCAATGCTTGGGAGGCTCCCAAGTTCTCCAGATGCAGCTGTCCTAAGAGAATGGTTTGTTGCTTGCGTCAATGGAGGATCCTTCCTGTTGAAGCAGCAGCAAGCAACTGTGACAGAGGAGAAACCTGAGCTTGAAGGGCTCTCTGGTATACTTTGTCTACATGAAGATAAATAACCATAAGAAGTGAGCGCAGTAGACCTAAAGCTGACCATCAACTGTTAGCACTTGGGCAGCAGACTAAGCAGATACACAGGTCACTTGTGGGTAGCAGTCTTCCCCCGTTTACACTGAGTGTGACGCCCCACGGGCTGGTTTTATTTCTGCCTTTTGTAGTTTCCCTTTACCTGCATGGGCCTTTGTTCTATTGTCCCATTGTTCTACCATGTGGGCACTCAGGGGCGGAGTTGTGTCTTGGCTCCAAACCTGATGTCACCACCCTTGACTTCTCCTCTTCCAGAGTTTACCTGGGCGCTGGACTTCCTTTCTGCCTCCATTGCAGAGACCACATGGACATAGCAAGGTGGAATCTAAGCCATCTGGGACGAAGCAACTTAGTTCACGGCTACAAAGCCAACCTACGCTTTCAGCCATAATTTACAGGGACAACGGAAGGTCAGCCTTCACCCATAGCCTGTAGATTTTGGGGATACGAAGAACTTTGCGAGTCAAAGGAACCATTGAAAGCAACAGAAGCCTGGAATCTAAGAAAGGCACCGTCACTCTGCAAAACTAAGAGGCAAGTGATTGCAATACCTTTTTCAAGGACCCCTTTTGCAACCTACTTCAAGCATCTTGAGCCACCAGCATTTTTACTGGTTGTATTCAATAAATCTTGTTTGGTTCACTATTTTTGAGTCTAGCACTCATTCTTAAAGATATTCCAGGCCTCCCTGCATGTGGGACAGCTTGCCTCTACCTTCAGGGCCATAGCTTACATGTCCATCCTTTTAAAGCCTATTTTAGGCCCTGAAGGCAGAAGACTGAGACACTGTATTTCTTCAGTATATCCTGACAGGAGAACTGGAAGGAAAGCATTGTCCAAGAGTTGATTCGACTGGGCTTCAGCCTTGTGTTATCATGGAATGCTTTCGCCAAGCATAGACTGGGCTAATCTGCAATCATGTTTACTCCCACTGCTCTCCAGTGAGTCACACTTATATATATTTTCCCCAAGGAAAACCCTTGCTCCTTGATTGCACTCAGTTACAAGCTTAGGCTGATTATCCTAAAACTTCAAACTTGTGTGGGGTCCGGGGACTGGAAGTTTTCAGAGAGTTACCACCCTGTCTACCAGATTGCACAGGGCCTCTGGTGCACCCATCCCACCCTCCTCTTTAAATGAAAATTCCATACGATATGAGCTTGTAATAAATTGCTTTTAGTTTGGAGTCACTTGGACCTCCTATCTAAAATGTTTTCTTGTTTTATTTTATTGCGTTGTGTGTTTTCAAATAACATCATCATCGTTTAATATAGGCTTGGGCTCATTATGAGCCCACTTCTGGAATTTAGAGGAGCTTAGAAGAAACAAGCATAAAAAGAAAAGTACTTCTGAGCATGTGCAGAATCCATTGCTATTGCATCTAGCCACTATATATCTGTGGAACATTGCAAGCAAAGAAAGCTTGATCCTTGGGCCACACTAAAAAAAAATTATACTTATTACTAGCATCCATGGTTATGACTGTATTGACAAAAATAACCAGTACTAATTTTATACAGTTAGGTCATATTTGAATACTATATAACCAGGAAAAAGGTAAATGGAAGCAGTTGCATTTGTCATGTCTTAAATGCAATAGGCCATGAATAGCTCTATACCTTTACAGTCTTCTTTTTTGCATGACACTTGTGCATTCAAGCAATATGTGCAGAAAGTCAGGAAACATTAGTCAGCAGGCATAGAAGACTAATTTTGTGAATGTGCTGGTGAATCTGTTCTGGATGTTAATCTGAGCATTAAGAAAGCTAACCATGATGCTGAAAGGATTCACGACCTTGGAAAACAGGAAACCATGAACCTTCATGAGAGATTTTTCTTACTCAAATAATGGACATAGAGATCTAGATCTAGAGCCAGCTCTACCTTTAGGGAGATTTATTTACTGTATTTATATACCACTTTTCTCACCCCTGGGGGGACTCAAAGCGGTTTACAACATACTGATGGCAAAATTCAATGCCAGATGTACATGTAAAATTCATAATAACTAAACAATAACATATAACTGAGTTAAAATCAGTTAACACCATTAAACATAACACATAAGCAACATTTAAGCATTAAATATAGCATTAAAACATCCTAGTATAAACATTAAAACTGCATGATCCAAATTTTAATCCATAGCCATTCCAAATTGTCAATTGCACATATTCCCTAACTATTCTTGCACTGCATTACTTTACTGGTCAAAGGCTTGGTCCCAAAACCATGACTTTGTTTTCTTTCTGAAGGCCAAGAGGGAGGGCATTGATCTAATCTCAGTGAAGATAGAGTTCCAGAGCCGAGGAGCCACCACTGAGAAAGCCCTGTCACTTGTCCCCACCAACCGCACTTGCGAAGGAGGTGGGGCTGAGAGTAGGGCCTTCCCAGAAGATCTTAATCTTTGTGATGATACATAGAGAGAAATAAGTTCAGACAGTCTTCAAAGGCACCCCCATGTAGAATGCATTGCAGTAGTCTACATGGGGTTGTAACGAGCGTGGACCACCATGGCTAAGTCTGACTTCCCAAGTTATGGGTGCAACTGACGCACAAGTTTTAATTATGTGAAATCTCCCCTGGCCACTGCAGAATCCTGGGGTTTCAGGCTCAGCGATGAGTCCAGGATCACTCCCAAGCTGCGAACCTGTGCCTTCAGGGAGAGTGTAACCCCATCCAGCATAGGCTGTAACCCTATACCCTGAGATAACAGTGTGTAGATGTTAAGTGGAAATAATGGTAGACATCCACTACTTTTCAGGGCACCCTTCTATGATTTCCCCCCTCTCTTAGAGGAGGACAGCACAATGTACCACCCATTTTATCATGTATTCCATAAATTGGTTGGGTTCATTCAGGTGTGGTAACATCGTCTGTCTTATTGTCAGAGATAGAGCATGGTTTAGCTGCCAATCCCACTGACTTGCATAGATGAAATGAAGGGGTGGGAAGCAACATTTTGAACTTCATCTCCAACTACCTAGGACTGACCTTCTGGAAAGCTTTGTATGGGTTCCAGCTTTTCCTGTCAACAGATAAGCTTAACATCTGGGAAACAGTGTGGATTGTGATGTTGAACGTTAGCTGGAACATTCCCCCTTGATTTCAGTGGTTATGGGGCCTTGAGTCAAAGACAGGAATGGAAGCTTTGTTCTCCACACCTATCCCGAGAGATAACAGTATTAAGGAATCAAGCTGAAGATGTTTCCATGCTGGAACTTTTCAGAAGCCTTCTGGCTCACCCCAAAGGCAGCGAAGGCGCATGTTGTGGCCTGAGAAGCATTAACATCTCAGCATCACCATTAATTTCAACTTGCAAAGTTCCCTTCTTGCTGTATCAGAAAATCAGGGAAAGCTTGTCCAAATTCTCCCTTAGTGGAGCAGAGAGCCAAGGAGGAGGCAATGTTGTGACTCAGCTCCATAGCAACCCAAACTGATTATGTGAGTGGGGCAAGATATTACGCATGAGTTAGGCAATGACAGGAGGACACGGGTGTACATTCAATATGCAGAGGAATCCCAAGACAATAATGACTTTCCCACAACTGTCTTTGCACATGCCAAAGCATCACAACTGATTGCATTGCATAGACAAATATACTAAGCATTTACTTTCTTTTTCTTTTAAAAATTAAATGCAAGAGATAAAGGCAACTTCACTGGCTGTGTTACCAAGAAGAAGGAGAGAGAAAGCTTTTGCATTTTGATAGTTCAGAGTACATAAACTTTGTTTCATGTACTCAATTATGAAAAAATACTGTGTGTTACAGTATTTTATCTCCATGCTGTGTTTATAAGGTGTATATGAATTCTGTATTTAATCTTGAATCCCATCCCATCTCCAGGATATCCCATTATATGTACATGCAAATACAGGTGTTCCAAAATCCACAAAATCCTAATTGTTTCTGGTCCTAAGCAATTCAGATAACGGATACTTAACCTGCACTACTCATGGTGGTGCTTTGGGTTAAACCGTTGTGCTGCTGAACTTGCTGACCAAAAGGTCATCGGTTCAAATCCAGGGAGTAGGGTGAGCTCCCACTGTTAGCCCCAGCTTCTATCAACCTAGGAGTTTGAAAACTATGAGTAGATCAATAGGTACTGCTTCTGTGGGAAGGTAATGGTGCTCCATACAGTCATGCCGGCCACATGACCTTGGAGCTGTCTACGGACAACGCTGGCTCTTCGGTTTAGAAATGGAGATGAGCACCAAACCTCCAGAGTTGGACACGAGTGGACTTAATGTTGGGGGAAAGCTTTACTTTTAACCTGTACTTTTCCATGGCTGGCCCTGGCTGCAACCTTGTTACCAAATGAGTCTATTGTAGGTCACATTTGACTATCAGGCTAGCCCCCACTCTCCAAGCCTTCCGGACACAATTGAAGATATGGTTTTTAGACAAACCTTTTACCATGTTTAGAAATTCTTAATGAACATATTTGAGGACCTAGAGATTATTTCACTTTGTACTTCAGGAGACTGATATTGATTGGAGTTTTGTTTATATCTGCAGCTGTTTTTGCATTTTATTGATTTTAATCAGTGGGGCTTTATGATGTTATGTTGTTTGTTATTGCTTTTGTTTTATTATTTATGCACTTGTTGTATTTTGAGTGTTTTACGCCTTTGAGTGCTTTGTGAGTTGCCCCGAGTCTCTTTGGAAATGGTGGCAGGGTATAAATAGTTTATATTTATGGAAATTATTTTCCAATATCTTTGGGGCTTAAATAACCTAAAGTCAACAGATTACATCTGATATGGGAAGCTAAGCAAGGTCAGCCTTAGTTAGTGCTTGGATAGAAGATTGTCAAGTGGTGTAGGCTATATTTCAGAGGAAGGAAATCTTAGGCTCCTTCTACAATGCCATATAAAATCCAGATTATCTGCTTTTAACTGGATTATATGGCAGTGTAGATGTATATAATCCAGTTCAAAGTGGATCATGTTAATTATCTGCTTTGAGAATTTGGATTATATACCAGTGTAGAAGGGGCCTGAGTCCATCTAGGTATGCATGTTCCTCTTCTTTTTACATGGCCAGAGGAAGTTTACCAGAGTCTCATTGGAGGATAAGGAGATTTCTAGTTAAAACATTTTAATCAAATCTGCAAATGAGACCATGCTTTTATGTGGACTAAAACTCATGATGCTGCAATCAATAAGGAACTAGCATTTATGGCCCCATCTACACTGCAATGCCACCCTCATTCCCTGCCTCCTATTTTGCCCTAGCATGTACATGAAAGTCCTCCAAAGACCTCCGGGCATCTCAAAATGACATGGCATAAGCTTTGTAGAGTGAAGAGTGGATTTTTCCCTCCAAAACTCAGAGTATCATTTTGAAGACTTGTGCGTTGTGCCTCCCACAAACTCTTTAGAAGCCTTGTGCCTCTGTCTGTAGGCCTTTTGGGTACATTTTAGGGAAAAATACGGGGTGGTGGATGGCAGATTGACCCAGGAGGGTACATGGCCGCCACCCACAAAATACGGGGTACTTGCCAGCTCCCTGACACAAAATGTGAGTGAATTGGTGTTTAAAAAGTCATTTTCACTCGCATTTGGGTCTGTGTGGAAGTGGCCCTTTTTGTTTAATGTGGAGATAATACTAATACTAATAATAATACTAATACTACTACTAATAATAACTTTATTTTTATACACTGCCACCATCTCCCCGAAGGGACTCGGGGTAACTAACAAGGAACAAGTCCAAAAATACAGATGAAAACCATGCAATAAAATAACAATTAAATCAAAACAACATCAAATAAATTACAGTCATAGTACACAATTTAAAAACAGTATCGTGGCTGAAAGATTAAGTGCTGCGTGTGGAGGGAAAGCGGCTTTCTGATTTTAAAAATCCCTCTATTTTGGGGTATAAATGGTTATTTTCTTCAATCTCTTAATGCTTAATTTTATTTTTCCTCAAGCAGATCTCTGAAAGAAGGGACTTTACAGGCCTGCCTCCACCCAAAGGAATATTTGTTGCTAAAACACCCAGCTTTAACTTACAACTGAATGATGTCTCTGTGATATACAGGCCTGTAGGGGAAAGGGAGTGAGAATCAGGAAGACATATGTAACGGGTTAAAATAAGTTGTTTTAGGTGGACTCCCTGCAACCTAGGGAGTCTTTTGTCGATGTTTTGACTACAAGGGAGAACATCTGTTGCTATTCAGCCCTGTGCTATGGACTTCCATGCAGACACTGTCATAAACCTCTGAATAGATGCTGTTGCTTAGGCGGTCTGTCAAGAGGCAGGGAGGGGGCAATGACAGAGAATCCCCCATCTTGTTTGTTATTTATGGCACTCCTGGTAGAGACCATCACCCTGTTTCCATTTGCTGGTCCTATTTTCTTTCAAACGATCCAACAAGTTAAGCTACCACAGTCATTGCCCCCACATGCCAAGAGAGTACCTAGGTTAACCGGTTGCCTAAATGCTAACACTAAAATGAATAGTAACAGTTATGAGTCATGTAGCATCTTGTGATGACTATAAAGCTATATTCCCTTGATTGGGAATAGGGTCCATTAAACTTGGTTGAGCTTATTTCTGAGTAGACATGTATAGAATTCCTTTGCAATAGGTTTCCCTTTGCAAAAGCTTTTAACTACAAGAGCATCAGAGGAATGGGATGGATAGCAACAGTATTGAGAATGGCAGGTACACACTGAGCAGGGAAAAGAACACCATTTTACAAGTCAAGATGAAGCAGTAAAACACCATATGTTGGAAAATGTAACTGTGCATTAAAGATGGTCATATTACAGGTTGAACATCCCATATCTGGAATTCTGAAATCTGAAATACTCCAAATTGTCGACATGGGTGGTTGAGAGAGCAACATCTTAATTTTCTGATGAAACTTTTGTTTCATGCACAAAATTATTTTTTTTTAAAATATGTATAAAATCACCTTTAGGCTATTGTGTAAGATATATATGAAAGAGAAATGAACTTTATGTTTAGACATGGGTCACATCTCCAAGATACAGCATTATGTATGTACAACAGTGAGCCCTCTATGTTTTCAGGGTTGACTTTTGCTGATTTGACTATTCATGGATTTGATTAAAATATTAATTCTAAGATTCTATGTTCTACAATGTTGAGGTTGACCATAGATTCCTAGAGAAATATTCTTATAGATAAAAAACAACAATTATTTTATTTATTTTGCCCTCTAGCCCCAACAAATGTGAAAGGCTGACTATATATGCACATTCACAAGGAACAATAAAAAAAGAAATATCAAAATGATAGAAGCACAAAGTTGTGGCAAGGAAGCACAAAGTACAACGTGAAGAGGCAGAAGCATCATTTTCTTCATCCTATCCTCATTGCAACCTCCCTTCCTTCTTGTCCCCTCTCCCTCTCTCTTCATGAAGCCAAACATATCAGTAACAAAAACCACACAAAATCAACTAATCCAAAGTTCCTTAAGGTGGACAACAGCAAAGCGGACAGTAATCTCCCCAAGTGGACAAGAGCACAAGACACAGAGGTTGCTCCCTTGAAGCCCTAAAGCCCTGTACACTGGTGCTAGTACTCCCTGTGGCACTAGCTCTTAACGCAAAACACTGCTTGTATGTCAAAGCACTCTTGTTGAGGTGCCACTGTACTCTAAAATCTGAAATCCAATTGATTATTCATGGTTTGATTAAATGTTAACTCTAGGACTCTAGGATGGAGGAATTTGAAAGCATTCAAAGCACTGGGATTTTGTTTTGGACTTCACCAGTATGTCATGTGTCTGAAGGATTTGTGGAATTGCAATCCAAAGACAGACAACTTAAAGGCACAAAGACACACAATCCAAAAAAGTAATAATGTCATTCTCATTACTGGATAGCATTGACAATATTTTCTTTCATTTCCTGCCTTGCTTTGCCGATTAAATTGTCCAGATGTGGAATGACCACATGGGTGGGAGCACTGCAAAATGTCTCCTTACATGATATCAAGATCACAGAAACACTAAAAGAAAAACTCTTGAAGAGGAAAAAAGCCTTGTTAAAATTGATTAGCCTGGATGTTTTTCATATCTTCAAGAGCCTTCCCCAGACAACAGCATCTCACAGATTAACTGATAGTTATTTAAGAATGCTGTCTCCAACAAGAAATGGTGAGAATTTCAAGTCAGTTCAGTTTTGGCAACAATTTACCAAAATACTCAGATTGTCTTACATTTGGGACGGATAGAGCCCAATATTTTTTTTAATAATATGAAAGGAACTGACAGATTTATCTTTTCAGGCTGCTTAGTTCTCCAAAATCTGGCATTGAATCCTGACATATTTAGTCATGTTTGCAGTAGTGAGTAAAAATAACATATTGGCTATATTTGTGAAGTTTGATGCATAATTCAAATGAGTCCTTGTCTTTAGCACCTATGTGACAAATACCTATATGACAGGTATGCACAGGATTTAATTTAATCACACCATACAATCAAAACATGCAAAGAACATGTTTGAGGTGGTTTTTTTTAGCATTACTTCTTTAACAGAAACTTTAGTATTGATGGAAAAAGTGATAGACATTCCTTTATCCAAAATGCATTGCAGCATATTTTAGTACATTTTAAAAACAAATTATATGCATTTTTGATATGAAACAATAAATTCTGGTAAACTTTGCATGAGTAAACAAAAATATTTTTAGTCTTCTCGAGACCTCTTGGAAGATTCTTTTAAAATGCATTCAGTGATTTTTTTTCCTTTCATCTAAAGCAGTGGTTCCCAAACGTTTTTGGCCTACCACCCCCTTTCCAGGAAAAAATTTACTCACCGCCCCCCTAGAAATTCATTTTTTTTATAATGTAATAGCAATTAAACAGAAAGATATATGTATTAATGCAGTAGTTCTCAACCTTTCTAATGCCGTGAGCCCTAAATAAGGTTCCTCATGTTGTGGTGACCCCATCCATATTTTCATTGCTACTTCATAAATAATTTTGCTACTCTTATGAATTCTAATGCAAATATCTAATATGCAGGATGTATTTTCATTGTTACAAATTGAACATAATTAAAGCATAGTGATTAATCACAAAAACAATATGTTTGGGGGAGTATGGACAATGGATGATGGGATTTGCAGTACCTTTGACCAATTCAGCTATGACTTCCATAGCTGAGACCCCATGAATGACCTGGACCAAACTTGGCACACAGAACCCCCATGACCAACAGAAAATACTGGAAGGGTTTGGGAGAAATTAACAGTGATTTAGGGGAGATGTAGTTCACCTACATTTGGAGAGCACTCTGAACCAAAACAACCCTGGATCTGGACCAAATTTAGCACAAATATTCAATATGCTCAAATTTGAATACTGGTGGGGTTGAGGGGATTGATTTTGTCATTTGGGAGTTGCCGCTGCTGGGATTTATAGTTCACCTACAATCAAAGAGCATTCTGAACTCCCAAAGCAATGGAATTGAACTAAACTTGAGCAATAAAGAATACTCGACCTTGGAAATTGGGAGCTGCTTGCATTTTCCTTCGTGACATGGCCATCTCCCAGGAGGCACCTGAAAACGCTGCAGCGACTCGGGGGCGTTTGCAGACACTGAGGTTTTGCTTGTCCGCTGGACCAACTGGCAGGCACACACCTCCAAGTGCGCGACTGTCTCAGCCTGCCAGTTGGAATCCCTGGGCAGGTGTTGCCTGGAAACCGCAGCGCCCCCCCCCTTCTTCTCCTCAACTCTGCCCATGCCGCAGTCCCTTATCACCCCTTCCTTCCAAGGGACCCATTGGATTGAAAGGGGCAATACAGGACTGCACCATGAGCAGAGTTGAGGAAAGGAAGGCGGCGTGCACTGCGGTTTCCAGGCAGCGCCTGCATGGGGTTTCCAACTGGCAGGTGCACACTCTCGCGCTTGTGAGTTGGAATCCCACCACTGCCCCCTTACAGGGCTTCAATTCCCCCAAATTCTCCTGAGCCTCCCACCGCCCCCTTGGATCACCTCAAAGCCCACTAGGGGGCAGTACCGCCCACTTTGGGAAACACGGATCTAGAGTAAGCCTATCCAATTGGTGAATAGTAAGTCAACTGGAAGGTAAATCTAATTGATTGAATGGCTCTACACTAGTTGGGACTAAACATAGGATTTGATCCATCAAATGTAAACACCCATATGATTAGACCGATAATGATAAAGATAAAGATAATGGCTCTCCTGCTCTAAAGAAAGGTCTTGTTTTAACAAGTGCCTAATTTCCCTGTTATTTATAGTTTAATACACAAAAGAGACAAAATCTACCACCCTGTGGGTATTATCACATCATGTTGTTATTCCATTATAGCAAATGCACTACTTGTGATATTGTTTCAGCATTATCACATGATTATTTGTTCTCTTGCGTTTCATGCTTATTGAAAATGCATTTTAAGACTTGAAACGATCTGTTTATGACCCTTAGTCCTGTAGCAATTCAGTAGCCAGTTTGGGTGTGGATGTCTCATAATACTTTCATTTATGAACAATCCATTAGTGGGCATGTTGTGGATGTGGCCAAGTTGATAGCTTTTCTTGCTTGTACAAAATCCTCTTAACCCCACCTTCGGTTTTCTGTTTGCTTCCTTCCCGTTACACTATCATGATGTTTCCAGGGTTGGGATGTGAGGTTACATGTTGTATGCCTTTGAGAACTTCATACCACAAGGGTAGGACGGGGGGGGGGGGGGCACGATGAACAGATGGACGGGGACACTGTGTTTTCCCTAGCAAAGCAAGGACTTGGGCATTGGTTTCCAGAATTGTACTCCACTTCTATTATGCTATGGCAACTTAATACACAATTTTAAAAGGCTGAAACAAAACACAATAAATGGTCACACTTAATATGTGAATTATGTTAATTTATATCAGTAAAACACAATTTTGGTTGTTTTAAAAACATTATACAAATACCAAATAAAAGGTAAGATATTAACACATCCAACATATCCCATTTTCTTCCAAATTTAACGGACAGGCAATTGTTGAAGGTTGCCAACATAGAAAGATCTTTGCCTAACTGCAGAAGACCAACACGAAAGGAAGTTGTTTAAACTTCTTGAGACTGAAGTCCCAAGATCTGTGCCAGAACGAGCTCTGAAGGCGATGGGATGGAAAAAAACCCTCTCCTGCTGAACTCAAAAAGTGGGCTTATTTATTTATTTATTTATTTATTTACCGTTTTATCTCTCCCAAAGGGCACTCAAAGTGGTTAAACATAAAAAAAATATTAGCATATAATTTAAAATATACAAATATGCAAAGATTTAAAAAAGAATTAAATATAAAACAGTATTAAGAATTCACAGTTAAAAACAATTAAAATATATTTAATGCTGTGTGAATATAACTTCAGCAGCAACCACCAAAGTCACTGCTTGCGCAGCTGCAGTTCACACTGGCCTTGGGCAGGTGGGTGGCTGAATCATAGCAGATAACACATTTCCAATTACAGACAAAAAGGCTATTGCCAGCAGTTCAGCAATGTCTTTACAATATACATGGAGAAGGTCAATAATATTGGCGTAAAGGCAATAAACAAAAGTGCATTGAGGCTGGGTTTGTTTTTGCAAGATTATCTCCAATGCAGATTTTCTATGACCGCATCGATGCTTTTGTTTATTTGTGTAACCAACTTCCCTTGTAAAGCTTCAGCACATTTTTTTAAAGCAGAGAGCTCTACCAGATGTGTAAAGAAAGGCAGTACTTTGGTCAGATTTTATACATCATGGTCCTAGCTCACCAAAAAAATGAGCAACTTTAACTCACTCCTTGTTTGGAATACCCTGCCTTCCCGTTGTAAACCAACAGGAAAAGAGATATGGATAAGAGAAAACTCCTCTCCATGATGCAAAACAGCCTCTTGTGTCTAATCAGTACCAGCAGTTTGCAAACCATTTCCACCATAAATCAATAATGAGATCCCAAGAGGATGGTTTAGACTGAGTCAATGTGTGGTTTACATGGGAGGCCAGGGTGTTTGAATCAATGCAGCAAAATTATCGAGTCATAATTTTATGAAACAGCTGGTTTATATGCCAAACAAAATGCTTGGACTGAAACAATAGGTTATTGGTGGTTCGCAACCTGTGGGTTCCAAGATGTTTTCGCCTTAAACTCCCAGAAATCCTAACAGCTGACAAGTGGGAGGCCAAAACACCTGGGAACCCACAGGTTGAGAACCACTGGACTAGATCCAGATTAGTACTGTAATTCTAACTCCAAGGTAAGGGATTCAAACGCCTTAGGTACAATCCTGTTCTCTTGGCAGAAAAAGGTCTTGCATGACAATGTTGCAGGATGGTGCGAGAATGAACCATCAGCATCTCTTCCTCTTGGCTGCCCACCGGGCTTCCAGATGCCTTTAGGGCACTTTGGAGGCAAGGAGGAGAGCGATCCAATGAATTTGAATACATTGACACCGAATGGTTGGTTTAAACTACCGTATTTTCTGGCATACAAGACAACTGTGGGTATAAGATGACCCCCAACTTTTCAAGACAAAAAGTTATTTATTTATTTATTTATTTATTCGCATTTGTCTACCGCTCCCCCCCCCCCAAGGCTCGGGGCGGCTCACAGCAGGTCCAATAAGTACATAATAAAAACAGAGTATATTAAAAACACAATAAAAACACAATAAAGTTAAAAACATGATTAAAACAACATATGAAAACACAGTAGGTCGCACATTAGGCCTTGCGACAGCAGACAATAGTACAAGATGGCGAAAAACCACCAGTTATTCAGCTCCGTAGGCCTGCTGGAAGAGCAAAGTCTTACAGGCCTTCCTGAATGGGAGGAGTCTCTGGATGGCGTGAACGTCAGTGGGCAATGAGTTCCAGAGGGCAGGGGCCACGATCGAAAAAAACGCCCGCCGACGGGTCGCTGTTAAGCGGTAGGTCTTAACACTAGGGATGACCAGGAGGTTTTAAATCTTTTAAAAATCTGAGCGCAGAGGTCTAGTGGGATGGTATGGGATGAGGTGGTCCCGCAGGTACACTGGCCCCAGACCATGTAAGACCTTAAAAGTCAAGACTAACACCTTGAAGGTGATCCGGCATTCTATCGGAAGCCAGTGCAGTTCATGCAGAATTGGCGTGATGTG
Organism: Anolis apletophallus; assembly: GCA_030556195.1. Taxonomy (NCBI): domain Eukaryota; kingdom Metazoa; phylum Chordata; class Lepidosauria; order Squamata; family Anolidae; genus Anolis; species Anolis apletophallus. The sequence continues at coordinate 129,978,788 of JARBWK010000007.1, forward strand.
GCAGCCAACCGAAACCCCAGCCAGGAGTCGGGCTGCTGTGTTCTGCACCAGCTTGAGTTTCCAGATCACCGACAAAGGAAGGCCAATGTACAGAGCGTTACAGTAGTCCAACCTCGAGATAACCGTGGCTTGGACCACTGTGGCCAAGTCGCACCGAGACAAGTAGGGGGCCAGCTTCCTCGCCTGTCGGAGGTGGAAAAATGCCACCCTGCTGACGTTGGAGACATGCGCCTCCATCGACAACAGGGGGTCCAAGGTTACCCCTAGGCTCTTGACAGAAGACAACGGACATAATGTCACACCGTCCAAGGTCGGAAGCTGGACATCCCCACAGCTCGGGCGGCCCAGCCACAGGATCTCCGTCTTGGTCGGATTCACTTTCAACCTACTGGCTCGCAGCCATCCAGTCACGGCCTCAAGGCAACGATGGAAATTATCAGGTACAGATTTGGGCTTGCCCTCCATCCTCAGGATAAGCTGGGTGTCATAAACATATTGGTGGCACCCAAGCCCAAAACTACGCACCAGCTGGGCAAATGGTCGCATGTAGATGTTAAATAACAGAGGGGAGAGGATTGCCCCCTGTGGGACCCCGCAATGAAGCGGGGAGCCCCCGGAGACAACCTCACCCCTCCTCACTTGCTGTATCCGGTTCTGAAGGAAGGAGGTCACCCCTCAGGGCTGTCCCCCTCACCCCAGCAAGGCGGTGAGCCAAAAGATTGTAATTGACTGTATCAAACGCTGCCGTGAGGTCCAATAACACGAACAGCGCCGATCCACCTTGATCCAGCTGGCAGCGCAGTTCATCCGAGATGGAGACCAGAACCATCTCCGTCCCACGCCCTGAACAGAAGCCAGACTGGAAGGAGTCTAGCCAAGTTGCGTCATCTAGGAAACACTGCAACTGCTCCATTGCTGCCCGCTCAACCACCTTGCCCAGGAACGATAAATTCGAAACTGGGCGGTAGTTGGAAGGGACCGTTGGATCTAATCCTGGCTTCTTCAGCAATGGAGAGACCACCGCCTCTTTTAATTGATTCCCAATATCTGTATCTTTGTCCTAATTGCAAATTCCAGAGCTCTGGTCATATCCTTGAGTTCTGGTCTTTCTCTCAAGCTTCTTCTACACTGTCCTTATATTCCAAAATCCAATCCAGATTATGTTCTTATCCCAGATTATATGGCAATGGAGACTCATATGATCCAGTTGAAAGCAGATAACCTGGGATCAGATCCTGAGATATAAGGACAATGTAGAAGGGGCCTCAGTGGTTTTCTTCAGACAAACAGCCCTATCCATCTTACTTGAATAAAACAGACGGACATGGAGATCATAACTACATATCTCTCACAACATTTTATATATTAGCAATTGAAGAACATTGTCATATGTTAGCTATTGAAGAAGATTTTGTTAGCTGGTAGCATAAATTTTCACATATCTAAGTCTTACTGCATCAGATTCTTGAGCCCATGAGAGTTTATGCTACCAGACTCTTTCCCTCAGTGTTAAAAGTACAAGATTCTTTCACATTCAGGAAAAAGTAATCTAATATGCTGAAAAATATGGTACATATTGGCTGGCTGGACCTGGCTGGAGTGCCCAGATATTACTTCCAGCCCAGATGGGCATTAGGACTAAGTGGAAGCCTGCTCAATCTCCAGTACTTGTTGCCCACACCCTTGGTATGGGATCAAGGTTTTTATGTGAGTAGCAATTAGGTTATTTCTCTTTGTCACAACTTGTGGAGGCAGCTTGGCATGGGTCCTGGTTCCAAACACTATATTTCCATCATATCTTGGACATTGGTTCGGGGGTCCCTACCCTCCAGGGACTTGAGGGATCTAGAGCATAAACAAGTTTTGCTCATTGCAGGGTTGAAGCCATTTCCAGAAACCAAAGGTTTTATTGGGATGGCAGCCACCCATGTGGTGCCTCTTCTGCCATCCCTAGGGGCTTTGTCATTGGGCCAGAGAATTGGACTTAATAAATCAACAGATGAGTTGATAAATGTTCCAATCTGGACCCATTCAAGTGCCAACCCTATTTATAGCTGAAACTAATAATGTTATCTTTTCCCCACAAATATGTGTTTATTACAGAGAAGACTTGCACCTGAGACTTCAATGACCTTTTTGCTTGTAGATTCTACTCTACTACCAGCTGAACTCAGTGATCTACCAACAGAAGGTACAAAGGAAAAATGGAGTGAAAGAAGGACAAATGGAGTGAAAGAAGACTCAAGTCATTTTGAATCCAAACATTCTGACCCAAACTACCTGTCTGAACATATCTCCTGTTATGAACCATCATGAAGTTTAAGATCATCTGGAGAGGCTCTGCTCTTGATCCCGCCACCATCACAAATGCGATTGGAGGGGATGAGGGACAGGGCCTTCTCAGCAGTGGCCCCCATCTGTGGAATTCCCTCCCCAGGGACATCAGATTGGCCACCTTCCTCCTGTCCTTTAGAAGAAAACTCAAGACTTGGTTGTGCGACCAAGCGTTTGATCATTGAATAGCAGTAAGTGAGAAGAAGACATAAGCAATTTGAAGTGACAATGGACTGACCCAGATTTTGGTTTTAACTGGCGTGTTTTTAAAAAACTGTGTATTTAATGTTGTTTTAATGAATTTGTAGAATGTTTTTATGATTGTGATGGCACTAAATGGTGCTTGCTGTGAGGCCGCCCTGAGTCCCCCCTCGGGGGTGAGAAGGGTACAAGTGTGTGAAATAAATAAATAAATAAATAAATAAATAAATAAACATCCCACAGCACATGGACACAGCTTCAATGTTGGAACAAAGTTTGACCAGGATGTGGGTTGTCTAAATCAGTGCTTCTCAAACTATCTGATGTAGTAGACTGGTATTTCCACCACAACGTGCCAAGGACCAGTACCATAGTTTTATTGCATCTGCATAGTTTCCTAAAATCTCACCTCAGACTAGCTATTGATGGCTCACAAACTGGCACCAGTCCATAAACCACCACTTTGAATAGCACTGGTGTAAGTAATTCCCAGAATCCTTACACCAAGAGGGACTTGGATTCAGGAATTTAGCTGGCCTGGTGTCAGCTCAGCAACTTAGAATTGTACTCACCATCATACTTGAAATAAGCCCTTGAAGTCAATTAAATTTAAGTTACATTAGCAATAAGACCAAGCTGCTTTACTTAATGTCTGAGTATTTTCAGCATGTATGTCTGGTTGCTTGGGGTGTATCTATACTGTAGAATTTATGCAATTTGATACCATTTTAACTGCTAAGGCTCTTTTAGGACCCTTCCTGACAAGCCCTATATCCCTGGATCTGATCCCAGGTTTAACCTGCATTGTATGAGTCCCCACTGCCAGATAATATGGGATAAACAGAAAACCTTGGATCAGATCCTGGGATATAGTGCCTGTCTGGAAGGGCCCTTAGCGGAGAGTCCTAAAATTAATTGCAAGGTGAACAGTTACTAATGGAGAACCGTCCCTAAAGTCTCATGCAGAGGAGCAAAATGTAGTACTTCATTAAAAATAACAACACTGAAATGCTTTTAATAAAAGAGAAATCAGAATAATGCTGCCTTCCAGAAAAACCATCTCCAATATTGCATTTGTTCTTTAGCAGTACATCTGACCATTGCCTCTAGGATTTGACCTCTGAGACTACAGCCCTTTAAGACCCTCTGTGTTGTCTTCCTGTTTCAAAAAGGCCCCTTTTATGCAAAAGCCAAGACTTCTTTCTTCTCCCAGCTCCCTTTGAGACAAGGCCACTGATGTTGAATTGACATGATGACACCCAAGTAGCCTGGAAAAGGCAGTGCCAGGAAATTGTGGATTTAGCAAATCCTGCAAGAAAGCAAAATAGCTAATGTGGCCGGGCATTTTGCATCGTTCATTAATGGGTTTTAATCTGATTTGTAATTTAATTACTTGCATTAATCAAACAAAGGCTTTGGCGTTTCACAGTCTTGCAAAACATTGAGAGAGAAAAGAAAGATTTTAAATGTCCCAAAAAGAGAAAATGAGACATATTGTTGGAAAGTTGATATACCACTTCCTAATTTCAGGACACTTTGGATTTTCAACACATTGATATATCCAATTGTGCTTGACCTCAGAAAAGGAACTAGGAGTTATTTTTTAAAAACTGGTTATTTCACCATTGGTGGTACTATTTAAAAAAGAAAGGAAAGGGCATTTCTTCGGCCACTGTAGGTTCTACCATGAATTCATGTATGTATGTGCCTGTGTGTGTGTGGGGGGGGGGTCCTTCACATACCTTCAAACTGCTCCAGTTTAACAGGGATGTCAATACACTATAGAATGGATTCAGTTTGAAACTGCTTTAGCTGCCATTGTGAGATTCTATGTCATTATGGAATTATGAGATTTGTAGTTTGGTGAAGCACCAGCACTATTTTAGAAAGGAAGCCAAAGACCTTTTGAAACTACAGTTTCCATGATTCCATAGCATTGAGCCATAGCTGCATTCATTCTATAGTATATATGCACCCAAGGACAGTCCTAATTAAGTCTCCATCTTTCTAGTTTTCTGCTGCTTTAAAAATGTTCAATTTTTTCTCTCTACTTCAAATTCTTCCCTTTTTTGTGCTCAGCTAACTCCAATTGCTGCAAACTGGTGCAAAGGGTAAAATTACTTTGCTCTCAAATGCCCGTCTCTTGATTATGCACTAGTCATGGATTCCTGTATCACAGAAGGTTAGAATAGATAGCCCTTGGGCTTCCTTCCAACTCTGTAATTCTGAGATTTAGTGAACTAAAAGGGACTTGTTAACCATCACATATGTAAGTATCATGGTTTTCAGCAGAAAACATTATAGTGGTGCTGCTGGACTAGAACTGGAAGACCCGGGGGCGCATCCAGACAGCCTCTTTATTGTGTTAACTCCTGCATCTTGGACAGTCCTGAATTAATTTGCTAAAAACCAGGAAAATTTAATCAATTGTAGCGAATTGATTAAATAGTGGGTTTATTCTGTGCCTCCTTGGAAGGCGCAGGATAAAACCACTATTTCCAGTTCTGGATTGAAGAATACTGCAGTCCAGACAGTATTCTCACAGTTTTCCAGGCTAAACTGTGGGAATCCCAATCCCCTCCCCAGAAGCCCCTCTAAACTCAGTAAAAAAAAATAAGAAGAAAAGAACCCACCCGGCCTCCCTGGGACGACTGCCAGAGTTTTCCTGGCATATACAAATGACACACCAGGAGAAAGGAGGGGAGCTGGGTGAGTTCTTTTCTCTTTTTAATGTGTTTAGGGGGCTCCTGGTGAGGGGGATTAGTGTTCCTACTGGGAAGTCCCAGTACAACAACTGAACACCCACCTCAGAAAGCATGCGCTTTCTGGATTGGGTATAGATAGCCCCCCAGGAACATTCACATTTTTAAACCATGAATGATCCTGGGATAAAGGGCTGTCTGGAACCGCCCCAGGGTTCACATCGTTGTTTGACCATAGAAAACCACTTAGTGGCCTTGGGCAAGCGATGATCTCTCAGTCTCAGAGTAAGGCAATAGCTAAGCCCCTCGGAGCAAATCATAAAAAGAAAGCCCAATTATGGGATCACTTTAGGGTCCCCATAGATCAGAAATTACCTGAAGGCACACAACAAAATTTAATTGGCAACAACGCTGGATTTAATCCTTTAAATCCATTTTTGCTAGAGGTCCCTGGAATCTTCCCAGGTATTACTTCTCATTCCTTTGTCAATCTAGAGAATGGAAACAAAGGAAAATTTCAAGGACTGTGAAATAGACAGTAAGTAAACCCCACTGCACTCCCAATTACAGCTTTGGAAAAACTGGCAATGCTCGAGCTCCCAGCAATTTTGAAAGGAGTGAGTCTTAATTATGAACACCCACCAAGATCCATCCACTATATTAGAAGCATCTCATTTCATCAGAGTTTGTGGAAACACTAGATGATATATAGCAGCACCACAACACTAAGTTGCTTTTACATAGGCATTGACGTCTGTGAAATTGCAGTCACATGCCTGTTGTTCAATTGAATCCTTAAGCAACAGGACATTAGGATGTCATTAAATCTGCCCTCTTGAGATTATTAATCTTTCCTATGTGGATGAGGTTTTTTCATTAATCAAGCCATTTCCACTGGAAAGAAATAAATTATAATGTAGCCCATATGGTTGCTTTTTCAAAAATTATGTCTAAGCCATTGACTAGTAGTGCATTTGCTAGATAGTAGTTGTGCAGGCATCGCTTGCTTACATGTAGGAAATAGAAGAAGAATGGGGGGATAGATGATAGAAGATGATGAGTGGAGTGGTATGGGCTAGAGCTGGCAAAAAGTAGATTCACCCAACCTAGTGCCCTTAAAATATTTTAGACCACAGCCCCTATGTCACAAACTAGCCTTGCTGGTTTACCAATCATTTAATGGAGGAGTGGGAAAAACAGATTATCTGGATGTCGCTAGCTATCATTTCTCATTATTGGTTTGCTAGTTAAGGAGTCCAACAACATGTGAAGAGCTGTTCTGTTCCCTTCACGAGTAACAAGAGTGATGCTAGAGTTGGTGCAAATGACTACTGAAGGCTGACTTTAATTATAATTTGGCTCTCATATCCATGAGGGAAACATTCCAGGACTATGCATGGATATGCAAAACCATGAATAATAGTAAAACCTATTGAAAGAAGAACTTCTGTCAGAAGCATACTGTACCTCAGGAAATGCCTGGAGAGGACACCTCTCTAGATATTGCTTGATTCTCTGGCATGACTCTGTTGTCAATTTCCAGCAAACAAATACCAAATAATCACTTACTACCTCATCACACCAGGGGGGGGGGGGTGGCTCCTTACCATGCTGGTGCTCCTCTTCAGCCACAGGTCCTGATGCATCCTATCACATAATGCAGGACATCTCCACCCCCATCCCCCAAACATTGATGGTTGAAGTGATGAGGAAGCATTCCAAGATTGTTCCATCTTTTGGGTAGCTCCAACAGAGCTATCCATGGTGTTTAAGCTTTCCCAGGGGCGGTCCTACAGGTAGGCCAAGGACGCGGCTGCGTGGGGCGCCATCTGGGAAGGGGCAAATTCCCCCACCCGCCGGGCACCGGCGCCAGACAGCGTCCTGGCCCTGCCGATGTTCCTCGCTTTTGGGCCCCGGCCTTGTGCGCTCCGACGCCGCTTCTGAGCATGCGCAGAGGTTTTCACGCAGGTGCAGTTGCTCCGGAGCTGAAGTTGAGCGCAGGAGCTACTGCACATGCGTGAAAACCTCCGTGCATGCCCAGTAGCTCCTGTGCGCAGAAGCCTGTAAGCAAAGCACTCCCTATCAGGCAGGCAGGGACTGCTTCCCCTCTGCCTTGTCTCCGCCCTGCTGCCGAATACGTTGACCCAATTGGGCAGGCAGGGGGCAGAGACAAAGGGAGAGGGGAGTGGAGCCAAAGGAGTATTGGCGAGTATTGCTTCAGGAGGTGGATCTCTGACTCCGTCTCCGCCCTAGTGTGTGCTCGTCCTCGCATGCACATTTGTTCCGGCGCGAGGAGGAGGTGAGAGCATCAGAGGAGGCTCACACTATCAGCACGAGGCCAGAGAGGACTCGAGGAGGCATTGATTGCTGGCTGCTTGGGCCTGGCACAGTCACTTGGCAGCAGCCATTACAAAACCTGAGCTGGAGAGATCTGCGAGGAGCACAAAACGGCCAGCATTCAGGTCAGTGCAAAAGTCTAAATAAATTTGCTGTTCGGGGCTGAGCTTGCCTTGGGCCTTCCTTTGAGAGGGGAATTGGTCAGCCCCCTTCCTTTTCCCCCTCAGTTGCTTTGCTTAAAAGGGAAGGGCCTGAGGCAGCAAGAAATGGTGGGAGTTGGAGATTAAATCCAACTTGGGAAGGGCAAAGTTGGCCCATGGCTTTTGGAATTAAAATGTGCTGCTCTATTGTCACCATTGCATGCTTGGCTTTTGGAATTAAAAGGGTGCAGCTCTATTGACCCTGGTGCATCATCATGATTGGCTATGGAATTAAAAATGTGCTGCTCTATTGTCCCCTGAGCTTTCCCTCCCATTTGATGGGGAAAACAGCAATGCACCAATATGTCTTGCCATGATTTCCTCTGTCTGATGGGAGAAGGGACAGGGTGCCAACATGCCTTGCCCCAATCTGCCATCTTTCTCCCATATGATAGGGGAAGAAGGAAAGCTCGCTATGAGGCACCATGCACACCTTCTGTTTTGCCAATGATTGCCAGGGACAAAAGAGGAGAATGAGGTCCCTAGAGGACTTAAAATGCCTACAGAGGACAGATTTTGTGTAGCACTGGTAAAATAAACTGCTGATACCAATCCCAGAGATAAAGAGTCACACATTTATTTATCAGTCATAACTTTTCCATCCTTCATCCATGTAGTTATTAGGCAGTGTATAAATATAACTGAACAATAACATACTTCATATAACAAAAGGTCCAAATATTAATGAAAACAACAAAAAGCAGGAAAAACAGTAAAGCAGATTCAACTACTTCTATATTTTGCCAAAGAAATAGATGTTGTTCTGGTTCTGTACCAATAACAATCTGGACATGATGCATCCATGTCAAAAGTAAAATTATTTTGAATGGGGATGGGCGGGCCAGCTATTTGGGATTACTTCAAATCAATGTAATATAACAAGAAAGAACTCCAAAATGGGGTAAAAAAGATGGAACCACCCCCCCACACACACACACACACACACACACAAAACAATTGGTGAGAAGATTTAAGATTCACCTTTATTTGAAATGTATTCATCTACATTTCCCACCTCAAATATGTCGTTTTTATTATTAGAATCCGTTATGTTGGATCATTTCTTGTTATCTACAAAAACCATAAGCAATTCTGGCTTCTTCTTTTTTAAAAAAAGTTTCTATGCAGGAATTTGTAAGACTGTCTGAGCACTTCAGCTAGAACAGGGACGCTATTGCTTTCGGAAGTCAAAACAATCACACTCAGTTGCATAGTTAAAGCAAATATCCTGGACAAGAAAATAAGCAAATGGGTTGAAGTACAACATGGGATCAAAAGGCAGCTGAGTCTACTGTGAACAGTCAGAGCCTACAAGCAAATACTAAAACACAGTCCCACTGCTTAGCATCAGGGAGGTTGCTTCACATGGGTCTTTTCTATGTACTTGGCTGCATGGCGAAATAATCAGAACCATAAGGAACTGCATCTGCACTAGACCATCCTCTTAGTTGCCTAGGGTCAGGAGATGGGTGAGAACTGTGGGAGCAACTATCAGTCAGGACCAAAGGACAAACCAGATGGTGGAGTCAAGGAGCAAGTGAGAGGTCAGGACCAAAGAGCAGGTCAACCCCAAAGAAAAAATAACCAAGATTAGCCTTACCGCTCAACTAGAACAAGAGGCCTTCTTATATTATACCAAGAAACTCCACTGGCCAACCAGGGTGGTAGGACCAAAAGGCTCTCCACTGAAAAGCATACCCTCCAACTGTCCCAGTTGGTATCTCACTTTTTCAGCTGTTTTCCACCATCCCAGTACCCCCCACCCACCCAATTCAATTTCATGCATTGTTAATTCCATTGCTGCACACTGAGGACTTTTCTATACTGCCCCCAAACCCAGTCCCTAACCCTTCCCTCAATCCTGGGCTTTCCCTCAGGGGCAGTTAGATGCCATCTCACATCAACCAAAGGTCAACACAGGATGGCATCTAGCCCCACCTTCCCCCCAATCCCCCCAAAAAAAACTTATCAGAGGGGACTGCCAGCAATGCATGCCCCTCTTCACTATACTCCTGATGTGAAAAAATAATGTTAGGAGGTGGGGGGAGGAGAGGAGAAAAATCCACCCTTCCCACCCCCCACCTCCTGATGCATCATTTTCCCACATCAGGAGTACTGTGAAGAGCAAGCTTCACCCCTGGCAGGCCCCTCTGGTATCTTTGGGGAGGGGAATGGGGGCTGGGTGGGAGATAGTAGGCAGCCTCCTACTTCTTCGGAGCCCAAAGAACCAGGGTGGCTATGGGGATTGAGTCCCAGGAGTCAATCTTCACAGGTTCAACACCTGGAAATATGTGGACCTTACCTTAGCTCCAGGTCTTTCCAGATGTCAAATTAATGCAGAATAAACTGGGAACACCCATTTTTCCTCTGCATTAATTAGCTTTACCTGAGGCATTGTTTGAACACCTCAGATAAAAACAAAACAGGTCCTGCATTTTGGGCCTGTCTGGAAGGACCCTGAGTTCCATGTGCAAAAGTAGTTGCATTCAACTCACCAGCTGCGAGATGAAAGGCTAAGAGGCTCAAGCAAATGCAAACTGCTTTTTTAAAAAAGTATGCCTGTGCCATGGTCTTCATAGCCTGACTTTCCTTGGCCACATTTTTTATATGTAAAATGTTGGAAGGCATGGAAAAGCTAAGGAGCCATTGTGATGTAGGTCTCCTAGCATTGATGGAGAAAGTCGAGCACAGAGTCACATCAGATGCTCTAGAGAGAAACATTTCTAATCAAATTCGTGAATAATCTAATCCACAAAAATCAAAACCTCGACTGTGAAGGAACAATGGCACACTATTTATCTGGTTTCTTGGTCTGGCCTTCTCCTTAGGAGCTGGATTGGTCTCAATGCCCTCCAACTAGTCTCACTGTAGGCTTCCAACTCCCTTGAAGGACTTCCCCAGAAAAGAAAAGCCTCAGTCTTTTTGGTACTCATGCTTTTTCTTGAGATTCTTTGCACCCTTTGTGTTGACATCCAAAGGGAATGCCTGCAACCAATCTTCTGTCATACAGATTCTGCCTTCCAGCCTCCCTCCTGAGTTTGCTGGTGTTCTTTTATTGGCCTCCTCACCACACACCCCCTGAAATGGCTGTAATTGGAGTCAGCAGCTGTTTTTCCTTTTCTCCTGAGGCCAAGGAACTGGAAACAGCTGAGGCAGTGCTACTGGTGATACCTCCTATACCACACCCATCCCTAGAGGCATCCCATAAATTATTAGACCACCAGCCCCATTTTTGGCTAAGATGGCTTAGGCTGATGGGACCTGCAGTTGGAAGAACACCTGGAGAATGTGCTCCTCTTCACCTCCATCTTAACTATCAACACCCAATAAATAATCTTTAGCTATTAAATCTAGAGAAGACTAGAGGAAAGGTCATCTTCTTACTCAATGGTCAGGGATCTCAGCCAGGACTCTGGGCCAGAATTTGCTCAGCTTTCAACAGTAGAATGACATTGTGTGCCTTCAGCTCATTCTCTGGGGCATTTAAGAAAGGTCAGATGTGGACAAAAAACTAGCCTTTGTTGTTGCTTCAAAGCCCAACCAAAAATTGATCCATTTTCCCTCCTTCTCCTGCTCTTCCACCCAGATCTACGCATTAATTTCCCACCTACTCTCATTATGTACTTCTATTCCTTTCCCATATCTCAAATTTGACCTGCTAGGACAAATTAAGGAAAAGATCTACTGATATGTATCTTCATTTAATACATAACATCCAACTGTTCCGATTTGTCAGGAACAGGCCTAACCAATCCTCTGTTATCCAACTTTTTCAGCTGCTTTTAAAATATCCCAATTTCTCTCCTCTTCCCACTTTCTACCTTCATCCTCAGTTCACTTCACATGTTGCAAACTGAGTACAAAGTTAAAATCTAGTTTGTAGTTGATGCACTTCACAAGGATTGTGCTTCCTCTTTTCTAAAAGCCAGTTAATTCAGAAGGAACCATATGCTTAGCATATATATATATATATATACACACACACACACACACATACATACATACACACACACATATATACATACATACATACATATATATATATATATATATATATATATATATATATATATATAATGGAGCTCTGCCAAAATTCACATTTTTTAAAAAAAAGTCACTTAGAGTACTCCTTTCTATCTCTTTTGCTCCTGCTGCACTCCTCCAATTTTAAAGGTTTTCTCTGCAAATAAACATTGAGCATTCTTTGATACCAGCCCAACAGTTGCTTGATTGGAACAGAATTGTATTTATTATTTATTTATTTATTTATTTAAGATACTTGTACCCCTCCTTTCTCCGCAAGCAGACCCAAGGCAGCTTACAACAAATCCAAACATATAGATACAAAGGTATAAAAATTAAATGAAGAATATATTCTGTGTGTGTACTTACTTAGACAACCCCTCATTGCCCGAGTATGATGGCCTTCCAAGTGTAGGGTCTTGGTGGTGGATTTGTAGGTGACTGTGGAGCCCTATTCTTGACCCACAGGTTCTTTCACAGTGAGGACATTAGTTTCCAGGTGGAAAGCAGTTCCGGTCAGGGTTGGCTTGATGCGTCTACCCCTTGCCACGTTTCTCCCTTTCGCTCTCCGTTCGTGCCTCTTCAAATTCCATGGCACTGCTGGTGGTCACAGCTGACCTCCAGCTAGAGCACTCAAGGGCCAGGGCTTCCCAGTGTCTATACCACAGTTTTTAAGATTAGCCTTAAGCCCATCTTTAAATCTTTTTTCCCTGCCCACCAACATTATGTTTTCCATTCTTGAGTTCAGAGTAGAGTAGCTGTTTTGGGAGACTGTGATCGGGCATTCGGGCAACATGGCCAGTGGAGTGGATGGCAAGGAGCATCACTTCAATGCTGGTGGTCTTCACTTCTTCTGCTGACATTTGTCTGCCTGTCTTCCCAAGAGATTTGCAGGATTTTTCAAGGCAACACTGATGCAATGGTTCCAGGAGTTGGGTGTGACATCTGTAGACAGTCCATGTTTTGCAGGCATATAGCAGGGTTGGGAGGATGATAGCTTTCTTCTCATTCCACATCAACCTCTTCAGATCAATCCTGGGGAATTTAGGAGGAGAAACACCTTCTGAAAACTTTCAAAACCAGATAGTGCTCCTGGAATACACATTTTGCCCATGTGTATTCCAAGGCAGGTGATGAAATAGTCAACTTAATATTCTTCATGTGCTTTGGAGCAGAATTCCCATAAACGTGTAATATGCTGAAGTTCATGGATTGCAATGAAGGTCCTCCAAAACATATGACGAATATTGGGTCACCAAAACATGTCCTAAACCTGTTGTTTTGTCTGAACTCTGGCCTTGCATACTACAGTGCACAGTGCAGAAGAGTTGCTTTTTCTGGTTTACAGCTCTCAGAATCCCCACCTAATATATCCCCTGGGTTCTGGAAGTTGTAATCTATAACATTTTCAGATTTTGTAACAATGCAGGAGGATTTTTAACTGGTGCCAGAGGTGATTAGTTCTCCCCCCCCCCCTGCTTTTTCACATCTAGCTGGGAAATGAGCTAGATAATCTGGGGGAAGAGGGATGCTTCTTGTTTCCTTTGAACTGAAATAAAGAAGCTGTAATTCCAGCAATGTAAGAGAATGGGAAAAGGGAGAAAGGGATAATGAGCCCCCTCCAAAGCAAGTTAAAGGCATTCTCAAAAAGGGCCAGACAAAAAAGGCATCATCTAAGTTGTGCAAGAGTCTATCGGGGTCTCTTCCTTCTTTTGTTCTAAGAAATTTCCCATGTAATGATGTTGTGGAGTGGGGAAGAGGGGAAATAAAATGCAGCTCCCTATTTTTGTACCAAAGTTCATTTCCAAGAAAGGGGCCATTTGAGAAATGAATGACCCCTATAACAAGATGGGCAAGTCCTCTCTCCACCCTCCAGCCAAAGCTCCCCAAAAAAGGGCATTCATAAAACCAGATGACAGGAAAGTTCCCCTTCTGTATGTCGATGAGAGGAATGGGTTCAGGAACTGGGGTTGGGAGAGAATGACTGCAATGTAGAAGACCAAAGGTGAGTCAAAGGTATGGGTGCTTTCTGGGATCATTGCCAATGTCCTCGGCAATCTTATTACAGAAGATCAAAGGCAATCCCAGTTCAGCATCTGATCCATGACTCAAGTTGGCTCTTTTTACTGCTACCTTTTGTCCCAGCACTGGAGGAACCACCATGAAAAACTCCATCAGGCAGGACAACAGGCACCTCTACACTAACTACTACTTAATGCACTTTAAAGGCAGTTTGACAGAAAATTGTTCACGTGTGTCGCCCATCACAAATTCACACAACTTTACAGAATTTCCCTCTTAGCCAAAGGCTAAAGAGGGAGAGGATTTTGCCCCCCTCCCACGGAGAAAGAGGAGGTTCTTGGAACCTCTGGGGTTCGGCTGACGAGCAAGGATTTATCCCTGTCCCAGTACATCTCCCGTTTTTTTGAGTCCTGGCTGCCCAGACCCAGTGGGCGTACCAGCGTTGCGTTACCACTACATTGCGGGGCTGACAACGGAATTGCAACAGGAGATGTTAAAGCATCCCGGCCGATGATCTTGAGGCCGCCATCACCTTGAGCCTTCGTATGGAAGCAGGACTGCAGACCAGGAGGCGGTGGGACAAGGGCGGAATGGAGAAACCGGTGGCGAGGAAGGAAGGCTGGGCAGTTCCAACCCCGACAATTGCCAGTACCGGCCGGCGGATGACCCAGAGCCCATGCAGTTGGGAACAGTTCGGCCCAAGTGGACCAGGCGGAGAAGGCACGGCGTCAGCGCCTCAACTTATGCTGGTACTGCGGGGGCTGGACATTTTCTAAGGAGTGCCCCAAAAAACCACGTGGAAAGACTCCTAGGGCCTCTGCCCTTGGAGGGGCCCCAGAGGCCGAAAGAGGCCCTTCAGGCGACGGGGGAAGGGACCGGCGGGTGTAAGAGGGTTCGCTCACTCGGCCGATGTCGCGAACCTCCCCCCTGAACCCACGACTGGACACCTGTTCCGTGTCATGGTCAGCGTGTGGTCGCCCGAGAAGGGGCCGATGATGGTCCATGCCATGTTGACTCGGGAGCGACCAACAACGTCAATGATGCAGACTATGCCAAGTCTGCGCTGGGCATTGTGTGGCTCGCGCTCCATGACCCTCAGATCTCCTGGGCTAAGAGACAGCTAATTTTTCTTGGACCATTGCCAGGGCCACTGCATGACGGCTCGGGGCGTGCCTGGCTCAAGAAGTGGTGAATGTGGCCACCCTGCCCAAGAAGTATGCCGGATTTTTGGGATGTCTTCAGTGAGAAGGAGGCGAACGCTTGCCTCCCCACCGGCCCTATGACTGTGCCATTGAATTGCAGCCGGGAGCCCCAATCCCGCGGGGAGACTCTACCCTCTCTCGGAACCAGAGCAACAGGCTCTCCGAGATTTCCTGGATGAGAATCTGCGGAAGGGGTTCATTCGGCCCTCCCAATCCCGGCCGGGGACCGATTCTGTTCGTCAAGAAGAAATCGGGAGTTCTTGACTTTGCAATGACTACAGGGGAACTCAACAAGATCACGATCCGGAATCGCTATCCCTGCCCTTGATCCCCGAGCTCTTGGAGCGGATGCGGGGAGCTAAGGTGTTCACTAAACTGGACCTGAGGGGCTTACAACTTGTCCGGATTCGCCAGGGTGATGAATGGAAGGCGACCTTCCAGACCAAGTGGGGCAGTTTCGAATACCTGGTGATGGGATTCGGTTTGTGCACCGCCCCAGCATGTTTCCAACATTTCATGAATGACATTTTCCGAGACCTTTTGGACCGCTCTTTGGCAGTCTACTTAGACGACCTGCTGATTTTTCTCCGGATCCGACCCATGATCGCCATGTCAAGGAAGTGCTCCAGAGACTGAGGGCCACGGGCTCTATGCTAAGCTGGAGAAATGTGCTTTTGACTTGCGTGAGGTGGACTTTCTGGGCTACCATATCTCACCTACGGGCATTGCCATGGATGACACCAAGGTCCAAGCCGTGGTGACTGGGCGGCCTGCTAGCAAAAATTACATTCAAAGATTCCGGTGATTTGCCAACTACTACAGAAAGTTCATTCCTGACTTTGCCAAGTGGGCTGTTCCTATCACCCAGTGTTTGCGGGGAAAGGTGCGTACCGGTGGACTCCGGTGGCGGACTTGGGGTTCCGCAAGTTGACGCAGCTGTTCACCACTCAGCCGCTTTTGCAGCACCCAAACCCCGCCCCTTTCATCGTCAGGCCGATGGCGGATGTGGCGGTGGGGAGCGATCCTGCTACAGCCTCAGGGACGGACTTGTTGCCCTGTGCCTACTATTCCCGGCAGCTGGCGGCTCCGGAAAAGAACTACACCATTTGGGAGAAGGAACGGTTGGCCATCAGGTGGCTTTCGAGGTCTGGAGACACCTGCTTGAAGGGGCCAAGTTCCCGGTGGAGGTTCACACCGACCACGGAACTTGGAGCATCTGAAGTCCCAGCGCAAATTGAACCAGAGGCAACAGAGATGGTCCCTGTTCTTTGAGCGATTCAATTTTTCGCATTCACTATGTGACCCCCAAGCAGACCAAGCAAGCTGATCGTTGTCCCGAAAGCCGGAGATGCGTTCGTGAGGGCGGCGGGCCGTCCGAGGCCCAGTTGCTTAGCGCGGAGAACTTTGCGGCTGCTCGGGCACTTCCTGTCAACCCTCCAGTGGCTCCGCCAGCCCCTGGTGCCAAGAGACCTTTGAGTGTCCGTGTTCAGGCTCGCCAGCGGACCGATCCGTGGAGTGCAGGAGCAGCTGGCCAAGGGCCCCAAGCCCCTTTCCAGGTAAGAATGGGGTGCTCTACCACTGGGACTCTGTCTATGTTTCCCCTGGGCCCGGCGGAGGACATTCTCAAGCTTTGCCACGATAGCCGGGCCGCAGGCCATTTTGGGCTGTTCAAGACTTTGCAACTGGTCCTACTGGGACTCTTGGTGGCTTAAAGTGCGGAGGGATGTGGAGGACTATGTGGGATCCTGCCCTGTCTGCCAGCGGGCTAAGAACCAGGGGGCAAGCCGGCGGTTTGCTCCAGCCGCTCCCGACCCCCTCTGCCCCCTGGAAGATGATTTCGGCTGATTTCATCACCGACCTCCCCAAGTCCAAGGGCTTCACCCCGATACTTGTCGTGGAGGACTGTTTCACCAAGATGGGACACTTCATCCCCTGTGTGGGGGTGCCTACTGCCAAAGAGACTGCTGATATGTTTGTGCAACATTTGTTTCGGCTGCATGGACTTCCACAGAGCCTGGTGATGGACCGGGGCACCCAATTCACTTCCCAGTTCTGGAAGGCTGTTCAGAAGCTGCTGGGGATTGATGTGCGGATGTCCACGGCTCACCACCCGCAGACCCGATGGGCAAACCGAAAGGGTTAATGCCACTTTGGAGCAGTACCTGCGCTGCTATGTCAACTATCAGCAAAACAACTGGGCGTCCTTGTTGTCTTTGGCAGAGTTTGCTTACAACAATGCGACGCAGGAATCCATCAAAGAGACTCCTTTCTTTGCTAACTATGGACACCACCCTCGGTTCTACCCACCGGTGGACCCGTCTGGGGACGTTTCGGAAGCTAAGGATTGGCTCCGGGAGCTCACTGCGCTTCAAGACTTGCTACGCACTCAATTGGACCAGGCGAAAGCCGACTACAAGCGGATGGCTGATCGGCGGCGCCAGGAGGGTCCTGAGATCCGGGTGGGGGACAAAGTTTGGCTGTCCACCAGAATTTGCCCACGCAGCGGCCCAGCCGCAAGTTGGATCTGCGCGGTTTTTGGGCCCTACAAAGTTGTGGAGAAGGTGGGGCCTGTTTCCTTCAAACTACAACTCCCAGCGGACATGAAGCTCCACCCGGTGTTTCATCGTTTGTTGCTCCGCCCGGCGAAGGGGGTGCGGCCTGACGTGACGCAGCCGCCTCCTCCTCCTGTGATGCGCGATGGCGAGGAGGAGTTGGAGATCCACGACATCTTGGATGCTCGCATCCGCTACCGGAAGTTGGAGTACTTGCTTGACTGGAAGGGGCTGGGCCCGGAAGAACGTTCATGGACCCGGGCTCGGGATGTCCATGCTCCGGATCTGGTGGCTCGTTTTCACATAAGTACCCTGACAAACCCAAACCTCGAGGGCGGCCTCGGAGGGGCCCTGAGGGGGGGGATAGTGTAGCACAGCAGTTCTCGTTTGTGCCTGGAGGGCTGGGAATAGGCCCTGGGGTTCCATTAGCATTAGGGCCTGCAGCAGCAGATGTGGATTCAGAGGATGAGCTAGATGACTGGGGCGAGGCACAGGGCCCTTCGGATGGGCCTCAGTCGCCCACGGAGAGCTTGGCATGGGATGAGATGTTGTTTGGGCCTAGCATAGATCCTGATCACCAGGTGGAGATGAAAAGCAGCGAAGGGAGTTATGAACACCCAGGGGGGAGGAATTCCCAGGAACTTGAAAGTGTAAACATGGACGAAGCCGAGTGGGAAAGTGCCAGGGAGGAAAGTTCTCAGGAAGATAGCGACACAGCTGCTGAGAGGCAAGGTCGCTCCTTCGATAGGGAGACGAGACATAGAGTCTACTAGGAGGGCTTGGTCTAGGGTCCTAGACCGACCGAGGTCCGTGAGTAGAGATTGGACGAAGAAGCCTAGAGCGGCGCGGACCTCGGCCGAGGGATTAAGTACAGGATCTGTGGGAACGCATCCTCAGTTTTCCGACCACGTCTTTCCTGAATAGGCGTGAAGCGGAGTGGGGCCACAAGCCAGCCGTGGTCATCTAGCCTTGCCTTGCATTTGCCTTGTTTCTTGAGCCGCATTGGTTTGCGGAGCCTTGCCCTGTTTCCTGATCCGCATTGGTTTGCGGAGCCTTGCCCTGTTTCCTGATCCGCATTGGATTGCGGAGCCTTGCCACCTTCCAGCTTATTTGCTACGTTACTTTGGACTACTTTGCTTATTACCTTTTGGACACTTGCATATTATTGGACTATTTACTCTTTGGAACTGTTTTTATACTCAATAAAGTAGTTAGCCTTCAGTACGTCTCTGTGTGTGTGATTAAGGGGCTCGCTACGTCCGTGATCGTGACAATTTGTAGGTGACTGTGGAGCCCTATTCTTGACCCACATGTTCTTTCACAGTGAGGACATTAGTTTCCAGGTGGAAAGCAGTTCCGATCAGGGTTGGCTTGATGCGTCTACCCCTTGCCACGTTTCTCCCTTTCGCTCTCCGTTCGTGCCTCTTCAAATTCCATGGCACTGCTGGTGGTCACAGCTGACCTCCAGCTAGAGCACTCAAACGCCAGGGCTTCCCAGTTCCCAGTGTCTATACCACAGTTTTTAAGATTAGCCTTAAGCCCGTCTTTAAATCTTTTTTTCCTGCCCACCAACATTATGTTTTCCATTCTTGAGTTCAGAGTAGAGTAGCTGCTTTGGGAGACTGTGATCGGGCATTCGGGCAACATGGCCAGTGGAGTGGATGGCAAGGAGCATCACTTCAATGCTGGTGGTCTTCACTTCTTCTGCTGACATTTGTCTGCCTGTCTTCCCAAGAGATTTGCAGGATTTTTCAAGGCAACACTGATGCAATGGTTCCAGGAGTTGGGTGTGACATCTGTAGACAGTCCATGTTTTGCAGGCATATAGCAGGGTTGGGAGGATGATAGCTTTCTTCCTCATTCCACATCAACCTCTTCAGATCAATCCTGGGGAATTTAGGAGCAGAAACACCTTCTGAAAACTTTCAAAACCAGATAGTGCTCCTGGAATACACATTTTGCCCATGTGTATTCCAAGGCAGGTGATGAAATAGTCAACTTAATATTCTTCATGTGCTTTGGAGCAGAATTCCCATATGCTGAAGTTCATGGATTGCAATGAAGGTCCTCCAAAACCTATGACGAATATTGGGTCACCAAAACATGTCCTAAACCTGTTGTTTTGTCTGAACTCTGGCCTTGCATACTACAGTGCACAGTGCAGAAGAGTTGCTTTTTCTGGTTTACAGCTCACAGAATCCCCACCTAATATATCCCCTGGGTTCTGGAAGTTGTAATCTATAACATTTTCAGATTTTGTAACAATGCAGGAGGATTTTTAACTGGTGCCAGAGGTGATTAGTTCTCTCCCCCCTGCTTTTTCACATCTAGCTGGGAAATGAGCTAGATAATCTGGGGGAAGAGGGATGCTTCTTGTTTCCTTTGAACTGAAATAAAGAAGCTGTAATTCCAGCAATGTAAGAGAATGGGAAAAGGGAGAAAGGGATAATGAGCCCCCTCCAAAGCAAGTTAAAGGCATTCTCAAAAAGGGACAGACAAAAAAGGCATCATCTAAGTTGTACAAGAGTCTATCGGGGTCTCTTCCTTCTTTTGTTCTAAGAAATTTCCCATGTAACGATGTTGTGGAGTGGGAAGAGGGAAATAAAATGCAGCTCCTATTTTTGTACCAAAGTTCATTTCCAAGAAAGGGGCCATTTGAGAAATGAATGACCCCTATAACAAGATGGGCAAGTTCTCTCTCCCCCCTCCAGCCAAAGATCCCCAAAGAAGGGCATTCATAAAACCAGATGACAGGAAAGTTCCCCTTCTGTGTGTATGTCGATGAGAGGAATGGGTTCAGGAACTGGGGTTGGGAGAGAATGACTGCAATGTAGAAGACCAAAGGTGAGTCAAAGGTATGGGTGCTTTCTGGGATCATTGCCAATGTCATCGGCAATCTTATTACAGAACATCAAAAGCAATCCCAGTTCAGCATCTGATCCATGACTCAAGTTGGCTCTTTTTACTGCTGCCTTTTGTCCCAGCACTGGAGGAACCACCATGAAAAACTCCATCAGGCAGGACAACAGGCACCTCTACACTGACTACTTAATGCACTTTAAAGGTGGTTTGACAGAAAATTTTTCACATGTATCGCCCACCACAAATCCACACAACTTTAAGAGCTTTAAACTGGGATAAGCAATGGGATACTCCGAAATACAGCCTGTAATGCACATCAACATACCTAAGTGTAAACCACATTACATGGTGAAAGCGACTGTCTACAGACATCACACCCAACTCCTGGAGCCATTCAATCAGCGTTGCCTCCAAAAAAATCCTGCAAAACTCTTGGGAAGACAGTCAGGCAAATGTCAGCATACTGGAGGAAACAAAGACCACCATCATTGAAGAAATGCTCCCTGCCATCAACTCCGCTGAACTGGCCACATTGTCTGAATGCCCAATCACCGTCTCCCAATTCAGTTACTCTACTCCCAACTCAAGAACAAGAAACATAATGATGATGGACAGTAAAAGATATTTAAAGATAAGAACATAAGAAGAGCCATGCTGAATCGGGCTTCAGCCCATCTAGTCCAGCTTTCTGTGTCACACAGTGGCCCACCAGTTGTACACAGGGATCTCTAGCAGAAAGGAGGGCAAAACCCTCACCTGCTCCCGACCCCCCACAACCAGTACCCGGGGAAAATCCTGCCTGCCTCCATCAACACAGAGGTGGCACTTGGATGTCCATTTCAGTAACTACTGATTCCCTTGGTATCCATGAATCTGTCTAATCCTGCCTTGAAGCTGTCCAGGCTGACAGCTGTCACAACCTCCTCTGGAAGTGAGTTCCATAACCCAATGACCCTCTGGGTGAAGAAATATTTCCCTTTATTAGTCCTAACTTTCCTACCTTGGAGCTTTAGGGAGTGCCCCCTAGTCCTAGTGTTGGGTGACAGAGAAAATATTTTTCTTTATTCACCTTTTCTACCCCATGCATGATTTTATACACTTCAATCAAGTCACCTCTTAAATTCCGTTATATCCTTCTTGAGGTGCGGTGACCAGAATTGTACACAGTACTCCAGATGTGGCCTCACCATAGATTTGTAGAGAGGCAATACAACATTTGCCGACTTATTTTCGATTCCCTTCCTGATCATGCCAAGCATAGAATTTCCTTTTTTCGCTGCTGCAGCGCACTGGGTTGACATCTTCATTGAGCTGTCCACCAAAACCCCAAGATCCCTTTCCTGGTTTGTCTCAGAAAGCTTTGATCCCATCAGTTGATAAGTGTATTTGGAGTTCTTTGCCCTGATGTGCATGACTTTACACTTGTTTAGGTTAAAATGCATTTGCCACTTTGTTGCCCATTCACTCAGTTTCGAGAGATCTTTCTGGAGCTCTTTACAGTCAGTTTAATTTTTAACTACCCTGAACAGTTTAGTGTCATCTGCAAACTTTGCTACCTCACAATTTACTTCTACATCCAGATCATTTATGAATAAATTAAAAAGTAACAGTCCTAAAACTGAACCTTGGGGTACAAGGTTCAGCAAAAAGATGGAGTGCAAAAGGGAGAAATGTGCAACGAGGAAGGCGCATCAAGCCAACTCTGACCGTGACCGGCTTCCACCTGGAAATCAATGTCCTCACTGTGGAAGAACACGCGGATCAAGAATACAATTCCACAGTCACCTACTTACTCATCACCAAGACACTGCACTTGTAAGGCCATCATATTCGGACAATGAGGGATTGCCTAAGCAACTAAGTAAGCCAAATGAAGGAGACTGTGCAGAAATTCAGAGGTAAATTTGTGTATATGTGTGCACATGTACATGTTTAGATGGAGTCGTTGGCACTTTTCTTTTCATAGATTGGGTAAAAGAGCAGTGAAAGGCAATCTTAGGGGCAAACAATCTCTGAACACTAATCAATGCTTGTGAATACAAGTTTAAGAGCCTTTAAATCACCTGTGAATTTAGGTGACCCCATGAATTTCTTAGGTAAGGAATGCTCAGATATGACTTCGCCTATTACTTCCTCTGATATGTAATAATTGTACATCCCATCCAGGTCCAAACCAGGCTTACGCCATAGAGTTTCCAAGATCAGATGGTATCTGGTGCTTACACTCACCCCTTTCCTCTGATCCCCTCCTCCCGTCTCTTTAATACTACAAAATTCTGCCATTTTAATACCACTTTAACTACCACTGCTCCATCCAATGGGGTTCTGAAATCTTGTAATTTTGTGAAATATTTAGAATTTTCAGCCATATAGCTATATGTCTCGCCAAACTACAAATCTCAGCATTACATAGGATGCAATCATGTCAATTAAAGTGATAGCTTTGCAGTGTTTAGGCTCATAAATATATGCTTTGCAGTAATATATGGTAATGTAATATTCAGAACAGAGCTTTCTGGGTTCTGTTTTTTAAATCTTTTCATTTATTAAAATACTAAACACACAATGAATTTACATACTGCAAGACAACAATGAAACATACAAAATAGGAAAGAACAATCAGGCATCAATAAAATCTACAAACATGAAAAAGTTGCTTTGCCAGAAGTTCATTTGTGAAGTAGGTGCCCATAAGGTGAAGGAATTTTTTTTGACACAGTAGATGAATTCCAGACCATAATGAATCTGTCCTTAGTGTTGTTAATGCTTGAAGGTCTCTTCTGATACATCAACATTTTTATAACTGCTTCTGCTCAAACTATCTTTGCCTCTGCTGAAAGTTGTCCATCTGCATTCCTCTAAGGTAGGGATTCTCAACTTTTGTAATGCTCGGACCCCTTAGTACAGTTCCTCATGTTGTTCTGAACCCCAACCATAAAATTATTTTGTTGCTACTTTATAACTATAATTTTGCTACTGTTATGAATCACAATGTAAATATCTGATATGAAGGGTGTTTTTTTGTTCACTGGGCCAAATTTGGCATAAATACCCAACACACCCAAATTCGAATACTGGTGGGTTTGGGGAGGATTGATTTTGTCATTTGGGAGTTGTAGTTGCTGGAATTTGTACTTAATCTACAACCAAAAAGCATTCTGAACTCTACCGACAGTGGAATTAATCAAACTTGGCACACAGAACTCTCATGATCAACAGAAAATACTGGAAGGGTTTGGTGGGCATTGACTTTGAGTTTTGGAGTTGTAGTTCACCTACATCCAAAGAGCACTATGGACTCAATGATGGATCAGGACCAATCTTACCACAAATACTCAATATGCCCAAACATGAACACTGGTGGAGTTTTGGGTAAATAGACCTTGACATTCGGGAGTTGTAGTTGCTGGGATTTATAGTTCACCTACAATCAAAGAGCATTCTGAAACCCACCAATGATAGAATTGGGCCAAACTTCCCACACAGAGCCCCCATGACCAATAGAAAATACTGTGTTTTCAGGTGGCCTTTGGCAACCCCTCTGACACCCCCTTGCAACCCCCTTTTAAGTGCCATGGCTCTATCCTATGGAATTCTGGGATGTGTAGTTTGTTGTGACACTAGAGATCTCTGACAAAGAAGAGTAAATATTTTATATTACCTCAAAGCCCAGATACCCATAGCACTGAGCCATGACAGTTAATGTGGTGTCAAGCTGTTATATATAGATATAGTCTGATAAAATTAACCTTACCATATTCCCACATTCATACTACTAATGTCAAGCCTGATAAAGATGGAAATTTAAAGTCATTACATGATGAATGCATCAGGGTTCACAGTCCTTTGGCAGAGATTTCAGCACTCAATAGGACTTGGTGGAAATCTCATGCTAAAATAAAAGGTTTGAGCCATGGCATTGATAATTGTTATCACCCTTAATGTAGCAAACACAATCATTTTCTTCTTGTGTCAAATCAAAGATGGCTTTTTGAGTTCTTTGTCACTTCTGACTTTTCCTGCTGCATTGAAAAGACTGGTGTCCTATACGTCCTTGAATACAAGCCAAGGGGTGTCCAAATCATTTCTGTGTCAGAGGATACCAACAAGGGTTCCAAAGTAGGGTTGGGTTTGGCTATCACTCCATAATAAGTGCTGATGAATGGGATGTTTCTTTTGGCCACCCACTTACCTTCTCCTTTCCCCATTCCTTTGGAAAACTAGAACTTGTCAAAAGACCGACACCACTTTAGACTTGTGGTCTGGTTGGATGTGTGGATTCTTTGGAAGAGTAAAGTAACACGACCTACAGCACTTACTTTCTGGGAAATCCTTAAATGTCTTCTTTCTCCAGCCAATGAGAGCGATGATTTAAAAGCCTACTCATTTATAAGACAATTACTGCCAAGTTTAAGCAAGCACTAAACGTGTTTCCCATGCGTCCGTGCTGGTGCGTTTATTTCTACGTACACATACTTACACCTCTTCCACCCAGTCTCAGCCCCCCCCCGAACCAAACTCAGCCCCCCCCCCCCGAAACAAAATCCTGGCTACGGCCCTGCTTACACTCATGCTCTTACTAGATTTATCAAATCAAAACCATATACCAAGTGAAAATTTATTTTGGTCCCTTGTCAAAATGAAAGAGACTAAAGTAAAAACTCATTTGCTTTATGTTTTGTGATTTCATTGCTATTTGTGTTTCCTGGCACAGAAAAACAGATGTAAAGAGAAGTACGTTTCTAGCAGCTGATATGCGGTTTCCTTCTGCTGCCTCTTCTCTTTCCCATCTTTTTCTGATGACTTGTCTTCAATGACTTCAATTTTCTGTCTCAGTATATGTATTTCTCATGTCAGGTAATTTAGTTGGAGAAACATCTATTGAGCAAAAATGTTCAAAAATGTAAAAATGTCGTGATTTAATAGAGATTCTATTGCCTGGAATTCTGTTGCTATCTATGCATGCTTAAGTTCCCCTATGGAAATTTTTGGACATTTTTATCTAATGCAAAACTGCTGAATTTGGATCAACCTTTGTAAAGTGGAGTTGGTCATTGCCCATTGTTGTTGATTGGCACTAAGTTGACTTTCACTCATATGACCTCATCAAACGGTGAGGGCCTAGGATGCTTCCCTGCCAGTCCAGTGATGGATGGGCACACTGCCCATCACATGACATTGCTGGACTTCCAGCAGAGGCCCCACCCACAACTGGAGTGGAAGCATCATACAATCCTGTCTGTGTTTTGCTGGCTTCAATGAAGACAGCACAGACCTGCGCCACTTCTGTGATGCTTCTCCCGTGTGATGGGGGAAGCATCACCATGACAGAGTAGTGCATTGAGCAACAGCATTGCCCCTCATCCCTTCTGTTTTGCCATGAAGGCTGGTGAAACAGCATGGAGGATGGAGTTTCTAGTGTAATAAGGACATCAGTGACCCTATGAATGAGAGACCTCCAGGTTATCCTATCCTCAACAGCTCAGTTTTTGCAGACTCAGAGCAGCCGTGGCTTCCTTGATGGAATTTATCCATCTGGAATGTGGTCTTCCTCCCTTCCTACTGCCTTCAACTTGACTAACTATTATGGTATTTTTTAAATTAGTCACATCTTCTCATGATATGTTCAAAGTACATCAGTCTTGTCACTAGAAATTGTGGATCTGGAGGATGCATTGTGCGAATCATTGTTGTAGTGTGTCTTTAAGTGACCCTAGGGCAACCCTGTCATAGGGGTTCGGCCGGGGGAAATTTACTCAAAAGTGGGTTTGCCTTCTTCTGACGGTATGAGAGTGTGACTTGCCCATGGCTTCTCATTCCAGATGTTGGAACATAAGACAATAGAACAGGAGTCATCAGAAGGTATAGTTCTCCCTTCCTTGCATACTCCACCCAGCATGATTGTAGATCTTTTGCTAGTTCATAAATACAATAAACTTTAAGTATTTAATATCCCCCCCAGCAGTACATTTCACTGCCAGTACTAAAGATGTAAGTTTTACAACTACCAAGTTGGGAAAACATATTCAAGTTTCATTTGCCTTGACTCAAAGCCAACAACATTTGGCTCCAGTTATTTGGAACAAATATTTTTTTACAACATTGTTCTCCCCCTTAGAAATTGTTTGCAAGACTCTTATTTTCTACTTTGTAGCAATATTGTTCACCATGTCACAACAGATGTTTAAATTTTATCACTGTTAGTGATAGTTCCATTCAATGCTTAGGAAAGTTATGTTTATGAACTCCAAACCTCAGAGCTGTAGTCCTCCAGCGATAGTAGCATGATAATTTTGCGTGTTATAGCCCTAAAAGTAACTTTCTAGATTGTTGTCAGATCTGCTGTGAACTTTCTTCACTACTGTAGAAGACAGGACCTTTCAGACAGAATACAATTCTCATAACTGACCAGCCAGCTCACAGATCATGGAAGTTGTAGTTCAACCCATAAGGATGGCACCATGTTTGAGAAAGCTAATGATTAGGCAGGTTAATGTATAATTAATTATTTATTAGGTGATACAATTATGTATCGCCTTTCCTTAACTGGTGCACCTAGCTTTCTTTCTCATTTTATCTTCCAAAAGAATTATGCAAGGTAAGATAGTCTGTGGATACAAATATCTACAGAAATACATACACATACATTAACTTGCAAAATTCTAAAATAAGGTCATACATTCAATTGTTAATCCTATGGAATTTACACAAGTATTCACTCACAACATTCTCCCTAATGCTGTAGTTGTAGCTGCGACTAGAGATACAAACAGAATCTACATTTTTTTCTCAACTTGACCAATAATTTAGAAAATGGGCAAGCAACCACAATGTAATTCTGGCACATGTCAAGATTTTGTATGAAAAATTTACTTACACAAAATAATTTTGTAATTTGCATAGAAATATGTTTGTAATTGGGTTGCTGTGAGTTTTCCAGGCAGTAGAGCCATGTTCCAGTAGCATTCTCTCCCGACGTTTCACCTGCATCTGTGACTGGCATCTTCAGTGGTTTGTAAATTGCAAAATATGCAGTGTTGTACCCAAAATATATAGGCTCTTAAAGAAACCCTTTTTTTCAAATGAGTTTTGTTTTACAAAAATATCCTCAAATGTGAATGGTTGTGGTGATGGTGATATGTGACAAACAGTGGAATGAATATTTCTGAAATGATTTGTTTTTCTATACTAGAATGAAACAAACAAAGATTTGTATGTGTCCTTGTTAAGCATTTTCAGTATTCTCTAGTGTGATTTTATGGTATGATTTCACTAGAAGTTGCCATAGTGTCATGCTGGAGGATACAAAATTCTAGAGGACATTTCTGTAGGCATTTTCTAGGTTCCCGGCAAGGTTGTCATGTAATTTCCCATGGAAATGGTTTATTTCAATAGGCTTTGTTATAATCTGTGATTTCTTGTTTCTGCAGTAAATCTACCATAAGAACATAAGAAGAGCCATGCTGAATCGGACCTCAGCCCATCTAGTCCAGCATTCTGTATCACACAGTGGCCCACCAGTTGTACACGGGGATCTCGAGCAGAAGGGAGGGCAAAACCCTGACCTGCTCCCGACCCCCCACAACCAGTACCCAGGGAAATCCTGCCTACCTCAACCAACTCCGAGGTGGCACTTGAATACCAATATATCATCCATGGACATAGGGGTCATATGCCCTTAGGACTACACAGAGCTAGCTACAGACACCATCATTATTTGCAATGCACTATTTCTCTGCTTGGTGCCGCTTTTGTGGCATGAAAGATACTGACTGATATGCATTTTCTACAACTACTGGAGGAATAACTGAAGGAGTGAAATAATGATGCCAGGAAGAAAACTTCTAGAGGAGATCAGGATTGTTTGCCAGATCCTCAAGTTAAGAGTCAGTGACAGAATCAACTGAAATATTGTTCTGTTCAATCCCCTTCATCCCTTCCAACGTTACTAGACATGTGGAGATCATTACACTCCTAATAAAGAGTGAGTCAGAAACTGAGCCACTGGACAGTCCAGCTGCCAAAGAATTCAAACAGTTGGAAACCTCAGATGCAAAACTATTGCTAAAGCCGTAAGAGACTTATTCCCAAAGAGATCAGTGTGTCGTAGGTTTGTATGGATTGTTTTGGATGTGTTTATGTGCATGAGGCTTCTGCATGCACCAAATAGAAGCTGAGATGAAGAGAGAGAAGGCAGAGAAAGCACACACTAGATCAAGAAGAACATGTGGACACCCCCTTTCAACAAGAAAATCAGTCTAGAAATGTAAAGTTAACTGATCGAGAAGGAGATGCACTGTTCTCTTTCCAGGCAACATTTGCAAAGAAAAAAACATTACACAATCTGGCTTTCTTGAGTCTCCTATGAATTTGATTGGGTCAGTTTGACACTTGCATTATTGTTATTATTGTTGTTAACTGCTGTCAAGCCAACTTCAACTTATGGCAACCCATGAATGAGAGCTCTCCAAGTCACCCTATCCTCAACAGTGCTGCTCAGGTCTTGCAGAATCAAAGCAGTGACTTCCTTGTAAGTGTCTATCCATTGGAAATGGCAATTTCTCTTTTCCTTCAACCTTGCCAAACATTGCCTTTTCTAGTGAGTCATGTAATCTCATGATATGGCTGAACTACAGCAGTCTCAATTTAGCTATTTTGGCTTCCAGGGTGAGTTTGGGTTTGATTTGCGATAGGATCCATTTGGTTGTCTATTTAGCAGAACAGAATTCTCTTCCAGATCTACATTTCAAATGAGTTGCTTTTCTTCCTATTAGCTTTCTTCTAAAGGGAAATACTCTCCAAAAAGTTTCTAGAATAAAACTGTCTTTAATTTATATCCCCAAAAGAGCAGCAATGGATCCAGACAGACCTCCTTGGTGAAATTGTTCTGGATCTGTTGTGCCATTACCGAAAGTATTGTTGGATTGGTCACCCGGTTGTCATTTTTAATGGCCAAGGACACCAAAGAGGAACAGAGTTCTTAAGAAGTCTTTCATACTAACAAGATAAGTATATTGTTAAAAAAATATAACAGAGATATTTTGTTTTAATTCACAGGTAGATGAAAGGAAAGGGCCCCCTGTTGGCGCAGTGGGTTAAACCGCTGAGCTGCTGAACTTGCTGATCGAAAAGTTGGCAGTTCGAATCTGGGGAGGGGGGGAAAGCTCCTGCTGTTAGGTCCAGCTTCTGCCAACCTAGCAGTTCAGAAACATGCAAATGTGAGTAGATTAATAGGTACCGCTTCTGCGGGAAGGTAACGGTGCTCTGTGCAGTCATGCCGGCCACATGGCCTTGGGGGTTTCTATGGACAATTCCGGCTCTTCGACTTAGTAATGGAGATGAGCACCACCCCCAGAGTTGGACACAATGAGACTCAACATCACAAGAAACCTTTACCTTTACTAGATAAAAGATACAGGTAACAGCAACTTTTTAAAAAAAAAAAACCTGTTGTTTAACCTTCTATGGGTAGATGCCATAGAAGAGAAAGAGGAATAGAGCCAATGGATTTTTCAGCACTCTTCTTGTTCAGAGTGGGAAATACTCAAATTCACATTGGGAAGGATTTAGCCCCCATGACTGACTGCATGGATATACATTTCCCCTCACACACACATTTTTAGAGAGTGCAGCTCTTGAGTCAATTGTTCTGAATGTTAGCATGAATATAAACTTGTTTGTAAATCTTCTAATAACACCTGGTTTCTGTAGTGGTGGAAAAGGTAGGGCCACCAGGTCAGTGAGTTGGAATGAAATGGATGATTCATGGCCCTTCAACAACTATGTGGCTTTCGTTCCCTTCAACACCACCAGAACAGAACGATTGGTGAAATGAGAATCCAAAAATCTAAGCTTTGTTTCTTGGTATGTTTCACTTTATGGTTATAAAGAAAATTGTGAATTGAACACATAACTTAGGTGAGTTCATCCCATTCTGTTGAATTGAGCTCGTTAAATTTATTTCTGCTCTTGAAAGAGCAAGGGTTTTTCTGTTTAAGGTGACAGCTCTTAAAGGACTTGAAAATGAAAGAGCCAGCATGATATAATGGTCTGAATGTTGGTCTACTACTCTGCCTACATCCCTATTTTGGATTACAAATATCCCAGCACCTTCTTGGATTTTAGCTGGGTTCCATTGTGGAAAGATACTCCTTGAACTTTGTCCTGGAACTTTGAACTGGCGGTAGGATTGGGAAGTAATGTGTCGTGTGTGGATATATCTTTGTATGTAAATGAACATTATTATATATTTTGGTACTCACCATAATTACTAAATGTGATATATAGTATTTCTCCTTTGCACCTTTGTGTTTCTATTGTTCTATATGATAACCTGGCTTGTTGATCCTCCTACTACTCTGGAGGCCAGGTTTGGATTCCATGCTTGGCCATCATAACACACTGGATGACATTGGGTGAGTCACACACTCTTAGTCCCCTAAAACTCTGTAAGAGGTTCATCTTAGGCCGCATCTACACTGCAAAACAATCCAGTTTCTGGATCCAGATTATCTGCTTTAAACTGGATTATATGGTAGTGTAGACTCATATAATCCAGTTCAAAGAAGATAACAGTGGGGCTTTTTTCATAGAAAGAGTGTACCACCATCAAGCTCAGCCTCTGGGAACTAGACAAAGGTGGCAGCTGGATTCTATCATTTCCTTTAAGCAATAATTTTCCATTGCTAAAGCAAAGAACGGGTAGGAAATCCTGCACTTTTCATGCTTGTCGCCTTGCGTTTCCAAATGCTTCAAGCACCCTGCCGCACAGTAAGTTTCTTTGCAACATGGAGACTCAAACATAGTTCATTGCTTTCATGTTTTCTAGCTCCATGGCTTCTTGCCTGCTGGAATCAGACGGTAGGCTCGGGTAATATTGAAAGCACAAGCCTTTAATCTGAATTCTTATTAACTTTAAAAGCCCTTTAGAAGTTCAATGGGGTCTCAGATACTGACAATAGATGCTCAGCACATTTGCAGATTATTCTCCTTTCTTTAAAAAATGTAGTATTAATCATTTTCCTTTTGCATATACAATCAGGCTTTTTCCTTATCTGGAAAGCATGCACCCAAGGATGTCATTTTCTAAATAAGAAACCACAATATAGTAGTTTCTGTTTTATAACTTTTGCAGCTAAATGAAGTAATGGTCCAGCTCTACTCCAATTAGCTAAAAATGGTCCAGGCCTTCAGAATTCTTTTTTTTAAAACCCTTTGTAATGTTTCTAGTTTTCCAAATCAAACCAGCTTCTTCTGTTTTTAAAAAAAGTCAAAAGCCAGGCTCTATTTATTTTATTTATCGTGTCAGAAGCAAGTTGAGGGAACAATTAAAATACATTTAAAACACAAAGTTTTTTTTAAAAAAGAACTTGGCATTATGCTAAATGTCCTTTGACCAGAAGCTGGCCACTTGAGTGTGCCTCTGGTCAAGGTCCTCCATTGTGCATGTGGCAGGGTTCAGGTTGCATTGTAGTAGGTGGTCTGTGGTTTGCTCTTCTCCACACTCACATGTTGTGCACTCCACTTTGTAGCCCCATTTCTTACAGTTAGCTCTGCGTCGTGTGGTGCCAGAGTGCAGGCTGTTCAGTGCCTTCCAGGTCGTCCACTCTTCTGTGTGCCCAAGAGGGAGTTTCTCATCCAGTCTCAGCCACTGATTGAGGTGCTGGGTTTTAGCCTGACACTTTTGGACTCTCACTTGCTGAGGTCTTCCTGCGAGTATCTCTGTAGATCTTAGGAAGCTGTTTCTTGATTTAAGGCATTGGCATGCTGGCTGATATCCAAACAGAGGATGGAGACAAGATGTCAATGCCTTGGTCCTTTCATTGCTGGCTGTTACTTCCCAGTGGATGTCAGATCATAGAATTATAGAATCATAGAGTTGGAAGAGACCTCATGGGCCATCCAGTCCAACCCTCAGCCAAGAAGCAGGAAAATTGCATTCAAATCACCCCCAACAGATGGCTATCCAGTTTCTGTTTAAAAGCCTCCAAAGAAGGAGCCTCCGCCACACTTTGGGGCAGAGAGTTCCACTGCTGAATGGCTCTCACAGTCAGGAAGTTCTTCCTAATGTTCAGGTGGAATCTCCTTTCTTGTAGTTTGAAGCCATTGTTCCGCGTCATAGTCTCCAGGGCAGCAGAAAACAAGCTTGCTCCCTCCTTCCTATGACTTCCTCTCACATATTTATACATGGCTACCATGTCTCCTCTCAGCCGTCTCTTCTGAAGGCTAAACATGCTCAGCTCTTTAAGCCGCTCCTCATAGGGCTTGTTCTCCAGATCCTTGATCATTTGAGTCACTCTCCTCTGGACTCATTCCAGCTTGTCAATATCTCTCTTCAATTGTGGTGCCCAGAAATTGACACAATATTCCAGGTGTGGTCTAACCAAAGCGGAATGGAGGGGTAGCATGACTTCCCTAGATCTAGACACTATATTCCTATTGATGCAGGCCAAAATCCCATTGACGTTTTTTGCCACCACATCACATTGTTGGCTCATGTTTAACTTGTTGTCCACGAGGACCCCAAGGCCTTTTTCACACGTCCTGCTCTTGAGCCACGCGTCCCCCATTCCGTCTCTTTGCATTTCATTTCTTCTGCCTAAGTGGAGTATTTTGCATTTTTCACTGTTGAACTACATTTTGTTAGTTTTGGTCCATCTCTCTAGT
Organism: Anolis apletophallus; assembly: GCA_030556195.1. Taxonomy (NCBI): domain Eukaryota; kingdom Metazoa; phylum Chordata; class Lepidosauria; order Squamata; family Anolidae; genus Anolis; species Anolis apletophallus. The sequence goes on from JARBWK010000007.1 coordinate 130,011,889, forward strand.
CTGTCAAAATCATTTTGAATTCTGCTCCTGTCCTCTGGAGTATTGGCTATCGCTCCCAGTTTGGTGTCGTCTGCAAACTTGAGAATCATGCCTTCTAACCCTTCATTTAAGTCATTAATAAAGATGTTGAACAGGACCGGGCCCAGGATGGAACCTTGCTTATGGCACTCCGCTCGTCACTTCTTTCCAGGATGAAAAGGAAGCATTAGTGAGCACCCTCTGGGTTCGTCCGCTTTACCAATTACAGATCCACCTAACCATAGTTTTGCCTAGCCCACATTGGACTAGTTTGTTTGCCAGAAGGTCATGGGGGACCTTGTTGAAGGTCTTACTGAAGTCCAGATACACTACATCCATGGCATTCCCTGTATCTACCCAGCCTGTAACTCTATTGAAAAAAGAGATCAGATTAGTCTGGCATGACTTGTTTTTGATAAATCCGTGTTGACTATTAGCAATGACCGCATTTGTTTCTAAGTGTTTGCAGACCACTTCCTTAACAATCTTTTCCAGAATCTTGCCTGGTATCGACGTGAGGCCGACCTGACGGTAATTGTTTGGGTCATCCTTTTTCCCCTTCTTGAAGTAGTTCTGCCTTTTCCCTTATCACCTATCCAGACAGACACCACACCATCACTCTTTTCCAACACCGACCATAATGTATATTTTACATAATATAGACACATCATATTTCTAATATAGATGTTTTGTATGTTTTCACCATTGTGTAAGGAGGTGCGAAAGGAGAAATAATAAAAACAATAATAATAACAAAAGCAACAACAACAATGCCACCAGCACATGAAGAAATGTTCCTTGATCCTCCCTGAGCAACCCAAAAATCCATGTAATGTCTCAAATATTTTCTTTTTTCTCTGCAGCCCCTCTCAGAATGTTAGTAGGGCACAATATTATTTCCTATTGCCATTTTGAGAATACAGTGTTCCCTCACTTTTCGCGGGGATTCCATTCCAGGAGCCCCCGCAATAAACAAAAATCCGCAAAGCAGGGGAACTATATATATTTTAAATATATTTTTAGACATTTTGTAGCTTTAAAATTAGAAATGCCTTGCCCTACTTACCAGGCAAGGGCCGTTGAGGTGGTGGGTACCCTCCCGCCAGCCAGGCTGCTTGCAGGGGGCTTCTTCTTTCCAGAAGCCCCCTGCAGAACAGGAAGTTTCCCGCCACTTGGCTGGCTGGCCAACCAGCAGCAGGCCCCACCCTGCCCTTGGATTGGCCAGGGCTGGCTTCTGAACCTTGCCCCAGCAGCCTTTGGAGGGCTTTCCTGGGCCTCCAAAGGGCTCCGTGGCAGCCTTGCAGAAGTCACAGAGCCCTCCGGGGGCCCAGGGAAGCCCTCAAAAGGCTACCGGGGTCAGGTTCAGAAGCTGGCCCTGGCCAACCAGCGACAGGTCCCGCCCCACTGCTGGATTGGCCAGGGCCGGCTTCCAAACCTTGTCCCAACAGCCTTTGCAGGGCTATAAGCAGCAGTTCGCTTTCCACGGACTCGCTATTTCACAGTTAAGGTTGAGAATTAGTATTTTTAATATATTTTTAAACATGTTGTGCTTTTAAGACCACAAAATGTATAAAAATATATTTAAAATATTAATTCTCAACCCTAACTGCAAAATAGCAAGTCCGCGGAAGCAAACCGCAAAACAGCGAGGGAACACTGTAACTGCAAAAGAAAAATCACTTTGTATTTTTCATTTGAGGACATGTTTTGTTGCATGTGGATATAAATGAAGCCACAGTACCAGTCCTAAAAATAGAGGGTTCTTATACTGGTATCTGACTGGTTATAGATTTTCCAAAATGCCCAACTTGATAGGGCTTATTGCTGTTGTTATAGGCCCATGATCATCATTTCCTGTAGCACAGCAGTTCTCGTTTGTGCCTGGAGGGCAGGGAATAGGTCCTGGGGTTCCATTAACATTAGGGCCTGCAGCAGCAGATGCGGATTCAGAGGATGAGCTAGATGACTGGGGTGAAGCACAGGGCCCTTCGGATGGGCCTCGTTCGCCTGCAGAGAGCTTGGCATGGGATGAGATGATGTTTGGACCTAGCATAGATTCCGATCACCAGGTGGAGATGGGAAGCAGCGAAGGGAGTTATGAACACCCCGGGGGGGAGGAATTCCCAAGAGCTTGAAAGTGAAAACATGGACGAAGCCGAGTGGGAAAGTGCTAGGGAGGAAAGTTCTCAGGAAGATAGCGACACAGCTGCTGAGAGGCAAGGTCGAACTTTCGATAGGAGACGGGACATTGAGTCTACTAGGAGGGCTTGGTCTAGGGTCCTAGATCGGCCGAGGTCCGTGAGCAGAGATTGGAGACGAAGAAGCCTAGGCGTCGGGGCCTCGGCCGAAGGATTAAGTATAGGATCCGTGGGAACGCATCCTCAGTTCTCCGGCCACGTCACTACTGGATAGGCGTGAGACGGAGTTGGGACCACGAGCTGGCTAGCTAGTGGTCATCAAGCCTTGCCTTTGTTCCTGTCCCAAAGCTTTGGGAAGCCTTGTCTTGTTCCTGGCCACAGCCTTGTGGTGCCTTGCTAAGCTTTTGGCTTATTGCTACGTTCTTTTGGACATTGATACTTTTAACCTTTTGGATTGCTTTTTAAATCACTATTGGACATTATCTTTGAACTGTATTTACTCAATAAAGTAGTTAGCCTTCAGTACGTCTCTGTGTGTGTGATTAAGGGGCCGGTAAGTCCGTGATCGTGACATTTCCCTACCCCTCAAAATAACTCTTGGAAGAATCCATTTTGAGAGAGCATTTTGAAAAATCTATGATGATAAGCTACCATTTAGCAGACTTTCCAAAGAGATTCTGACGCATTTCAGGAATTTGGATTTAAAAACCCTTCACAAGTGACTTCATTCTTCTTCCTCTTTAACCTCTTTCCAAATTCAAAATGAACATTCATGGGTGCAAAAGTTCAACCTGACCCCAATTTCAGTATGTCAGACAAGGTGTGTCTTCTCTTGCTCTGTATAAGAGTCAAAAGCATTTTGTTTCCATTTGATATAATAGTTTAATAGCAATGGATCATAAAATTCATCTGGGAGTGTCCTTCTCCACATTGATTATCTTTTCTTGAAGTTGACAGCCATCTCCCACTCTCTTTTTCCCAGGACCTCTTCCAATCTCTCCTCGTGCAGCTGAGCTGTGGTTGCACCTGGAATATTGCACTCTGAATTCTCAACAGCAGAAATATAGGGTCGAACTGGACACCTCTCATAAAATGCATTAAGACCTAAAGTGTAAGGCTGGAGAATATCAACTTTTTGGCTGCATGATATTCTAGGTGTGGACATGACAGCAGCTGACAAATATTTCTAAAAGAGTAAATGCTACAGTGGAAGTGGAAAGTGTTTAGCGGAGAGCAAGGGTGGAAAAAGGTGCAGGAGAATTGAGAAGGAATACTGAAGACCTCCATGGGAGGATGGATGAATAAGTAGGTTGCTGATAGACAGAAATCTATGAGTGTTACAAGGGGAAATAAATATGTGGGAAAGGACAAAGTGCTGACCCCACTCTACTACTGAAGACATGAATTGTCTGTATAAGCCCTCTGTGTAATCTGGAGCAATACTTTCCAGATCATGCAGGGAGCCTTGAGTAGCTTTTGAATGATGTGAGAGAATGTTTGTCATGCATTTTGGCTGAGATCCTGGATCAAGAGAGGTGACAAACTTCACAGATGGAACAATATTTCTCCCCTTGTCTTTCAAAACTCATATGTTATCAACTGCAGCCCCCTCTGAAAAACACCAATTTACTGTCTGATAAAGAGTGTGAACATAACAAAGAAACATCTTATGTGTTCCCATAATGGAACAGATAACAAGAAGGCATATTTCTATTGCTTATTAGAAGGTCATAGAGGAGCCTTTCTCAATCTGGGGGAGGTTGCGAAGAGGATTCAGAGGGATCGCCAAAGATCATCAGAAATATAAATTTCTGATGGTCTTAGGAACCTCTTTGTCAGAGAAGGCTCTCTGTCTGTCCATCTCTTCCTTTTTGGAAACAGACGGTGAAGTGATTGGCCAGTGTCTCTGCTGGCCTCTCAGTCAAGGGTGGGGGGGCTGTCTCTGAGACTATAAGTGGGGCGGGGAGAGCAGGCATGCTCAGCGCATGACAGCATGGTGCACACGTGCAGATGAGGGACAGTGTGTGAGGCCGGAAGGAGGCCCGCGGCAGCAAGTCCCTTCATGACATGGGGGTTCTGTGTGGGAAATTTGGCCCAATTCTATCATTGCTGGGGTTCAGAATGTTTTTTGATCATAGGTGAACTATAAATCCCAGCAACTACAACTCCCAAATGTCAAGTTCTATCCAATGTTCAAATTTGGAAGTATTGGATATTTGTGCCAAATTTGGTCCAGTGAATAAAAATACATCCTGCACATCAGCTATTTACATTACAATTCATAACAGCAGCAAATGTACAGTTATAAAGTAGCAATAAAATTAATCTTATGGTTGGGGGGGTCGCGGCATGAGGAACTGTATTAAGGGGTCGCACCATTAGGAAGGTTGAGATACACTGTCATAGAGAATACCAATGCTGTACATCTGGCTATAGGGACACAGCCAAATATTCCTCTGCTACTCCTCTAGCCAGATTTTTCCACTGATCTATAAAGTGATTTTGGGACCATTGCACCATTAAAAGGTATGTCGAGAAGTCTAGTTCTTGAACAAAGTTGATAAAGAATTCCAATTCTGTAATGACTCCGAAAAATTACTGAGACCACTCAATATTGTCTTCTCTTTTTTCCCTGACCTTCCCCATAACCTATGGCTGGGGAAAGATTGATTCTCCAGATATTGTTGGATCGTAACTCCCATCATCCCCCATCAGTAGCTATGCTGACTTGGGCTAAGATTATTCGCAGTACAAGAACACAACATCCATCCATGCTAAAGATATATCCCCGTGTTAGTAAATTGGTGAAGGAAAGGGTGTATTTTAAAATTTCTGTCTAAGATATCAAAAATATCATCTTCTGGCCTCAGTTTTCAATATTTCCATTTCCACATAAGGTTTGAATATAAGCAATTAACCTATTTCATACAGTAGTAGGTTCAGGGATTATAATGCCCCCAACCAACTGTGACTAGAGAAATAAAAACTCTTCAATTCATTCTAAGTTAGAAATTCATAGTTTCAGAGGTTCATAGCTTTTGGGGAATTCGGTATTTAATTACAAGCACATTTACATTGTAGATGCAGTTTGATGCCACTTTAAGTACCATGGCTCAATGCTATGGAATCATGGGAGTTGCTGTTTTACAAGGTCTTTCGTTTACTCTGGGAAAGAGTGATGGTGCCTCACAATACACAGCTCCTATGATTCCATAACATTGAGCCATGCAGTTAAAGTGATGCCCAAAAGGAAGAGGTTAACTATACAATTTTGTTATCTCTTGGAAGGATAAAAAAGAGACAAAGTGACTTTGTTGTAATACACTCATGTTCCAACTTTGTGGTTTTATGAAAAGGCTTAAGCACAAGCAAGCAAAGAAGAATGGTTAATCCTTCATCTCTATAGCAGAATTCCCCAGGCTGGTTCTCTCTAGGTGTGTTGGACTTCATGCTGTTTTCGGAATTGGAAGGCTTCCCTAGTAGGTTCTAAAAAACATAAACACTTGGTACAGATGTTAGCTAGGGTTTTTTTTTTTAAAAAAAGCTAGTGCATTGAGCATGATCCATCTTGAACATGACCCCATCCTGTCAACTCCCAGAATATACATGTCAGAAAACAAAACAAAAACACTGATATTCTAAAGTGATGGAGGATGTATACATACGCTCCCTATTACTGTATATCCATATAACTTCTTGATCTTCCTCTACTGTAACACACTGTTTATCATTGCCAGATGGTTTGGCCAGATGCCTTCATTTACCCAGGTTCAACCGCCCAATAAACAAGAGAGAAGTGAAGAGGAGAAATGTTGGCAACATAATGGATGCATATAGTTGATGAAATAATGATATGTAAATAAAATAGGGAAGGCCAAAGGAGAATAATCTTTGCCAATAAGATCCTAGGAGGATATGAAATAGGAGCCAAGCATGTTTTTTTAATGAACCATTATACAGGTTGACTCAGTTTATAAGCAAAATCCAATGGCTAACAGGATGAGCTGTTCTTTGCCCCTGAACATTGCTCTTTGAAGAATCTGACATTTTTGTAAACTGGTTGTACAAATAAAGATTTTTATTATTATTACTATTATTATTACTTTTTGAACTCCCACCACTAGATAGCAATTCCCCTCCCCCCATGTTTGTATTGGGGGGTTTTTTCACCTACCCCACACTGTTTCAGATGGGTGTGGGAATTGGCTTTGGGATGGTGTCATTTAAATAGGTTCTCTTGAGACATTAATAAGATTCCAAGATTTTCCTTTTACAGGTTACAAAGCCACAGCAGCTCTAGTTGATATATTATTGTTTGATGTTTGTTCGTTTTGGCAATGAATGTTTGCCACTTTGTTCTTTTGTCTGTAAACTGCCCTGAGTCCCTTTGGGGAGATAGGGAGGTATATAAATTATAATCATTATTATTATTATTATAAGAACATAAGAACATAAGAAGAGCCATGCTGAATCGGGCCTCAGCCCATCTAGTCCAGCATTCTGTGTCACACAGTGGCCCACTAGTTGTACACAGGGATCTCTAGCAGAAAGGAGGGCAAAACCCTCACCTGCTCCCGACCCCCACAACCAGTACCCGGGAAAATCCTGCCTGCCTCCATCAACACAGAGGTGGCACTTGGATGTCCATTTCAGTAACTACTGATTCCCTTGGTATCCATGAATCTGTCTAATCCTGCCTTGAAGCTGTCCAGGCTGACAGCTGTCACAACCTCCTCTGGAAGTGAGTTCCATAACCCAATGACCCTCTGGGTGAAGAAATATTTCCCTTTATTAGTCCTAACTTTCCTACCTTGGAGCTTTAGGGAGTGCCCCTAGTCCTAGTGTTGGGTGACAGAGAAAATATTTTTCTTTATTCACCTTTTCTATCCCATGCATGATTTTATACACTTCGATCAAGTCACCTCTTAAACGCCGTCTTTCAAGGCTGAAAAGAAGGCGTTGCAACCTGATTTCATAAGGGAGCTGCTCCATCCCTTGGATCATTTTTGTTGCCCTTCTTTGTACCTTTTCCAGTTCCGTTATATCCTTCTTAAGGTGCGGAGACCAGAATTGTACACAGTACTCCAAATGTGGCCTTACCATAGATTTGTAGAGAGGCAATACAACATTTGCCGACCTATTTTCGATTCCCTTCCTGATCATGCCAAGCATAGAATTTGCTTTTTCGCTGCTGCTGCGCACTGAGTTGACATCTTCATTGAGCTGTCCACCAAAACCCCAAGATCCCTTTCCTGGTTTGTCTCGGAAAGCTTTGACCCCATCAATTGGTAGGTGTAGTTGGGGTTCTTTACCCCGATGTGCATGACTTTACACTTGTTTAGGTTAAAATGCATTTGCCACTTTGTTGCCCATTCACTCAATTTCAAGAGAATTATTATTGAGTTCTTTCAATAAATTAGTCAGAAAATGGCCCTTTAGATCCACTTTCTTGTGTCTGGTCTCTTTATTTCATGGTGGGAGTTCAAAAAGTAATAATAATAGTAATAATAATAGTAATAAATCTTTATTTGTACCCCGCCACCATCTCCCCAAAGGGACTCAGGGCAGCTCACAGAAACACTCCAAGTGCCACACACAGACAACAATACATAAGCACAACCACAATGGCACAAGTACAAAAAAAGTAACATAATATCACACATCCAAATTTACATCCTTTTGGATCCACAGCAAATCCCACAATATTTCACCATTTAACATTCTTCATGAGATAATACAAGTATATATTTTGAGCCAGTATTAATAGGTGGCAAATAGTCATGTTGGTAGTTGAATCATCCACCTTGCTGTTTCCATTATCATTTTATTTATTTATTTATTTATTCAGTTTTGTATGCTGTCCTTCCCCGAGGGCTCAGGACGGCTTACAGAGAATATTAAAAACCCACATTTAAAACAACTGAAAGAATTAAACTCTTAACTAAAAACTATAAAACGTACAGCTGATTAACCATCATGGGGCAAAACAATCAAGTTGTGTCTGCTTGTTCAATTTCAACACTTGATGTTCACCACAGCAGCTAGTCATTACATCTATGGCTCAAGATTGGAAGGAAACAAAAGCTGTTCTTATGCTTGTCTTATGTCTATTGTTATTCCTTGACACACCTCGTGGTTTAAGGCAAATCCAATGAATCTGGATATCTTATGCTGCAAAGTTGCTGTAAATGTAGAACGAATTATATCATTTTGCGTTGTTGTAGGTTTTTGTGGCCATATAGTCCGAAAAACCTACAACAATCCAGTGATTCTGGCCATGAAAGCCTTTGACAATTCTATCATTTTGTCTGCCCAAGATTGTATACCACTCTGAAACCTTCCTTTTTGTTTTTCAGTTTAAAGACATTAACAAATATAACTTTACAAGCATTTTGTTATAATCTAACAGTCACACATTAGTTCACATTTAGATAGGAACTCTCAAAAAATTAATTAATTTTGGGGACCTATTAGTTGTTTCAGGTCTAAACAGAAAATTAATCATGTGATTGCAATTCTTCTGTTGACTAACGGCCTACCTTCTCTTCATTTGGGGGTTAGTGAATTTTAAGATTGGCTCTATAAGGCTGCAAAAACAGATTGACCTTGAAGTAAGTCCCATTAGAAATAACTGAAAATGCATGGCTCGGAAGAGGTAGTGGTTAAAAAATTAGGCTAAGGGCATGCCTACACTGACAACTTAATTTAGGGTTAGTCCAGAGCATTACTGCCACTAAGGAGTTTAATTTGCATTTTTCCACCTCAGAATTTGCAGACTTTTCCATGGGAAATGAAAATCCTATATAGGCAGTAGGCATGAGAAAAATGTTATGAAAATTAAAAGAAATCGTAAGTGATTTGTATTTAATGGGACTTTCTAGTTTATACGCATCACGGCAGCTAACCAGGAAGTAGACTTTCTTTTACGGTCCTTGAGGCCAACAATTTGCGTTATGATCGTAATTAATTCTTAATTATTGTACTACTCACTTCTCCCTGTCTTCTCCCCCTCATTTCCTTCCCGCCTTCATTCATCTTCTTCTTTTTCCCGCATTTCTATGGGGAACTGGAAGTGACGCTGCTGCTAGGCATTCTGGAAAGTGGAGTCCCCCACGCTTCTCCTCCTCTCCCCCCTCTGCTCTCTCTTCCTCGTGGCGGCGGTGGTTTGGGGTCTTGAGAAAGAGCGGGCTGACTCACTTCCTTCTGGGCGCCGCCTTGGTCGTCTTGGCCTTGGTGCTCTTGGCCGGCTTGGGCTTGGCTTTCGGGCTCTTGTCTTCTGCGGGGACTCTCTGTCTTGCCCCACCACATGGGCAAACTTCACACACACACACACACACACTTCTCCTCCTTTCTCTCCCTGCACTCTCTCACATGCTTCTCCTCTGCCGCCTCCTCCTCTTTCCTGGTGGCTTCTCCCCCCCCTCCCTTCTCTTCCCCGTTGCTCTGTCTTGCCCCATCGCACGGGCCAACTTCAGCCCTCCAGGTGTTTTGGGCGCCAACTCAGTCCCCCCTCTCCCCCGCTCTGCTTTCTCTCCCTGCCTCCCTCTCAAACACACACACGCTTCTCCTTTCTCTCCCTGCACTCTCTCACATGCTTCTCTGCCCCCTCCTCTTTCCTGGTGGCTTCTCCCCCCCTCCCTTCTCTTCCCCGTTGCTCTGTCTTGCCCCACCGCATGGGCCAACTTCACACACACACACACACACGCTTCTCCTCCTTTCTCTCCCTGCACTCTCTCACATGCTTCTCTGACCCCTCCTCTTTCCTGGTGGCTTCTTTCCCCCCTCCCTTCTCTTCCCTGTTGCTCTGTCTTGCCCCACCGCACGGGCCAACTTCACACACACACACACACACACACACGCTTCTCCTCCTTTCTCTCCCTGCACTCTCTCACGTGCTTCTCTGCCCCCTCCTCTTTCCTGGTGGCTTCTCCCCCCCTTATCTTCCCCGTTGCTCTGTCTTGCCCCATCGCACGGGCCAACTTCAGCCCTCCAGGTGTTTTGGACTTCAACTCACACCATTCCTCACAGCCTCAGGCCTCTTCCTTTTCCTCTCAGCCTGGGCAAACTTGCGCCCTCGCTCCCTCAGGATCGGGGTGAGAGAGAGGCAGCGAGGAGCGAGGGGGGGCTCCTCCTCCTTTTTTGCTGCTTCCAAGAATAGAATACCCCCCTCCCTCCCTCCTTCCCTCCCTCCTTCCTATTTGGAGAGTCCCATCTAGAATTCAGTGTGATTTATTCAAGTTTTGGCTTACAACTCCCAGAAATCCCAGCCAATTTACCAGCTGTTAGGATTTCTGGGAGTTGTAGGCCAAAACCATCTGGAATGCGCATGCGCTGGCATACGAACTACTAATGAATTTCGTTAGTAATTAAGTTACATTTTAGAAATTTTTGGAAATTTTTTTGTAAGTCTTTCTATTACTAATCAACCCCCCCCCCCCCATTAGATTTTCGATTTCCTATTTTTGGGTTCTAAACCATGCCTAATAGGCAGTCCCCAAGTTACAAACATCTGACTTACATATGATTTCCAGTTACAAATGAAGATGAGATAAGAGGAAGTGAGAGGAAATTCACCCCTCAGAAGGGAAATTCACTCCTGTAAATAATTATATGTGCCGTCGGAATCACCATACATTGTGGTGAATCCGGCAGTGCCCGGTGGGGTGTGTGGAAAAGCCATTGCCTCACACCTCGTATCGCCTGGTTTCCTGCCTATCTCATCCCACAGTGGAAAGCATCCTCCACCCAGCATCCCCCTTCAATCTCAATGTAACATGGCAAACCTGCCATGTTGCTGCCACCGCTACATACACCAGTTCCTCTTTAGTTTTGCGACGGAGCCCTACTGGATGTAGATGTACGTTGTGGGATGGAAGCCAGTGTGCTCCATCGCAAAACTAAAGAGGAACCGGCATTGCCACCAAAATGTACCCCATCTGATGAGGCCATAAGAGTTATCCTGGGAAAAAGGTGTCTCCACTGAAGCTTTATCACCAATCCTTGTTTCCGCAACAGCCCAAATGTTTCAAAATCCAGTTGCCACAAGGAAGAAAATGAGATGAAATTTGAACAGAGGCACAGGCAGTAAAATAAAACTTATAGGGGTGTTAACCATTTCCTATGCTATCCAAAAAAAATTAATGGGTTTGAATGTACCTTTTTCTGACTTATGTACACATTCACCTTAAGAACAAACCTACAAACTTATCTTGTTTGTAACCTGGGAGCTGCCTGTACAAACATCCATGTACACACAGAGCAAGAGAAAGCTCTCCTCTCCTCATGGATCTTACTCATGTTCATCTTCTAATCCTTCTTCTCACCTCTGCATTTATAGGATGATTGCCATAGTGAGGAAAGGGAAAAGTGAGATCCTTGCAATTATATTTTTTCTGATTGAAAGCAGAGTTAATTGCACTCAAACGTTCTCCCTTTTTTCTTCTCCTTCTTTCTCTTCATTAGAACTTTAGATGACATGGATAGCTATAGATTAATTTGGACCTGCCGTGGCTGCTTCCTGATACAACAAGTTATGGCAGACACCCTCTGGATTTCTGCCCATTACTGCAAAAATGAAACTTGACCTACAAGTATATGTGTTTACACATTACTTGGACAAATTCCCGGGTTAAGAAGGAGGATCTTATTTTGTCTAATCATGCACACAAAGCGTCACAGTATGAGTAGGCTGATATTCCACTGTTATTTCCATGACCATGTCGCACAACCTGCCTGCCTTCCTGCCTGCCTAAACTTCCTGGACCAGGAGGTGAAAACTTATTATTATTATTATTATTATTATTGCTGGGTGGCCATCTGTCAGGGGTGCTTTGATTGTGCTTTCCCTGCATGAAGGCAGAAGGATTATTATTATTAATATTATTGTGAATGGGTGGCCATCTGTCTGGGGTGCTTTAATTGTGCTTTCCTTGCATGAAGGCAGAAGGGGTATATTATTATTATTATTATTATTGAGGCTGGGTGACCATCTGGAGTCTGAGCAAGCGTTTTAAAACAGAGTGGTCAATTTCCTTGCTTTGCTGTCTTTCCCACTTTTCACTTACGCCAGAGAAGCCGTTTTAAACCAGCATGGATGAATTTCTTCCCTTTGCTCCCTCCCTTTCTGGAGTAAAACAACTACTTTCAAAGTAAAGACCACCCAATGAAACAGGAAACAACACTGTTAAACCATTATTCGGAATTCGGAAGTCTCAGAAGTTTCTGAAAGTTTTGAACATTTTTTTCTGTGAAAATCGGAATCGACTTCCAAACCAAACCACCAGCGCCCCCTAGATCCGAAACGAGTTTTGAACCAATTTTTTTATGGATCAACCAAGCCTAGTGTTTACAAATTGCTAGCTTGGGCTTGCTGAGGAAACCACACAGATTTGAAGCTGGAGTGTCTGGTGCCTAAAGTAGCAAATACCTGGAAAGACTATAGTAGGGAGAATCAGTTATAGGGAAGTCAAGCCAACATAAGTCATGCAGGGGTGAACTAGGGAGTTCAGTAGAGATGAGCCTAGCAAATTCTTTGTCACCCTAGAGTTGGTGATGAGAAGTCAGCACTCATGATCACCAAAGCCAAAAGGGAAAGACACATGCAGCCAGCCTAAGGATCAAGAATTCAAATAAACCCAAGAGTACAATCACATTGGGAAGCAGGTAGAATGAACCTTTGTATACAAGAATGCTCAGCATCTGGTGGAAGATTGATAGCCACTGCACCTCAAAACACCAGGTGGTTAATTGCTCAACATTTATCATGTAAGCAGTTACTCTTTTGGCACTACAGCTTTTCCTATTGGTATGGGTGTCTCCTTGGTGTCCCTCAGTTCAAGCTGTGATGGAAGCCCATTTTACTGAAGGCTTTGCCACTGGCATTTTAATGCTTAATGGTCCAAATTTTTGCTGAGTATTGTCTAGAACTCCAGAGTTTCTGTTGAATGCCTTTGAAGGTGGCCTTTCATCATATACACCGGCATGGATTGGAGTTTTTAAAAGATAAATATCAGCAGTTGACCATCAATTAGACCATCATCTTATTTTTGCTTTTAGTGAAAAAGGACCAGCCATTAAAGCAGTTATTTAGGTATTGATAAACTGACCAGCCCTATCTGAAAGGACAGTCCTCTCTTTGAAGATCTATTTCAGAGATTCTCATCATTTGGTCCAGATGACAGTCATATCTCACTTCCAATACCTGAGTCATTGGGTACCTGTTAGGAAGGATACTGTTGCACTCATTTCCTAGCTATGGGCTTTCCAGAGGCAACTGCATAGCCATCATTTGAACTGAAGGCTGGAATAGCTAGCTGGTCTTTTGGCTGATCTACTTCTTATACATTTGACTTCAACCATCAGGTGCCACAGGCAGCATAGCTACTATCAGGGATTCTAGGAGTTGAAGTACAACATATTTGGAAGACCAAATGTTGTGAATCTCTTCTTTTGGAAGAAGTACCTTTAGCTTTAACTAACTAAGGGATAAAGAATTACCTGTAGGGTAAAACCATTGAGACTGCCTGATCCCATGAGTGTTAGAACAAAAAAGTTTTTATGTTTTTAATTGTTAATTGTTAGTTGTTTATATGGTTATTGCTTTAGTGTTTTAATTGTGTTTTGTCTGGAGGGCAGTAATTGCCTTCTGTAAACCGCCTCAAGACACCTTCGGGCTGAGAGGGACGGTATAAAAATGTAGTAAATAAATAAATAATAAAAGTGAGCCTGTATATAAGCCCCCTCATTGCAATCTTCCTTGTTTCTGTGGTGGTTGGTGGGTCCCATGTCAGTGACTTGGTGAATCTGGTTCAGGTTTTCAATAGATTTAAAGGAGCTATCTTAGGCTGGATCCAGACAGGCCTTTATCCCAGGAAAATCTGTGTTTAAAAAATGTGGATTTTCCTGGGGGCCTGCCCACACCCACCCCAGAAAGCGCACGCTTTCTGAGGCAGGTGTCCAGATGTTCTCTTGGGACTAGCCCGAGAGAACATCTGGAGGCCCTGCCCGCTCTCTACAAGTCCCCAGACCCTTTTGAGAAGTAATTTAAAAATGTACCCAGCCTGCAGTATACTCACAGAGCAGCTCTCCCAGCACATTCAAATAAAGTGCCAGGAGAGCATTGGGAGGGAGCAATCCCCCCCCCTCCTGGCGTTCCATGATTATACTGCAGGCCAGGTAAGTGAGGGTTTTTTTACTTTTCAAAAGGGTCTGGGGGCTTGGGGGGAGGGTGGGTATTCCCACAGTTTACCGGGCTTATTTAGCCCAGTAAACTGTGGAAAAGGTAGTGGCTTTATCCCACCCCTTTCAAAAAGGCACAGAATAAACCCACTATCTAATTAACTCGCTACTAACCAGGGTTTTCATGGTTTGTAGCAAATTAATTCTAGACTGTCCAGAATATTGTCTGGACAGCCCCTCCTTTATTTATTTATTTATTGTTTTATTTATTCAATTTGATATACCGCTCTTTCTGATGCCCAGAGCGGTTCACAGGTTAAAACACATAAAAAACATATAAAATACAATAAAATACAATAAAACAGATTTAAAACCCCAAATTAAAACATGTACCAGCAGAACTACAGCATCAGTAGAAGCATGTTGACAGCAGCACAGCGAGATGGTAGGTAGTGCAGCATTGATTTAGACGGCAAAAGCCTGTCTAAAGAGCCAGGTCTTTACAGCTCTGCGGAACGGCATTAAGTCCCGGATAGCTCGTTTCTCTTCGGGAAGGGAGTTCCACAAGGTTGGAGCTGCTACCGCAAACGCCCTCTGCCGCGTGCTTGCCAGTCTACAAACCCTAATGCCCGGCACATCCAGAAGATTGAGCCCCTCTGAACGCAGTGATCTCCTGGGTACATAAGGGGTAAGCCGCTCCCTCAGGTACACTGGCCCCAAACCATATAAGGCCTTAAAAGTTAAAACTAACACCTTGAAGGTGACCCGGAATTCAATTGGGAGCCAGTGCAGTTCGCGCAAGAGTGGAGTCACGTGGTCCGATCTTGATGCTCCTGAGAGCAGGCGTGCTGCAGCGTTCTGCACCAGCTTAAGTTTCCGGATCGCTGACAAGGGTAGGCCAATGTACAGCGCATTACAGTAGTCGAGCCTCGAGATGACTGTGGCTTTGATCACCGTGGCCAGGTCGCAGTGGGAGAGGTAAGGAGCCAGACGACTTGCCTGACGTAGGTGGTAGAAGGCTATCTTGCAGGCGCAGGCGATCTGCGCCTCCATAGATAGCTGGGCATCCAGCCGGACCCCCAGGCTCTTTACAGACGGTTGCGGACAAAGGGCCACACCATCGAATGTCGGCAACTGGGTCTCTACCCCCTCCGGGCAGCCCAGCCACAAGATCTCCGTCTTCGCCGGGTTCACCTTCAACTTACTGGCTCGCAGCCATCCAGTTACGGCTTCTAGGCAGAGATGGAAATTATCAGGTACAGAGACAACCCCGGGGTCCATCCTCAGAATGAGCTGGGTGTCATCAGCGTACTGATGACATTCCAGCCCAAAACTCCATACCAATTGGGCGAGTGGTCGCATGTAGATGTTAAATAACAGCGGGGAGAGAATGGCCCCCTGAGGAACTCCACAATAAAGGTCCTGTCTGGATGGGCCCTTAGGTGCATTGTGGTTAGTTGTTCCAGTTCCTTGAATAAGTTCTTTAAACTCAGAACCTAAAGCTATAATGGATTTACCATCCCACTGACATAGGATCCATCAGCCAATATAATAATGGATAATATTGTAAGTGGGGGTCTCATTAGAAACTGCTTCTTCATGATGGTGGGATACATTTTCTATATAACTAGTGACTATTTGTAAACTTAATAATAAAAAAACTTTATTTATGTATCGCTCTATCTCTCCTAGGGTACTCAGGGCAGTTTCCATGTAGGCAAAATAACACAGAAAACATACAGATTATTCATATTACATATCAGTAAGTGCATTTTTAAGTGAATATATCTACCACCACACCTCTTTTTTTGGCAAAGTGTCACTGCTAGTGAAATAGGTTCCCTGAAGCTATCCTTAGTTCATATTGTAAGACCAACACTGTGAACAAAAGAACATCAGGAAGTACCCCCAGGCAGCCTGATATGTAATGCATTGCAATACTATAATCTGAATGATATCCATCAAACAATGCTGTTCTTTGCATAGTTTCACTGGGGACAGAATTAACATCTGTCTATATAAGATTAAAAGTTGTCTTCTTGACCTTCCCCTTCTGTAAACATTGTCAGATCTGTGCCAAACCAGACACAGTACACGTTCAGATAGCGATAAGGACTGAGGTCATACTTTTCTATGATTACAGCATATATAACTCCTGTCCTCTTTTTGGCAGTACTTAGTCAAATTGGTCTACTAGGTAATCTTCTACAATCAGAGCTCTGGGTGTAACTTTTTAAAATCTGCTCCCTGGTTGCCAGGAAAACAGATCACTTTTGCTTGATGCAGCAGTTGGCTGTCAAGATCGATGGGATCAATTTGTAGTTTGTAAACATGAATACCACACAAAAGTGATGTTTGTGAATTGATAACTGCTCAGCATTAAATTTATTATTCGGTTTTATTTGGGCATCTAGATCTCAACCATTTATGACAATGTAGGAAAAATGGCTGTAAAACCAAAAATTTGCTGCTCATCCCTTTTCTTGAAACTTCACAGTTCCTGGTAGGTCGTCAATAAAGAAGGAAGTAATTTAAGTGAGCCAACAGTTCCCATCTGTTCTAAGAAGCTAAAAAACGTTTCATTAATCCATTTTTTCCAATGCAAAGCAGCACTGATAGATTTTATTCTATGGATCCTACTGCCTTCTCTGAGCATTTATACAATTATGTGGAAAGCCTATTTGCACAAATAATTTGCACAAAGCCATATTAAAGATTTAAAGCTGCATTTTGGGAGCCATTTGCAAACCCTGTAAAATGCATTTTCTTTCGTAGTGTGCACCAAATAACTTTACCTCAATGAGAAAATGTAGATTCTGTCTATATATTTATATGATTTACATTTCATAGCATATATAGACTTGTTCTTCTCATATGGAGCCAGTACTTCTTTCATAAACAGATATTAATATCTCCTTAGCAATACTTACGTCTTATCCAGTATTTCCTTTTTGGCCGTATGCAAGCAAAATGCCCTATACTGTTTAAAGCAGTAATGTTTGATTTAAAGGAAAGGTGGGCAACTGTGAATGGCTAGGAGGGCACATTAGCCTGCCAGGAGACATTGAAGGGCACCCACAATGCACCTGCTTCTGAAAGCTAAAACAAAATCATCCTAATGCAATCTAGATGACATTGGGGAACTACCACCATGTTTGGGTGGGTTGGTGGGAGACTTCCAGAACCTGTAGAGGGCTTGCTGTTGTTGTTTATTCATTCAGCTACTTCCAACTCTTCATGACCTCATGGACCAGCCCATGTCAGAGCTCCCTGTCGGCTGTCACCTCCCCCAGCTCCTTCAGGATCAAGTCAGTCACTTCGAGGATACCATCCATCCATCTTGCCCTTGGTCAGTCCCTCTTCCTTTTTCCTTCCGTTTTCCCCAGTATCATTGTCTTCTCTAAGCTTTCCTGTCTTATTATGTGGCCAAAGTACTTCATCTTTGTCTTTAACACCCTTCCCTCCAGTGAGCAGTTGGGCATTATTTCCTGGAGTATGGACGGGTTTGATTATTTTGTCATCCAAGGCACTCTCAGAATTTTCCTCCAACACCACAGTTCAAAAGTATCTATCCTGTAGAGGGCGTTTGGGAAAAATGTGAATTTAAAACTGAGGGGGTTCTAAATATTGTGCATGTCCCCCCATTTGGGGGGAAAATGACCCTGAGAGGATACAGGGCTACAATATTGGTCTTAGCAAGCTGCATGCCATCTGTGGATCATACAGTGTCCATCGTGATTTAAAATTTCTCCGGTTGCCATGCAGTCTAGTTTCAATGCAGCATAGCTAGCAAAAAATGGAGTGGCAAATCCACTCCTAGTTTCATCTTGATTTTAAAGATGCTAACAGGCTTGATGAACCCTATCTTTTTTTTTAAAAAAAACCATTGCAGCCCATTGGACAGCACCCTTGCATTTGGATTAAAATGTTGAACAAGTTCACTGCCCCACTGACATAGGAACCATTGCCACAGAAAAATTTAAAAAACCATTTGGGACTGTGGTAACATCATATACCCATAGCTTGAACTAAATACTCTTGGTACATTATGTGTATGTAAATAAAGCAGTTGGATGTTTTTGTTCTATTTGGAACATCTGCATTCAATTCACATTTGTAGTTATGTATATGGTGCCACTTTACATGCAGTGGTCATGTGCATTGGGTGTCAGTTTAATTATGCTGTAAGGTGTGCATTCAGCTGTACAACTTTGTCATTCAACACAGCACAAACAAGGCACAACTTTGATTGTGGATATTTATGCTACGCAACTGCAATGGAGATTCTCAACCAGAAAAAGTACACTGGCCTCTATGTATTCACTGGAGTTTGGTTCTACCCCACTGGATATTAAAATCCGTAGATGGTTAAGTCCTATTATATACAATGGTGTAACAAAATGGCATCCCTTACATAAAATTGTGAACCACTCAAAAGAAGTGTCAAAGAGAGCCTGAGAATCTTGGAAATGTTGTGACACTACGGCAAAGTATGCTTGTACATTTTCCACCACATTGGATGAGCCAAATTGCCCATTGTACACCAGTTCCTCTTCAATTTTTGCCATTGAGCCAATTGGCTCCCATATCATGACATACATCTTCTTCCAGCAGGCCTATGTGGCAAAACAATAACAACAACAACAACAACACTTTATTTACATTCCGCATCTATCTCCCTGAGGAAACACAGGACAGTTTACAACAAAAGAATGGCAAACATTCAAAAGTGAAGAGAAGCCAGCATATGACATCAACGCAGCAACATGGGAGGCTTCCCGTGTTGGATCGGCAACAATGGGGAAGCTGAGTGGTGGATGCTTCCCCCCATGGGATGGTGTAAGGGGGAAGCCAGGCAATGCAGGGCAAGGGACGATGGCTTCCCCATGCCCCCAACCGGGCCACACAGATTGGCCATGATCTGTGGCAAATCCTTAACTTAATGTGATCAGGTCCTTGACACCTGGAAAAAAATCTGTGATTGCTTTTGGGATTTTTTCCTTGACCGTTTTTAAGCTGTAGTTGATTGAAACTGTGGAATGGATATTTCTTTGAATTGTAACTCTTAGAATTCTCTAGCTGGCTTTTGAAACAGTTGGGCGTTTCTGGGAGTTGTACTTGAAAAAGTAACATTTCTAAGCTCATTTACTGCACTAACACTGACAAGGCTTGCAAGCCTGTGATTGTGATTGCCTTTCTTCAGTTTCTCCCCCTCCCATCTCATTCTGAAATGAAATTGCACACTTTGCTGTTTCTTTGGGATTCCTATATGCTCTGCATCCAAAGTCAGCATCCCCATTGTTTGCATCTGTTTTGTTAAAGTCACTTGCTCTTTATTGGTTAATCCTTCTCCTCCTCCTTTCTCATTTGCTGCTGTCAATGACCTCTGGTCTCAGTTGGACAAGAAGACAAGAACACGTGCCAAGGAAGTCCTCCCTAGTGTCAAGGGGCCTCTCTGAAGAACAAGTCTTCTGCAATGAACATCCCAGCCTCTTCCTTAACACGCCTGGCCTCTAGTTGTTGTTTGGAGGCTCATTAACTTCTGCTGCCAAGCACTGAATGGCTGTTTTGCTTTGGAGAGCTGGCAATAAAATAATTAAAGCAAAATCCTGAAAAAAGTTGCATTTTCTCAGTACTAGGAAAAGATTTTCTTGTGGACTATAGCCTCCAGAATCCTCTAACCAAGCATGGGCAGTGGTCATGCTGACTGAAAGCCTTGGGGGGAAAAGAGACTTTTCCAGATTTCTGTTTCCTCTCCTCACCATTCTTTTAGGGTTAAAAAAACAGCTGCAGAAATCATTTTATTGTTAGTGTTTGCCATTATGTCTCATAATGTACTCTCAAAGGAACTTACTGGTTAAAACTCAACAGTACAGCTGCCCTGTCACAGAGAAACAGTAGGATATTTTATATTTGCTTTGGGTTGAAGAAAGAAAAGAAAAGAAATATTAGGATTAGCCATGCAGCTTGACTTCTCAATGTTATTTTCTTTCCTGCTCATTTTGTGGGGGGCAACTTATAAAAGTCCTTTCAGGGTTGAAAGAAGAAAAAGGGGTCTATTTTCATTTTAAAGAAGAAAAGGGGTCTATTCACAGGGGGGCTGCATGAAAAACAAATATAAATCTTTAGTCTTTCCTCCTGCCTTTCTTTGCCAGTATCTGGATGATGGAATGGATGAAACACCACAGGGTCCTCAAATGCCCCTATGACTCTGTTACTGCTCAGGATTTATCATAACTCATAATCTTTTTGCTGATTGATAAATTCAGCATTGAGACTATTACAAGATTCTGAACTTTTTCAAGCATTGAGGGTGAAATCTATTATAAGTACCCTATATATACACTCAATTAGTCATCTATAAGTCTAAGAAAAATATGGGTCAACTTATCCAAACCCAAGGTAAATATTTTACCATAACTCTTTTTATTAAAGGAAGGAATTCTTTCCTTCTCTGAGTATAGTGGTCCTCAGAGAACCGTAAAGGAACAGTGTCTCCTACTACTGTCTCTGCAGTGGTTCCACTTCTGGTCTATAGGAATGCCTGGGCAGGACAATGACAGCAGTGGTAACACTAGCGTTTTCCACTCTCTTTGAAATGACCCTCAACCTATCAATGGGTCATATAAAAATCCATAATTTGAGCCTTGAGACCCACCCTTGACTTATACAGGAGGTTGCTTTACTTTACTTACTTAGGTGATCCCTCATAGCCCAAGGATGATGGTCCTCCAAGTGTAGCGTCTTGGCGGTGGGTCCGTAGATGGCTGTGGTGCCCTATTCTTGATCCATATGTTCTCCTGCAGTGAGGACATCAGTTTCCAGGTGGAAGGCCACCCTGGTATTGGTTTGTTTATATTTTTCTTGGAAGTTGCTTGTGTGTGCGTTTTTTAAAATGTGTGGAGGTCAGCGCACAGCCGATCAACACAGTCTTCACAGATTGAGATCCCAACCAATGACATGATTAACACAATGACAGTGGCTTTTCAATCTGTTGCAGCCTTCTTCCGCCTTCACAGCCATTGTAATATGTATCATGTTATCCTCCCCCTGATCCGTTGTTGAGATCTTCAGGTCTTTGGATTGTGATTAGGCTGGAACCTCCCCTGTGGGCCCTCCTGGGAGTGCATGACTCCGGTAGTTATGCCCGCAGGTTCATTGGAACATGACAAGGTGGCAATCCATCAAGGGGGGTTGATTTGTATATAAATACATATGGCACTTCTTTTTTTGTTCCTCATTCAATGACTCTCATTGGGGGCCCCACACATTTTTTCCAGACATGTGTAGAAGTGCTCCTCAGCCCATAACTTTAAAGGAACACAATGCCTGTCGATTGCATATGCACTTCAACAAATTGCACATGTAATGCACAAAATAGTGTTCTTTCCTATTTTGTACATCACAACCACAATAATAATATAATAAACTTTATTTGTACCCCACCACCATATCCCCGAAAGGGACTTGGGCCGGCTTACATGAGGCCAAGCCCACAAATACACATCAATACAATAACATAAAAACATAAAACAACATTTCAAATAGAATAAAACAACCAAATAAAATAAAAGGAGCGGGCCACATGTGGAAAATACAATGGGAAAAAACTAAGGATGAGATAAGATTAAAAACATATATATTTATAAGGGAGGTTCAAAGACAATGCAATGTGAGGACGCCCATTTTTGGGGAGAATGACAAGGGACATGTGAGATCAATCTCCAAAAGCACAATGGAAAAGCCACGTCTTGAGGTTCTTCTTAAAAGTTTCCAGGGTGGGGGCTAACCTAATCTCGCTAGGCAATGCGTTCCAAAGTCAGGGGACCACAGAAGAGAAGGCTCTCTCCCTCGTTCCCACAAGTCAAGTCTGTGATAATGGAGGGGGGCGAAAGGAAGGCCTCCCCCGAGGGGTGAAAGGAAGGTCCCCCAAGGAAGGGACCAGGCAAATTTGTGGGGGGAGAGGCGGTCACAAAGGTAGGTGGGTCCCAAACCATTTATTTATTATTTATTTATTATTCATATCTGTATATATCGCTCCATCCCGGAGGCTCGGGCCGGTTCACAACATCACAACACATAGTAAAAAACAGTAAAAACATCAATTTAAAACTTAGGGCCTTATAAGTGATGATCTGCACTTTGAATTGGGACGGCAGCCAATTGAACTCCTTAAACAGGGGGGTTGACCACTCCCTGTAATTTGCTTCATTATTAATCTGGCCACTGCACATTGGACTAATTGAAGTTTCCGGGCCATTTTCAAGGGAAGCCCCATGTAGAGTGCATTACAATAGTCCAGTCTAAAGGTAACTAAGGCATGGACCACCATGGCCAAAACCATTTGATCATTTTTGTCCAATGTGGGACAGCCATGGTCAATTCAAAGCCTGTAATTGGAATCCACTGCTCTGTGTCATAAGTGGCTCCATCTTAAATATAATATCTTTTCAAAAACGTAACTATCATGTCTCCTCTTGATCTTCTCGTCTCCAAACTAAATAGACCCAGCTCCCAAAGCTGCTCCTCAGTTTCCAGGCTGCAACAAAGACAATTGGCTTCAATAACAATTAAAACTGGTCTTACTATTAGCAACTGAGAGCTTGCATGTCAAGGGACACTAGAAACCCAATCTGAGTTTTAGTTCAGTTGTAAAGTGCTGAGCTCTCTCTGCCTTTCACTTTCAGTCTAAAACCTGAAGTAGATTCCCCATCCTACTGACATGGAAGGTAGCTACTGGCCACTGCTGGTGTCTGTGAAAAAAATATCACCCCATGCTGGGAGCATTCAAAGGCAAGCCACACACATACACAGCACCACTACTCAGCTAAATTGAATAGAAAAACTATACTAATCACATTGTCTTACCCATATCCACCCAAGGCATAAAATCTATTTATAGTTCCAAGTAGAGATTGTTCATTGACTCAATTTTTTTCATTGTGAGCCAAACCACACTGACTCAATAGTCTTCACTAGTTGGTACAATCAATAGGATTCAGGCTGTGGTGCAGGAATGGGAATTGGGCCGCCTATAGGTTCATCCACAGATCCTCCAAACCTCTATCACCTCAAAATAATTTGTCCCCTCTCCACTGGAAAAATATTAAAAATGCAGTCAAAATACAATGATGCTTTAGGTGGTACCCCATCTTGAAATAGCAAGTAAATTTCTCTAATATAAAATGAAAGGTGCTTAGGAATAACACAATGTCAAAAGGCTCCAAAGAGCTATCTTAAGCAGAGCTCCAGAGGAAGGCAGAATCTGCTGATGTAGGCTTTTAGACTCTAATTCTAGACCAATGATTTCCAAATTCTTGCCCTCCTGCTGTTTGGACTTCAGCTACCAAAATCTCTGACCATTTGCCACTGGCTAAGGTCAGTGTGAATAGATTTCTGAGACACCAGGAGAAACAAAGTTTGGGAACCTGTGCTCTAGTGTGTGACTACTCTGTCCTTGTGCAAACTTCACCCAATAAATATAAAATTATTGACTAGAGAAAAAGACTTCATATACCCAAAACATAAGAAAAAAATTACTTTCAATTGAGCAGATGGAAAGAAAAGACAGCAAGTGAGAAAGAAACACAGAAGAAAGATTGAGTAGAAATTAAGCTATTTCTTTTGATTGGATTGTCCGTTGCATGGTTTTAGATCAAAGCTTTGGTTCCCAAAAGGTTTAGATCCAAACTTTTGTCTCATTCTCAAAACAAGCAGCATGTGTGCATTCTGAGGGGAACTTCTTTATTCTCTCCAGTAAGGAAGGAGTTACAACAGCAAACATCTGACTATGTGTGAGGATGGAGGAGGCTTGCTGTTTAGTGATGCAAATCACAAGGATGGCACCATACACAGATTAGGCATGGAATCAATCTTGGATAAAATTACAGTTACTACAGTTTGTTGGATCAAAGTCAGGGCTTGTTATACATTTAAAAATGTCAAACATACCAGATTTGGGATAAACTAGCTAATTATGAGTCTTGGCAACATCAGCAAAGCTTCCTGAGTGTTCCTCTCCACTTACATTACACTAGAGGTTTTCACAAAGTATATTCCAAGGAAAACTTGAGTTTCCTCCACAGTTTACTAGGAGCTCCTCAGTGGGAGCTGGACAATTTTTTCTTGAAGACAGATAGTCACCACCACAAATCATGGGTTGTTGTGAGAACAGTGAGTTGCTTTAGCTCAGA
This sequence comes from Anolis apletophallus, assembly GCA_030556195.1. Classification (NCBI taxonomy): domain Eukaryota; kingdom Metazoa; phylum Chordata; class Lepidosauria; order Squamata; family Anolidae; genus Anolis; species Anolis apletophallus. The sequence goes on from JARBWK010000007.1 coordinate 130,036,415, forward strand.
CACGAGAATCCTGTAACACTCAGTTGACTTCAGATAACAACATGCTACATCATTGGCTAATAGCTATGCTGACTAGCACTGCTTGTACCTATAGTCTAACATCTGAGATGCTGCATTATTCTCACTCCTGTTACAGACCAATGAGTCTGAGCCTATGAGACCCTTTGATGTTCTGAATTTCACAGCCTTTTCTTTTTTGCCTCTCTTACCATGCTGTGGTTAACACAGGTTTCATCCATTAATCACTATTCAAACCTGCATCTCCCTCTGCCCAGCAGGTCTGGGTAGGGTCTCATATTGTGCTGTAGAACATGCCCATGTGAACATTCAGACAGGAACCCACAAATGGAACAGATAGTCTTATCACACGGGGCAGAAGAAGTGTCGCCCATAGAGTCCCACATCACCCATCATACGATGTAGGGCAACTTCCAGTGGGTCTCTGTGGGTGAACTTGGGTGGCAACAGGATGGGACACTGGCCCCACCAACACGGAAGCCACCCCATGTTCCGTTTGGAATAAAGGGGGTTTGGTGGTGTCGCAATGCTTCAGATGGGAAAGCCTCAACTGGCAGCCAGGGCACCGTGATTTCCCAGATGCCACCAAGATTCTCCATGGAGGCTGGCAAATCATACCTTTGGAACTCATAAATATGATGAGGTCCTGAGTCTATCCATGTTATCACACCAGGGCTTTAAAGCAGCAGCCCTGCATTTCTGCCGATGTTCCCATTCAAACAAAGGATTATGGGGCAGAATTATCCACATGCAGACATTTAATGCTACACATCCTTGGTGAAGAATCTTGGTCATTGCCTTTTGGGACTACAGCTCTCAGAATTTCCCAGCCACAGTCAGTTATGTTTGGGGAATCTGGAACCTACAATCAACAAATAATGTCACATCTAGAGACCTATCCAGCAAGAGAAACTGGAAGAAGCAAAACTTAGAATGAAAGCCAGGAGTAGAAAGAAGCCAAAGAGATAAATCACTCTTGCATGCTTTCTTTCTTTCTCTTTCTTTCTTTCTTTCTTTCTTTCTTTCTTTCTTTCTTTCTCAATCCATCAACAGAGCCAGAAGTGAAAAAGAAGGAAGGGACATGGATAACTTTGTTTGCTCTCTAGTTATGGCCAAAATCAAAACAAATCCAAAAATCTCAAGGCTTTCCCCACTTTCTTGGTCTCATCCTTCCTACAGTGTTCATTGCCAAAAAAAAATCTGTGTGGAAAGGAGTTCCCAAAGGTGAGAAATATTAAAAATTATTGCCTCTTCCACAAGAGTTGTATCTTCTGTCCTGTTTGCACAACTCACCTAAACAAGTTTTACTTTGCCAACTAGAGTTTACAATGTCCTGTTGTTTTTGTTCTGTGTTACCATTGCTCACAGTACTCTGTGTACATTTCTTCATTAAGCCTTGGGGTGATCTTGATACATATTCACACAATGTACTAAATTTTTAGAAAAGGAGGCCTGCAGAAGGAGAACTTCTCCACTTCAAGCATGGACAAAATGGGGCCGGCCATCCCTCCTGGAATCAGAATAGATTGGCAGAGACTTCTCATCTTGATGCAATCTAAACTGGGACTTGGAATGAGCATAGGACATTGTCCAATTGATCAAGCACTGCTCAAATACTGTCATAGTGTTGTTGTTTTTTCCAATATGGGAGATAAAAAGCCAGTCCACTCCAAAGATTGGTACAGATAGTAGATGAAGGACTGTAGTACATTGTTACTTCACACTGCCCTTGATCTGCTACTTAAGAAAACAAAACACATTGGGCCACTGAATATTGCTGATGGAAGAAGGATAAAATCTTTAAAAAACGTGAGCAACTAGAGAACAGAGGCTATACACTTTTTGATTTGCATTTGATTTATTGTCTTTTGTTCAATAGCTTTTAAACAGTGTGGGTCACACTCAAGGCCATTTGGAGAGAGAAAGGCAGGAGAGAAAGCCAACTAGATAAATGAATAAATAAATGTATCACAGGCTGCCACGACTGTTTAACTTCCATCAGCCAGTACCTGAGGTGACCACTTGCCCTATATACTCCTGTATAAGTTTAGAAGTTTTAGTCAAAACATCAACTGAAAAACCTAGGATGACATCCACAAGTCAGTGTGGGTAGTAGACCTTTAAAAAAAAAGGAACCATCCCCCATCTGAGTGGAGTGACAAAAGGCAAGTGCTTAGTCCATCCCAAATGAATCTAAAAGAAGAAATGACCCCTTCTACCCTCTCTGCTGTAGTGCCACTTCCGGACCTTTTGAACGCCTGGGTAAATAATTCACAGTCATGGCCAAGGGCAGCTAGTCCCCTGCAGTAGCAATACTGTTTTCCCATCTCTATGGAATAACCCTTACCTGGGTCATATCAAAATCCAGTGTGACCCCAAAACTTTCCCTCAACTTATACACGAGGACAACTTGTACATGACTATATATGACACTACAAGGCCATTTTTAATTGTTTCCCAAATGTAGCCATTGTAATAGTTGTTCAGGGATTCTTTGCATGATAATAGTTATACCTTGGCCTTTGTGGTATGAAGAGAATACAGGTGCTAAATGACCAATGCACTGTGTCACAACAGTGTACATAATGCATATGTACAGAGTTGGAAACCTCCATATAGCATCTTTCTTTATTAGAGTAATTGCACTGGTTCCCTCATCTGTTCTCCCTCAATCAATCTTCTGCACAACCTCCATAATCATGTCTTTCTGCCCTATTCCCTACCCTGTTGTGTTGTGGTTTGTTTATTTTGTTTGAGGGTGTTTTTAAACCACAATTGTGCAATTTCAGTATTAAAAAATAAAACAGATTAGCAACAAATATGTATATAGAAAAAGGGCCACCTCAGAAATAGTGAGTGGGAGAAGAAGTGAATCTTGCCCACTCACATCACATGACTGTTGGCATGCTGGCACAGAAGGGACCCATCGTACTAAGGTAAGTAATGGGAATATAGTGGGATAGGGAGTTTTACCCATCAATTAAAAAGGATGGGAGAGTCAGCAGGAGAGGCAAATCAGTAGTAGGATGCACATGACATCATGTGTGAGCATATGCCACCAAAGACGATAGTCACATGCAATGCCAGTTTGCCTGCCTTGAGTGATAAAAGCCTGAAGTCTTATTAAATACATTACAGGCCTAGTGGGACATCTCAAGTTTCAAGTCATCCTCTTTTATTGGTTTTTGTGAATGCCACAGATTTCACCAATGCTAAATTTACAATGGGATTTTGCATGTTGAGGAAGTGGGTGGGAGATAATTAGATTCCACCCCCTAGCTTTCTCTTAATTTAAACCGGCTACATTTCCAAATCTACATTTCAATATTGTTTCATTGTTGTGCGGGCATATGGGCTAATTATGCATTTTGCAACAACTGTCATAATTAAGAACAGAAATCAGGAGGAATAGAAAATTATTACTTTTGGATGCTGTTGAGAGTGAATGTTCATGTTGGTCTTTAAACAATTGGTGTGGGGAAGAGTTGTTCTTAATCTGCACCCAATAATCTGTGGGTGGCTAAAAAGTAATGCCAGTTGAGGATAGATTATTTTTTGCACCTTGTGTAACAATCTCCAGTTTGAAGACATCTGTCTCAGTCAAGAGTTATGACACAGTGTGTGGTTAAAATGCATTCCCTTTTTAGAAAGATTCAGATAACTTGTGGTGCTCCCAAGATAATTGAACTACAGCATACATTATCCCTAACTGTAGATCATGCTGTGTGGGGTTGATAAATGTTATAATCTGAAAGTTTCACCCTGTTGGAAACAAAGAGGCATCAACACTTTGTGACCGGTGGGAAAGGAGGCAATTGGGATCTAATGCCTGTAGTCCTTCCTCATATATCTGTGTGTGTTCAAGTGGCCTCTTGACTTATGGCAACGACATAACTTTCATAAGGCTTTATTACATGATGAATATTCAGAGATTATTTTTCCAGTTCCTTATGACAAAACCATCTCTGAATATTTGGCCTCAAAATGTCCCTAAGTGTACTAAGGGAAGGTCTACAAAGGCAAGAAAACTTGGACTCATTTCATGAATATGAAGCCTGACTGTCCTCATGATGTCCATGTACTTCCAATGAGTATTGTGGGTTTTCCTGAGCTAAACCAACTTTGTCCCACTTCAAGAAAAGTTGGGGGATGCTTCAGGGCCATCTGAACAGCTGGGTCCAATTTGGACTGGCCTGTTGTCCAGATGGGATATAATCACCATCAGCCTTTCCCTGTCAAGGGGATGGACGTGCCCACCTCAGTACTGTGTTCCCAGTACTGCATGGAACAGCCAACCATGGAGTTCCATGCAAGCTCCTGGCCATCATGGGCATTGGACACCCTGTTCTCACATCAACAGAGGTGCCAATGTGATCAGGAAGATTGGGAAGGTGGGGAGCCCTCAAATATAGCCTATTAATTTGAAAGGCTGGATAGCAGCTAGTAAAGAGGACGAACCACAAGCCAGGAAAGGCTTGTATTTATTTATTTATTTATTATTCCAATTTGCTAAACCACCCTTCCTGAGGCTCAGGGCGGTTTCCAAACATATAAAACACATCAAGATAAAACATCCTAAAAACACCCTAAACATACCATAACAATCATTTACAGACACATAAAATCGCATAAAAACATACTAATCAGAGCAAAGCGGATTCAAGTAAAACAGTGGCAGCACGGCTAGGCGAAGATTGGCAGTTCAAGCACCAGTCAGACCAAATGCTTGCCTGAACAACCAGGTCTTGCATGACCTACGGAAGGCCATCAGGTCCCTCAGGGCCCGTGTCTCGGCCGGCAGCAAGTTCCACAGAACTGGGGCAGCCACCTAGAACACCCTCTGCCGTGTGCTGGAGAGCCTATAAGTTTTCAGTCCTGGGACCTCAAGCATGTTAAGACCCTCTGAGCACAGTGATCTTCTGGGCACGTATGGGGTAAGTCGCTCCCTCAAGTACACTGGCCCCAAACCATGTAAGGCCTTGAAAGTCAAAACTAACACTTTGAAGGAGACCCGGAATTCAATTGGCAACCAGTGCAGTTCACGTAGGAGGGGTGTTATATGGGATGTTCTAGTGGCTCCCAGCAGCAGGCGAGCTGCCGCGTTCTGCACCAGTTTGAGTTTCCGAATCGCCGACAAAGGTAGGCCAATGTACAGCGCGTTACAGTAATCGAGCCTCGAGATGACCTTGGCTTCGATCACCGTGGCCAGGTCGCGACAGGAGAGATAGGGAGCCAGACGTTTTGCTTGCCACAGGTGGTAGAAAGCTGTCTTGCAGGCACAAGCAATTTGAAGATGCTTGCTTTTCATTTCACGTGCTGAAAGAAAGGGAACAACACTTTGGCAATATTGGAGAAACTGTTGGTTGGCTGGACTGAAACATCACAAAAATGCCATTGTAGAGGCCCACAAACACTTCCAGTGGAAGTAGTTAAAATTTTTGTCATTATAGGTGAAACCATGGATATCAAAACTGCGCATAAGGGGTCATATCCAATACCTCCTTATGCAAACGTTTTGCTCAATGATATGATGGCTGCACCAAGAAAGCTCTCTTTCACCTGACATTTGCAGAATGTAGACTTCTTCATTGGTGGAACTTTATACTCAACATCTTCAGATAGCATTTTAGGTTTCATTTCATTTCATAGAATCATAGAGTTGGAAGAGATCTCATGAGTCCAACCCCCTGCCAAGAAGCAGGAAAATCACATTCAAAGCACCTCTGACAGATGGCCATCCAGCCTTTGTTTAAAAGCCTTCAAAGAAGGAGCCTCCGCCACGCTCTGGGGCAGAGAGTTCCACTGCTGAACAGCTCACGGTTAGGAAGTTCTTCCTCATGTTCAGGTGGAATCTCCTTTCCTGTAGTTTGAAACCATTGTGCCACATCCTTGTCTCTAGGGCATCAGAAAACAAGCTTGCTACCTCCTCCCTGTGACCTCCCCTCACATGGCCATCATGTTTCCTCTCAGTCTTCTCTTCTGCAGGCTAAATATGCCTAGCTCTTGAAGCTACTCCTCATAGGGCTTGTTCCCCAGACCCTTTATCATTTTCGTCACCCTCCTTTGGACACATTCCAGCTTACAGTCAACATCTCCCTTCAATTGTGGTGTCCAGAATTGGACACAGTATTCCAGGTGTGGTCTAACTAAGGCAGAATAGAGGGGTAGCATGATGTCCCTGGATCTAGACACAAGATTCCTATTGATGCAGGCCAAAATTCCACTGGCAGTTTTGCTGCCACATGACATTGTTTACTTATATTTAATTTTTTTCCATGAGGACTCCAAGATCTTTTTCACACGTACTGTTCTCGAGCCATGCATCCCTCATTCTGTATCTTTGCATTTCATTTTTTCTGCCTAAATTGAACTTCATTTTGTTAGTTTTGACCAATCCTCTCTGTAATCTGTTCAGATCGATTTGAATTCTGCTCCCGTCTTCTGGGGTATTAGCTATCCCTCCCAATTTGGTGTCATCTGCAAACTTGATGATCATGCCTTCTAACCCTTCCTCTAAGTTATTAATAGAGATGTTGAACAGGACTGGGCCCAGGAAGGAACCCTGCTTATGGCACTCCATTTGTCACTTCTTTCCAGGATGAAGTGGAAGCATTGATGAGCACGCTTTGGGTGCTTACTCGCTTATTCATATTGAACAACTTAATGAAATAACTAAATTATGGGCAAGAACTAAGTTTGCCTCTCCATTATTGGGATGAAAGTCAGGATGGTATTCCTTTGGGTTAGGTCCAAGTATAATCATGCTTAAAGTAGACCTTTCAAAATCAAGGGGACAATTTTGCCAATTGGTCTACCTTAAGTGGCTATATAAGGACCCAACATTTTGTGTTCACTTTCCCCCAAAACCACTGGTTCTTTGTATTCCATCTGCCCACCCCATTAAACCAGTGGTCAGACAGTTTAGTACATCCAGCATTTTTGTCATAGCAAGTCAGAAACAGGAAGATAAGAAAGACAATATTGTGGTATACACATTGTGTGCCAACATTTTTCAAAGAATTTACGCATTTCAAAGAAGCCAATACCACTACTGCCAGGCAGCCCTTGGAGAGAGAGAAAGAAGCAGAAGGAGAGAAAGAATTAAAAAATAAATATAGGTCTTCCAAGATGTTACACCACTAAAAAAAACCCACTTTTCTTGTAATGAGCTCTTGGTCTGGATTTCACAACCCATCATCAAGTTGCCCACAGCCAGTAATCATCATGCCCAGAAAATTTCTCACATTCCTTGTAAAGAACCCAACAATCCCCAGTGTTTTTTTCATGCCAGAAATGATAAACCCATAAAGGAAGAAGGAATCGCTATAGCCTAAAAAAGATGCTAGAGGGATGTTTGCTTCATTGTGATTCAGCAAACCTAGCCAACAGTCCAGTGGCACTTTAGAGATTTAGAGCTTGCTAAAGCTATGAAGGTTTGACTGGTATAGTTATTTATTTATTTTTGCACTTCATTTTTATCTTGTCTTTCGCCTGATATAGGAACTTAAGAGAGGAATATGAAGGACTATTTGGTTTATGAATAATATAGTTCCCACCTAGACTGCGGCATAATGCAGTTTCAAACTGCATTAGATGATCAGTGCAGACTCATATGATGCAGTTCAACATAGTTGAATTTATTTATTTATTTACTATATTTATACCCTGCCCTTCTCACCCCAAAAGGGACTCAGAGTGGCTTACAGTAGGAAACAATTTGATGCCGCACAAACACACATACAAAGCATACATACAAATGAAGTCGAACTGCATTATATGAGTTTACACTGACCATATATGCAGTTATAAACTGCATTATATGGCAGTGTAGATGGGGCTGTAGTTTGCACTCAATTTAGCAGCATAGAGATGAGAGCAAAGCTGGAATCTCATCCTTCCCAATAGGCTCAGGCAAAGCAAATTGGTAAAACCTCTTATAGTTTGTAAATTCTTCCTCATTAAGAACAAGATTTCCTTTTCATATGTAACCATTTGATCACATTCTGTGCTTGGCTATATGTGTCCTGTGAAATGTTGAAGGGTAAGTTTTTAAATGGGAAGTGGAGGGATATGGTGTATTTTTCCAAAACTTGCTATGTTTATAATGCTTCCAAACTTTGAACTCGGTGCTGTTTTACTATAGGATTATCATAAATCAAAGCCAACTTGAAAGCAAGAAAATGTGAGGCTCCTTTTGGCCACTGCCCTACTTTTCCACCAATAACAAAAACCAGAATTCCATCTTGAGATGCTTTTTGCTCAGAATCATCCAAAGCCAGCCTGATTGACGTAGAAGTCCATGGTGGGAAATAACTAGCAACATGTTTTCTTGACATGGACTATCTTTCTTTCTTTCCCCCCCCCCCTTTCACACAATCAAGGCTGACAAGCCTTCTCGGCATTTGCTTGGCATCGCCTTCTGCATAATATAATTGGGCTTCCTAACCATCTATATGTTCTTGCAGAAGGCAGCCCATCTGTTTGGCATTCTGTGATTGCCTTTTGAATGCAACTAAAAAAATCCATGGGGAAGGGAGAGTGGGGGCACTTTACATTAAAACAATGTGGAGGAAAACCTAGATCTCCCTGCTTGGTCTTCAGCGTGATTTGGGGCATAGACTTATCATAGACAATATATAGTATAATTTTATTTAGCTAATTACTTCTGATCCAAGACAAGGTAGTAGTTTGAGGGATGGGATAGAAAAAAATTAGGAAAAAAATCACAGTTTGAATTGTCAAATTGTTTGTCTTTGGGGTCTCTCAGTCATAGGATCACCAAAGCCAAGTTGATGGTACATAATAACAGCCCCAGATTGGACAAGGATATAAAAACTGTCAATCTCATTTTCATTCCATTTCTCAGAATCATGTCAGCATTCTTTTCCTATTCCAGTTCTGGGATGCAGGTGTTTCCCATTCCCATTGACATTTCATATTGTTTGTATTTTTCATAATATGTTCCTATTGCTCTAACATAGATTTTATCTCCATTGAACAAAAGGTCCTTGTATTTTCCAAGTATCCTATTTTTAGTTGATTTTTTGTGCAGTTTCAGCCTCCATATGTCCATAGATTTTTGAGACAACATGAGCCCCATTCCATTGACAATATTAGGATATGAGCATCAATATTTCTGTAGAGAAAAACAATGTCAAGATCTCTTTCTCATTTGTAAATACTTGTACAACCATTTCATGTCATTGTTGTGTGCTTTCATGACATTTTCCTTGTGGCGATCTGGTGGTGTCATTAGGGAGTTGGGGGCCATGTTTGCAATCTGCACCAGTAAAACCATCAGATACCCAAAGGACTCTATATATCTTTTTTGTGCTATCTTTCAGCAGAAATGTATTCTTTTTATGTAGTAGTTAGATACAACCACAAAAACATTTTTGTAAGCCAAGCTTACATGTACTATATCAATAGACTTCTAAGGCTAGATCTTGATGCTAATGTGCTCCAGTCTGAACTGTCATGATTACTAGCCATGAATAACAGGGTTTCATTCACTACAGCATGCTGTCTTGTCTTCATTTTGCTAGTTTTTCAAACTCACAGGTTTTAACAAACTTTCTGGCATTTTAACAACACTACTGGAAGAAGTCAATGGGGATGACTCCATGAGTTCCTGCACCAGGTGACAGCAACCTAGTGACACCATTGTGGCAACCCTAAGGCAATCCTAGCACAGGGGTTTCTTGGCAAGGTTTGTTCAGAATGGAGTTGCTTTTGCTCTCCTCTGAGAGACTATGGCCTGCCCATAGTAATCCTGTAGGTTTCCATGACTAAGCAGGGGGTTTGAACCCTGGCCACCAGAATCACAGTCCAAAACTCAAAACACTGCACGCACTAATTGTCATATTTAACTATTGTGGAGTATGTGACTCCATGTCATTTTCAACGTATGCCCCCAGTGGCACAGCAGGTTAAACTGCTGAGCTGCTGAACTTGCTGACCGAAAGGGTGGTGGTTCGAATCCAGGGACTGGGGTGGGCATCTGCTCTTAGCTCCAGCTTCTGCCAACTTAGCAGTTTGAAAACATGCAAATGTGAGTAGATCAATATGTGCCGCTTCGGCAGGAAGGTAATTACGGTCCATGCAATCATGCCAGCCACATGACCTTGGAGGTGTGTATGGACAATGCTGGCTCTTCGGCTTAGAAATGGAGAGGAGCACCACCTCCCAGAGTCGGACACAACTAGACCTAATGTCAAAAGGAACTTTTACCTTAACCGGGACTGTGGCGCAGCTGGCTGGGAGTCAGTTGCATTAAGATCACTATGGACCGAAAGGTCATGAATTCGAAGCCAGCCCGGGGTGGAGTGAGCTTCTGGCCAATTTGTGTAGCTTGTTGTTGACCTTTGCAGCCCGAAAAACAGTTGCATCTGTCAAGTAGGAAAATTAGGTACCACTTATGTGTGGGGAGGCTAATTTAACTAATTTACAAGGCCATAAAAATCTCCAGCAAACATGCGGGGAATGAGGGAAGTACTTCATCAGTGTTGCAGATGGACAGTGAAACGACAGCTCCCCAAGTGGCCAGAAAAGTTAGAATGTTAAATAGCCTCTGACTGTCTGTCTATATGTGCTGTGTGTCTATGGCATTGAATGTTTGCCATCTATATGTACATTGCAATCCGCCCTGAGTCCCCTGCAGGGTGAGAAGGGCGGAATATAACTACTGTGAATAAATACTCTAAATAAACTATTGTGGGGTGTGTAACTTCATGGCATTTTCAACTTATGCCAATGCTGTCACAGGGTTTTCTGGGGCTGAGAGTGTTTGACTTACTCAAGGTCATCCAGTTGGTTTTCATTGCCATTTTATGTCAAAGAGACACCATGCTTTCTCTTATATATAACTATAGTTTACCCTACATTATTGAATAAATGTAGATAAAATATACATAACCATACTTTCCCTTAATTGATCCAAGAAATGCAACCCCTTTTTCTTCACAACATCCCAGCTACACCTGGGGCCTAAAGCCGGTAGCCGATGATGGGTGGCACTGAGAGGAAAATCACTAGCTGCCATTGAATTAAAATCGTGATTCCCACATACACCATTGAAAATATTAGCACTGACCAGACTGCCATCATGACTAAGAAACCAGTCCAGCAGATTAAGTTTATTGGAACACTGATAAAAACATTGGAAAGAAAGGCTGCCTTTGGAAGAGAGAGCTGGAAAGTGTTTTAGCATTTGGAAGCCTTTTGTTTGGGATAAAAACCAATGGGAAGAAAACTGTGGTACTTCAGATGGCCTTAATTTGTTTACATATTCTCCCAGAGACATGGAAAAAGAGAACGTTTTGTCATCAATCAAAATCAGAATGACATGAAAGAAAGGAGATGGGGTATTGGAGGAAAAAGAAAAGCTACTTCAAAAGCAGAGCTTGGAAAAGTTACTTTGGAGGACAACAACTTCCAGGTTCTCAATTTGGAATCCTTTATGCCGGGGGTGTCAAACCCATTTTCATTCAGCGCCACATCAGCCTTATGGTTGCTTTCAAAGGATTGTTGAATCCATAGATGGAGAATCTGTGGATACAGAGTGCCAACCTTTTTTTACATAGTCATTGGTGCTTTTTAATTTGGATCTCCAAATGTTATTACTTTTAACTATCAGCCATGTGAACACAGGATAATGTGAATTGCAGCCCAACAACACTTGTTGCTCTGAAGTTAGGAAAGGTTAAAGGACATTTTAAAGCTGGACCTCACATTCCCAAGCCTCACATCTACACTCAAATCCTTGACTAAACGGAATAAACAGAAGCTTTCCAGATGTTATTGTATTACAACTCCTATCAGCTCTAGTCATGATGTCTAATGAGGAATACAGGAGTTGTAACCTAGCATGTGGATAATGACATGGTGGACTAGATTTGACCTATAGACCTTGAGTTTGATAAATGTGCTTTAAAATAAGGTGCATGGGGAGTATATGCCATTTTTAAGGCTCATTCTGCAGCCACGATTCAAACTACTTCCCATATGATTTTAATTGATGTTGCAATAATTCATGTTTTAACTGTTTGGTTTTTAACTGTAATTGTTTATTTTATGGACATATGTATGTATGGCATCGAATTCCTGCCTGTTGTAAGGCTGCCTTGAGTCCCCTTTGAGGTGAGAAGGGCAAATGGAGTAAATAAATAAATATTCATACTTCATAAATTCTCTAAAGTGATCTCAATTTAGGAATGTAATCCTTCACTAGTTCTTGAAGGCGTACACAGATGATTTTAGAAAATTTCTTCTCACTGAAAGAAAGAACAGAAAAAAGCCAGAAGCAGAATTTACATGCAGAAAATCATTTTTCTGCACAAAAAAACCCACCTGTGCATGAAATGCTGTTTCCTGAGCAAAACAATTGTGTGTATATACCTTTTCTGTGTGTAGAATAGGTCCTGAACTGTAAAAATTCTCCTCAATCCCTTTTTTTTCTGCTGAAGGTTTCTGGACACTTGAGAAGCATGCTTTTCAACCATTTTAAATATCTTTCCATGCCTACCTAAAATAATAGAATCATAGAGTTGGCAGATACTACATGAGCCATCTAATTCAACCCCCTGACATGCAGGGAAAGCATAATTGAAGCACCCCTGACAGATGGTCATCCAGCCACTGGTCCACTGCTGAACAGTTCGTATGATAAAGAAGTTCATCCTAATGTTCAGGTGGAATCTCCTTTCCTATATTTTGAACCCATTGCTCCAAGCCCTAGTTTCCAGGGCAGCAGATAACAAGCAGGCTCCCTCTTCCTTACAACACCCTTTCACATACTTATAAATGGCAATCATATCTCCTCTCAAACTTCTCTTCTGCAGGCTAAACATACCCAGGTCTTTAAGATGCACCTTATAGAGTATGGTCTTCAGACTGTTGATCATTTTAGTTGCCTTCCTCTGGACACCTTCCAGCTTGTCAATGTCCCTTTTAAACTATGCTACCCAGAATTGGATAAAATTTGGTGAGGTCTAACCAAAGCAGAATAGAGAGGTATCATGACATCCCTCAATCTAGACACTAGACGCCTTTTGATGCAGCCCAAGATTGCATTGGCTTTATTAACTGCTGCATCATTGTTGGCTCATATTCAACTTGTTGTCCACAAAGACTCCAAGATCTTTTTCACATGGACTGTTGCTGAACCAGGTGTCACCCATCCTGAATCTGTGCATTTTTTCTTTCCTCCCGAATACCAGGTGAAGTGGGACACTTTCCCTGACCTTTATGATGAGTCTGTTAGAGTAGTATCCTACATTTCTCCTTGTCAAAAATCTTTTTATTAGTTTTGGCCCAGCTCTCTAATCTGTTAAAGTCATTTTGAATTTTGATCATTTCTTCTGGAATTTTAGCTACCCCTCCCAATTTGGTAAGTATTTGATAAGTATTTCCTTTATACTTTGATAGATGCCATGAATAAAGATGTTGAGCAGTACTTTATTAATCTTATCTCAACTGTATCTAGATGGGGAAACTGAGTATAAAACTACTCAGTGAAAAATGCATGCAATTGGCAGGTAGATGGAGAGAAGGACTGAAGTCATTGTTTAATTAATGGTTTCCCCCCATTCAAACTGAGTATATTATTTTTATAAAATGCTCTAAATTGCATCCTTGTTACAGCTAAATGAAAATGAATGTGCTGCTATTTGTGGAAGGCTTTCAAATAGCTTTCAAATAGTATTTACCTTCTCTTGACTTGTATCTCGTCATGCTTCCAGTCAACCAAGTGCTTTGGCTGTTTGGCAAAGATTTGGGTTCGAAGCCACTGCATTACAAACAATGCGCCAGACCTTCAGCTGTGCACACAATGAGCTTACTTCATTGAGTCTAGGAACCTGTTGTTTGAACATAGCAGTTTTGTGGGATGGAATTCTACACACACAAATCCCTTGTGGTTGTTTTATCAGCCAACACTGGCCTCACTTCCACTCAACCGGAATGGCTGCGTCAGGCACCAATTTCTCCAATCTGCTCTTAACCTGAAAAGAATGTGGAAGCATTGAGTAACATTAAAGTAAGAACAATTCCAGGAGGGATGACTAAAACTGAAACCCGCATTTTTATATTTATATAGGATGGATAAAGTTTTTAAAAAGTCTCGGGTCTTAATGGAATGAAAGCATAGCCAGTGCTCTGAAAAATGAACGAAAGGTGAGGATGTTCTCCAGCTTCTTTTAGGCTGAATCTAAACTATGGAATTAATGCAGTTTCACACCACTTTAACTGTGATGGCTCAGTGATATGGAATCATAGGAGCTGTAGTTTTCTGCGGCACCAGCACTTTACAAGGCTAAAGACCTTGTAAAACTGCAGCGCACAGGATTCTATAGCAGCTAAAGTGGTGTCAAAATGAATTGATTTTACATTAGTGTAGATGCACCCTAAGACAGATCTTGTATATCCGTGTATTAAGTGCAGTTTATGGGAATCATAATACAAGAAAGAACTTACACAAGCATTGGTGTATCTATCAAATAAAGAAGCAAATAATCTGACATGGTGGTGAGATCACAAGTAGGGTTTTTTAAAAATAGAACTGTGGTACACAAAAGTGATTTCTCCAAGTTCTGTTCAGAGCTGCTATAACAACTGGCAACCCTGAAGATGTTGCACTTAATACAATCCTTCCCTGCTGTAGCTCACACTTCATTTTCTTGCCTGCAGACTTCTGCAGCCAAATGAATCAACAAAGGACCTTTTGTCAACTAGCGGCAAGTGCCTTTTCAAAGGACCCGCCATCAAATTGGACCCATTCTGCTAGGTTAGACTCATTCACTTGAAGTGGCACACGCTCAGACGTTTTTACTCCTGGTGTCATAAATCAACGGGCAGTGGGCTTCTTTTAATGCTTGACCTTTTTCTAGGAATATGCTAGCAAGAGCTGGGCTGTCTGCCATCAGACTCCAGCGTACAGGCAAAACTCTGTTTGTGTTGGCAAGATGATGAAGATTCTCGGTCAAAGCCAGTGCTCAAGATTACAGGAACCGAGGAAGGAAGAAGCCTTGTACTTCCTCTTATTCCATTCCCCTGCCATCAAAGATGCCATCGGGGGTCTCAGGCAGGGAGGTGGAACATGATCAGTTCAGCAAATCATAGAACTGAATCCAGGCAGTCTCCGAGCTACCAATAGCCAACTTGTATATGACTCATAGTTACAAATGGAGAGAAGACAACAGGAAGTGGGAGAAATCTACTCCTTGGGAGGGAAATTTACTCCTGTAAGAGTTATAATCATGAGGAAAAGGTGTCTCCACTGAAACTTTATTACCAATCCTTATTTCCACAACAAGCCACATTTTGAAAAATTCAGTTATCACGGGGCAGACAGTTAGGTGAAATTTTCTGAACAGGGACAGTAACAGAAAAACAAACACTACAAGTTTATAAACCCTTCCCTATACTATCCAAAGCTATAGATAGATAGATAGATAGAGAGAGAGAGAGAGAGAGAGAGAGAGAGAGAGAGAGAGAGATCAGTGGTTCTCAGCTTGTGGGCCACGGCCCAGCTGTGGACTGCGAAAATGAAAATCCAATCCATGAACCTCCTTCCTCTTAATTTATTTTATTTTATTTCTGCTTCTTTCTGCAGAGCTGACCAGCCCCACTTCTTTCGGTACTAATGTTGGAGAGTGATTCCTGGTCAAAGTGGTCCCTGGTCAAAGTGGGCCCTGGTCAAAGTGGGCCCTGGTCAAAAACGAAAGGTTGGGAATCACTGATCTAGATAGATAGATAGATTTCCATCTAAAGAGAAGGCTGGAGTCACACTTTTAAAATGTACATACACATTCAACTTAAGAACAAACTTAAAGAATCTATTTTGTTCATAACTTGGGGACTGCCTGTAGTAGGAAAAACCAGCAGTGATCATCTGGTCCAGAGTTTGTAACTTTAAAAAATGAATTGTAATAATTGCCCTCTGCATAAAGACATTAAAGGTACCGGAGTCTACCAGATCTCAGATGCCAAGCAGAGTCAGCCTGGTTAATCATAATTTTATTTGTTACCTGCCTGTCCTCATGACTTGAAATGGGGCACAACATAGTTAAACACTTCATCAAATATTATATAAAATGATTAATACTTGGGTGGGAGACCACCAATGAATTTGCTCACAGGCGTTGACCAGAGAGTCACTGCTGGAGGAGCTAGAGATTCCTACAGAGAACATATTAATGAACTAAACAAGTAATCAAATCAATGACTATTGAACCTACAAATGTGGAAGATTTGCCATAAGGGCGGGGTATAAGAACAGTAAATAAATAAATAAATAAATAAATAAATACATTCCCATCAATGATTGATGATGATGACGACAATGGTGGTTATTATTATTATTGTCATTTTTATTTATTTATATCGCAACCAACCTATCTCCCAAAAGGGACCCAGGGTGGTGAACAACAAAAGATCAGCAAACATCCAGTGCCTAAAAACAACAAATAAACAACACCAGGATATGCTTATAAAAAAAATACAAAATAACAGGTGAGAAATTTAAATATACAATTTAAATAATTGGAAACATTTCTCTATTGACTCTAATAATGGTCAGAAGTAATTAAACATTTAAAACATATCCTCTTCCCCACTTAATCCTGACATTGCGCCACAGGAGTTAAAATGATATCAAACTGAATTCATTCTGCAGTGCAGATTCAGAGGCAATTTTGTGGGACAAAGACTTCAGTATCCCAGTTCACAGGAGCACAGAGGCGAAATGAAAGTGCACACATTGCTGAATTACTGAATAGGGGCCATAACCCCACTTCTCCCTTTGCTTTCCTGTTTAATGTTATCCGTCTTAGTTGCCTGAAGAGGGTTTTTGTTTCCACTACTGCAAACCAGTGCCGTTCTTAATCGGCTTCCTTCTTTAAAATTGCTATTCATTTCTAGAAACCATGCAGAGTACAACCAGATTTTTCCCCCTTATATAGCTCTCTTTTTTGGAAGGGGGTAAAAGGTAAGAAGAGGAAATTACTAATTAAAGACTTCTCTCTGCTTCTTGAGACCAGAAATTTGATGCTAGGGCAAATTATGAGCAGCCCCAAATGAAGAGGTTATTCATCACTAATATTTCCCAGCAGTAATTGATAGAAAACGTTAAAAAGAGCAATACCTACAGACAGGAAACTTTGAATTAAGACTGGTGCTTTGCAGGATTTGAGCTGGAAAGAATAACTTCTCAAAATCCTGAGCAGGATCTATTTGTGAATAAGTGGCAGCTAGTGACAACTATGTGAGTTAGGTGGTTAATCAATGTGAGTTTAAGCCTGAACATTAAAGGAGCTGTCTAAGGTGCTGAGCTATTTGGGGAATAGGATCCAGAGCCATGAGGTGTATCTATGCTGTAGTGAACGAATGCAGTTTGACACCACTTTAACTGCTATGGCTCAGTGGCATGAATCCTGGGAGCTGTCATTCCACAAACTCTTTAGCCTTCTCTGCCAAAGAGTGCTTGTGTCACACTGGCATTCCATAGTATAGTAGCAGTATAGTAGCAACAACACAAGGGAAAAAGCTTGAGAGCCCATAAATATCTGTAATAGAAAAAAGTTCAACACATTTGGAGTTCAATACATTATAGAGTTCTACACATTCTATAGCTCTACACCAGGGGTGCTCAGAATGGTGATCGGGATCACCAGGGTGATCTTTGGGCCTCATCCTGGTGATCTTGAGGGCCCTGACCAGGTTTTTTGCAGTTGGTCCTCTTCACGCGCCCCTGCACGCTGCAAAGAAGTCCTCCGTCATTGCTCCCTGCTCACGCGCCGCCTCCAAAAGCTCCAGAGTCCAAGAGGCAGAATGGGCCCCCCTTTTGGATTCCTCCTCCTCCCTCCGTCCTTCTCCAGCCACGACTTCTCCAGTCGTAGGACTTCTCCAGTCGTAGGAGACCAAAGGGGGCGGGCCTGGATGATGCGATGCATGGCTGGCCCCGCGCGCATGCGCAGAAGCACCTATTCTGCCTCTCTGACTTCTCGTGAGCTCTTGGAGGCGACATGCATCCTGGCAGAGTGGAAATAGGAGCAATGACGGAGGAGGAGGAGAAGGACGCTTTGGGGTCATTTCCTTACCGCATCTCAAAGGTTGGTCTTTTTACTTTGGGGTGGGTGCTTGATTGTTCTGTGGCATGTCTCTTTTGTTTATTTTTAATGTTTAAAAATGGCCCTTTAGCTCCAAAGCCTCTCTGCTTGCTTTGTTCCTTGAGAAATATATGTTGGGGAATATGGAAATGTGGGGGAAATGGGGTGGTTGGATGTATTTTTGCATGCCCCTTTGTTTACCTTGCTGAGTATTAAATGGCCTTGCAGTTCAAAAGCCTCTCTTCTTACTTTCTGGCTGATAATATGTGTGGTAATATGGCAGTGTGGGAGAAATGGGGTGGTTGGATGTATTTTTATGCTCTGTTTTATATTGTTATTAAATTGAAATGTTGCTGTTTTATAACTTAATTTTATGTAAACTCTGAGCCTGCTGGAAGGAGCGGTACATAAAAATGAATAATAAATATAAATAAATAAGAAAATAGTTATACGTTTTACATTTCTGGGTAGGTGATCTTTGGGACTTGGTTTTTTAATCAGTAGCTCCCATGCTGAAAAAGTGTGAGCACCCCTGCTCTACACAGTGGTCTCAAGAATTCAGTACAAAATATCTAGTTCAACACAATGCTTACAATTATAAATACAATGATACACATATATGGAGGGCTATGGAATTTAGGAACTAAATAGTCCGACTGGAATATTTCCAATCCGCATTACTCACGGTCCTTATGAATGCCAGAGTGGTCAAACCAACATAGAATAGGGCACGACAGTTAAAATAATGTCACTGTCAAACTGTATTAATTCTACTGTGTAGATGCACTCTTGGGTGGCTCTTTGAGGTTCAGATTAAAACCTGTAGCAGATCTACTGCACCATTTACACAGAACAGCCATGATTTGTAAACACTGTGCAAGGAAAGAACCCCTGATATATAATTTTATATTATGACCAGCGGATCCTTCCACTTAATAATGGTTCTCAAATGGTGGAATTGCCTTCCAAGAGAGGTCCAGTTGGCCTCTTCCCGTTTCTCTTTCTGCTGGTGGTGAAAACATTTTTATTTAAGAGGGCTTTTGGTGATGGCAAATAAAGAGATTTTCAAAGGGTGGGAATGTAGAGAGCTTCTATTTTAGTTATCTAAATACTTTTGTAAACTATAATTTGCTTTTAAAAGTCAAAGTATGTGTATCTCTTCTTGCTCCTTGGGATCCTAGATCTTTCAGTGTATCTCCATTTGGTCTCCTCATCCTCCGTGTACCAACTAAGATCCTTATCCTCAGCCAACTTACCTGTTTCCTGGAAACTCACCCTGGAACAACTTTTTACGAATGCCCTGCCCATCCAATTGCCTATCCTAGGATGCGCTAAATTTAAATAAAGACTTTTCTCCTGACATGACGACTTTGGGCGTATTTGAAAGGGGATGTGATCTGGGAGGGGAGGTTGATGTATTGCTTTCCATGGAGGCTACAACTTCTGTGCTAAAGAACTCAGGCATGAATATGAAACCAATCACAAGCAATTTTATTGGAACTTGATGGTAGTTGAAGACAGAAAATTTCCCTTGTAACTGTCTAGAGTTGAAAACCACGACCCCTACAACCCAAGCAAATCAAAGTAGATTACTTTCTGCAATTACTTTCCTGTGCTAAAGTAAAGGTAAAGATTTCCCCTTGACAAGAAGTCTAGTTGTGTCCAACTCTGGATGTGGGGGGGGGTGCTCATCTCCATTTCTAAGCCGAAGAGCCGGCCTTGTCCATAGACACATCCAACATCATGTGGCCAAGCATGACTTTATGGAACACTGTTACCTTCCCACAGAAGCAGTATCTATTGAACTACTCACCTTTGCATGTTTTCAAACTGCTAGGTTGGCAGAAGCTGGGCCTAACAGTGGGAGCTCATCCTACTCCCCAGATTCAAACTGCCAACCTTTGGTCACCAAGGTCAGCAGCTTAGTGGTTTAACCAGCTGCGCCATCAGAGGGCCCTTTTTCTGTCAGACACCTTCTAATTCTTGACCTGATATGAACTTATTTTAATTGTGATTTTTCTTTTCAAATTAAAAACCCTGCTTGAAAAGGGCAAGTGCCACAAGCTGCCGTAAATTAGGAAATGCTAGACAAAATAATAAGCATAGCCTTGCATGGATTATATAGCTTTTGGTTACTTTCCTGTTATACTTTATTAGCACAGCTTTGTCTATATATCTACTATAAGCACTTCTTCTTCTTCTTCTGTTGATAGGTTGCCTCTGAGCTAATAACCCTCTCTGGCACCATAATCGCCAGCTGATGTCGGGAGTTCGTGTTTCATTTTCGAAATAAGCAACGAGCGCACATGAATTTATTTATTCAAGTTGATCAAATGAGCTTTACACAATATCGCTTTGGATGTGTGTGCCCAATGAAAACATTACGCAGCCCGATTATGACACAATGAGAAAATGGACACCAATAAACAGTTCTAGCTCCATCTCCCAAGCAGTGTGAGGGACCTTAGACTTGTAGGCTCCAAATCCTCCCCATACCACTACTCCAATCCAATTTACCAGCAGTGACCAAGATCCTACATCAGAGTTGGAAGCATACATTTACACACGACAATTTGCATACTGTTTTTGCTTGTGTTTAAAGGCAATGTTATACAACTGCATCAGGATAACAAATGTACAACCAAATGTAATTTACATCCATGTACCATGAACATTTATGCACAATGACACTACCTGTGCAACTCTGTCTTCATGAACCTTGAACTGAATGTGGCCATACATCATGAGCCAAAAGAGAACTTATAAATGGGTAAGATGGTACGATGTCTCCAATTACAAGGTGAATATCTCTTATCTAGAATTCTGAAATCTGAAATATTCCAATTACTGAATTTATCCTCACAGATGTGTGAGACAATGATAGCCATGGATTGCCCATGCCTATTATTCATACAAGGTGTTGTTCTGGCACAGCAGTGCCAACAGGGCTCTGTTTTTCATTTGTTGCATTGCAAGTTTGCATTTCATGTTGTAGGTGACTTTCTTAGTTTGCATTCACAGGCCCAGAGGGCTGCCTATCAATCTAGAGCAGTAGACCTGCCCTATTCCTAGGTTTTGGGAGGGGAATGAGGATTTTTTCCTCAGTCTTAACAGCTTCTCTTCAGGACAGGACATGATTTAAAGCTGCCTGTTCTTTCCAACTTGGAAAAGGCTTTAAATCTCACCGCTTTGCTGGGGTTACAGACCACCGCTTTGCTGAGGTAACAGACACAGCTTTGCTGCTGTAACAGATCCCACTTTGCTGGGGTAAAAGAATAGCTTCACAATCCTTTGTGAAGGGATCACCTGCGATCCTACAACCTGGCTAATCGAAGGAGATTTTGCATGGTACGGGACGTCTGGCTATCCATAACGCAGCTTGGAGTCGGAAGAAGGGTCCTCATGCCAGAAAGGTAAAGAAAGATTGCCCAAGGGAAGGGTCATAGGTTTTTCCCCAAAACAGAAGACCAGCTTTGCCCAGTTTGCCGGCCCTGTTGCTGCAGACTGAGAAAGTCACCAGTTTTTGAAGAAGCCATCCAGTTTGTTCCCAAATAAAGAACTTTTTAAAACTTATTTTAAGCCTCAAAGGACCTTTATCATTGGGGAAAACTAAGGGACCTTTCCAGCTGAGGCACCCCGGCGTCCCGTTGGGCATATAGAAGTCACGTCCAAGAAATAGCCATTCTACAGGCCCAGCGTGTGACAGCACAGGTGTGTATTTAGTTTTGAAATCAGAAAAAAGTACACAAATGTAGAAGGCAGCACCCAGGGATTTGACTTGTGGTCTCATTCTGCTTCCATGTTTTGGCTGGCATCCTATCAGTGACTTTTTGTGGTCAT
Organism: Anolis apletophallus; assembly: GCA_030556195.1. Lineage (NCBI taxonomy): Eukaryota > Metazoa > Chordata > Lepidosauria > Squamata > Anolidae > Anolis > Anolis apletophallus. The sequence goes on from JARBWK010000007.1 coordinate 130,058,377, forward strand.
TATAGTTGTTGAATTCCGCACTTCCTTAAAGTTGTGGTCATCCATCCCCAAAACCCCACAATTTTTGTTGCCTCTCTCTGTATAAGATAGCCATTTACAGGTTGAGCATCCTTTATCCAAAATGCTTGGCAACAGAAGTATTTTTTCTTTTATTTTGGAATATCTGTATTTGCAAACATGTACTTGGGATGGCACCTAAATATAAAGCTAATTGATGCTTCTTATATACCACATACACACGGCCTGAACATAATTTTATACAATATTTCCAATAATTGTGTGCATGCAAACCTTGGTGTACATTGAATAATCAGAAAACCAAGTTCTAAATGTTTCTAAAGTACTTACAAAACTAGAAGGTGCTGGTGCTTTGCTTCTAAAGTTCTGGTGGTGAAAATTTCAGAACTCTAACAAAACTTTCAAAAATTCATTATTATTTCGTTATTGGTGCTTTTTATGACAGAACCAATTAGGAACTGCCATTTATAATGAAATTTTGAAAATTTTGTTAGAGTTCTGAAATGTTCACCACCAGAACTTTAGCAACACTTTAGAAGCAAATCACTGGCACAATCTAGTTTTGAAAGTACTTTAGAACTATTTAGAACCATGGACTGTCCATATCTAATGAATAATATGCTAAAGAAAAGTTGTATCCATGGAGAGCTTGAAATACGTCACTGCCTGAGACAAAGGACCAGATGGTGGTTCTAATCCATATACGGAAGAATTGTGTATTGACATCAGTGAGGGGACCATGTTTCCACTACACTAGAAGAAAGCAAGTCAGTTTAGAATAGAGAAGCAGGTGGCCTCATATGCCCCACTGAGTCTTCCAATATTTCATTTTTGCTTTCTTCTCATCATTTGTTGCCTAAGGTAGCCACTTCATTCATACAACTAGTCTTGGATGCTTCCACTGGAGATATAACCTTTGGTAGACCAGAACAGAAACTAAATCTTGAAAGAGGACAAGTCTACGCAGATGACACCCAACTCCACTACACTTTTCCATCAGATTCCAAGGAAGCCCCTCGGATACTGGACCAGTGCCTGGCCGCTGTGACGGTTTGGATGAGGAGGAACAGGCTGAGGATAAATCCCGACAAGACAGAGGTCCTCCAGGTCAGTCACTCGTCTGATCGGGGTATTGGGTGGCAACCTGTGCTGGATGGGGTTACACTCCCCCTGAAGTCACAGGTCCGCAGTTTGGGGGTTCTTTTAGCTTCAGCGCTGACGCTTGATGCTCAGGTGTTGGTGGTGGCTGGGAGAGCCTTCGCACAGTTAAAACTCATACGAAAACTGCGACGATACCACGTGAAGTCTGACTTGACCACGGTGGTTCATGCCTTGGTTACCTCTAGATTGGATTACTGCGGTGCACTCTACGTGGGGCTTCCCTTGAAGACAGCCCGGAAACTTCAACTTGTCCAACCTTTGGCTGCCAGATTAATAACTGGGGCAGGTTACAGGGAGCGGTCGACCCCCTTGTTTAAAGAGCTCCACTGGCTGCCATTTATTTTCCGAGCCCAATTCAAGGTGCAGGTGATTACTTATAAAGCCCTAAATGGTTTGGGACCCACCTACCTCCGCGATTGGCTCTCCTCCCATGAACCAGCCTGAGCCCTTCGCTCCTCAGGGGAGGCCCTCCTCTCGCCCTTCCCAGTCTCATAGACCCGGCTTGTGAACACTAGGGAGAAAGCCTTCTCCTCTGTGACCCCCGATTTTGGAATTCACTCCCAGGAGAGATTAGGAATGCCCCCTTCACTGGAATCCTTCAAAAAACAACTGAAAACCTGGTTTTCCCCCCCATGTGATCCTTTATGTTCTGACACTACTCCAGTTATCTCCTCCTGAGTTTTTAAACATTTTACATGTACATGTGGCCCACCCTGTCGTTCCTGTTTTAGATACACCTATGTTGTTGTGTTTATTTTATTGTGTTTATTGCTTTTGTTGTGTTTACTGTTTTCTGATGTTTTTGATATTTTTTGTGAATTGTTGTTCGGGCACGGCCCCATGTAAGCCGCTCTGAGTCCCCTCTGGGGAGATCAGATGCAGCTTATAAATAAAGTTTTATTATTTTTTATTATTATAAGCCTAGCCGCTCCTACTAATAAAACTTTGAGAAAGCATCCCCAAAGGCATAAATAGGGACAAACACTGGCTGTTAGTTTACTTGGGAAAGTGACCAGAAAAAGCAGGATTACTTCAATTGTAAAAAGGGGGGGGGGGGAGACAGCTGGAGGAGACATGTAAACTGAAGATGAAGAAACGGCAATTCCTCAACAAGTATCCTGTATCTTCAGTGGGTTTCATGGTGGCAGTTCTTGTGGCACCAAACACCTGGTTTCTTAGCCTGTATGTTCTCTCCCAGCTCAGGCTGTACTTATTAGTTATTTCTATAAACACTTAGAAGAGATAATGGAAAGTTGTAAGTGGTGATTCCTTATAAACATAGATCTTAAAAGGCTGTATAACTATTACAAGGAAGGAATGAGCCTGTGATATGTTTTCATTCTACTAAACAGAATTAAGCAGTGTTATCAACATGTATGGAAAGTCAGCATGATACAGGGGTTGGAGGTCAGAGGTTCAAAACTCCTCTCAGCCATGACCCCCCCCCCCTCGCCCAAGAATGAATGCAGTTTGACACTACTTTAACTGCTATGGCATCATGATAGGAGCCATGGGAATTATAGTTGTATTATGCCTTTAGCTGGAGTGCTTGTTGGCTCAGTGGGTTAAACCACTGAGCTGCTGAACTTGCTGACCGAAAGGTCACAGGTCCAAATCTGGGGAGCAGCTTCAGCAGCCCCAGCTTCTGCCAACCTAGCAGCTTGAAAGCATGCAAATGTGAGTAGATCAATAGGTACCATTCCAGCAGGAAGGTAATGGCACTCCATGCTGTCATGCCGGCCACATGACCTTGGAAGTACCTACGGACAACACCAGCTCTTTGGCTTAGAAATGGAGATGAGCACCATTTCTAAGCCAAAGAGTCAGACATGACTGGACTTAATGTCAGGGGAAACCTTTAGATTTGCCTATGCCTTTAGCCACCACTGCCAAAGAGTACTGGTACCTGAACAAACTACAAATCCCAAGATCCCATAGCATGAAAGCATTGTAATTAAAGTGGAGTTAAGCTACAGTAATTCTACAGTCTAGTTATCACCCATAAAGCCCTAAACAGCTCAGGTCCTGCCTATCTGTTGGATTCCCTGGTCCTCTAGCATCATGTGATGCCATCAATCATGATATCCTTCTGGGTAGTTTGGCTGATATATCGAGGCATTGGTATAGTGGTTCCAGACTTCTTTGGCTGAGCATTCCCAGAGGGTGATGTTGGGGGAGTATTGATCAGCCTTTTAGCCATTAGTCTATAGGGTTCCATAGAGTCAGTACTATCCCCTATGCTTTTGAACTTCCACATGAAGCCACTAGCAGAGGTCATGCAGAGCTTTGGAGCTGGATGTCATTAGTATGCTGATACTCAGCAACGTTACTCTTTTACAACGGGTGCCAGGGAGGCTGTGGTAGAATTGAATTGTCTTGGTGTAGTGAAGGAAGAGCTATGGGTCAATTGTAGTGGATTTCTCAGGAAGGACATTTGATGTATTAAGCAGAAGTTGGAACACCTCTACAACCCATAAACGATGACTAGCAGGAAAGTAAATCAAACTTAGCTTTCTGTATAAGATACCTAGAAGTAGTTTTACTCACAGATATTTGTGCATAACTTCACCTTCTTGATGAAATGTAAGAAAAGAAAAAGTACTGAATGGCAGAAGAGTTATAGAATCACACTATCAAATATGCTACATGGGGGGCACATATCCGCAAAGATTTAAAGACATGGTTATTCCACTGTGCCTTTGACTAGACAATCCCCCAGATAGCTTGGTCCTAAGTAGGATCCAAAATCTTGTCCATGCACTTTACTATTGTTCTGCACTTAAATTTATAATGCTCTATTCTCATACTGCCCTCTATCTTCACTGTTGCCATGAGATGTATGCACTTTATTCATCAGCCCTATCCTCACAATTGGTTTTGCACCAGTCCACCCACCCATACCCAGAAACTGATTGTTATCATAGAGCTCAGTTGATTGTGCCTGATGTTTGCTTTTATATTTTTGTTATAATGTTGTTATTTTATTCTGTTTTATGTTGCCATTATATATTTTAATGTGCTATATTTTAATTATGCTGTTTTGCTCATCCTTATGTAAGCCACCCCGAGTCCCTTTGGGGAGATGGAGATGGGTTACAAAAATAAAGTTATTATTATATTAAGGGGGGGGGGAGTATAAGATCAGATGTGATGCCTGAGAACAAAAGGAAGGCCATGCAACACAGGGAGAGAATGGTTGGGAACAAACTCACAAACAAATGAACAGGAAGTTAACATAGACATGATTTGCTAAAAACCCCAGAAAGTGGCATGCAATTAAACTATCATTAAGTATAGGCACACAAAAGTTGCAAAATCCCAACAACTGGGAAGGTAAAATCCAAAACAGTATCCTTTTCAAATCATGTTGTGTTATTCACCCATAAGCCTATATTCCACCCTAACTACTAAATATCAAGAAAGGACTCCAATGGATGGAAATATTATTAATAATGTTCTACACACACACACACACACACAATTAGTTCTGTTTGTCTTGACATTTGGCCCCACATCTCCATGACTAACGATCCTAGAATGATCCTGGATCTATGGAGATTGTGGGTGGACCCCTTGTCTCGTGGACTTCTCAGAAAACCAACCCAAAATCTCAGAGGAATAGTTAAGGAGAAACTCATGAACAGTGCTTGTCCATTACATTTTTCCTTCCATTGCCCTTCTTCTGCTGGTCAAGTTGACCTATTCCCTGTAAAGTTGGGGTTTAGTACCAAAGGCACTGGTTTTGCAAAGTTGTCAACTATCCCTCTTGCATGGATATGACTCTTAGGTCCTTTTTAAAGCAAATTGCTTGCTTATTTCCACCTTGGTTTTGGAAAAGGTGTGGATATTAGGCTCTTGTTTTTAAACTCTCCCATATACACAACCTTTTCCATCTGTTTATACTATTAGTTTGAGAACCTTATTAGAAATTACTTGAGCATCCTTGCTGCATTTGCCTGGCATGTAGAAAATTAGCATGTTCCAAGTGCCGCTGAGACCAGCAATTCAGTAACATCTAGAGGGCCATAGGATTCATGTACAGTGCAATGAGCAACTGCAAAGGAGGCAGTTGGCACAATTTCCCTTCCTGGTGCGGTGATGGGACATCAATTCAAGTTGACTTGGGGCCATTTCTTTTCTTTTGGGAGCTTGGGGAACTGTTGGGGGTTCTGGAGTTAAATTATCCAAGCACCCAAGGGCCATAGATTTCCCATAGGCAGCACTTTGCCCACTACTGATGTACATTAGGAGCTGGAATGGCATAGTGACTTGAGTATTGGACCATGACTCTAAAGAATAGGATCCCTGCTCATCCATGGAAACCCACTAATTGACCTTGGGCAAGTAATACAGTCTTACGACCTTGGCACATGTGTCACCAAAGGAGTCATGGATCACTTTGTCCTGCCAGCAGTCATGCAGGGGGCATGTGGGCCTGTCTCCCCATGCTCAGTTCCATTGTAGCTTTCCCCTTCCTCATCACATTTATTTATTTATGTTTCAAACTTCTATACCGCCACTCCCCGGAGGCTCGGAACAGTTTACAGTTTGATTCATAACACAGTAACAATACAAAAACAGACATTACAGGAGAAGCAGTACATGGGGGAAGCCCTTTTTCTTTATGGAAAGACAGGGAGCCTGCCGTTGTCTGCCATCACAAGTTTTTAGATGGTGGCAACATTAGCAATGGAGTCACCTCAGAAGTAATTCGCTGGAGTGTGATAGGAGCCATCAGGTTCCATGGCTGAAGCCCAAAATGCAGTCAAGCCATGCAAAATAAGGTATGTGTGAAGAGGTCCTTGATCTCTGAAAATCTCATCCTAGGGTCAGCTCAAGGTCACATGAGTCAAAAATTACTAAAAGGTATACAATACCGATGTACATTATTACAATCGACGAGAAGGAGATTGAAGTAAGGCTCACAGTTGGCCCAAGATATTTTGCTGCCTGTGGTGTTGAGGAAAATGATTTCCTGTCGTTGTATTGCACACAGAGAAGAAAGCCGGACTGGTAGCTGAATAATACTGGTGATAGGACATTGTCGTCCATCATCCTTGGAGACAGGAGGCTAGTATAGGGAGTGCTGGATAGGCCACGTGACACAAATAACTCTGTCTTTCAACAAAGAGAAATTAGGAAGACCAGCTATCAAGCTTCCAACTTCTATCATCCACTGCCTGAGGCAATTGCTTCACCTTGTCTATAACCATTCCTGGTAGAAATCATGGTTTTCCAGCAGGACTTTGAAAGAAGAGAAGCATGAAGCACCTCATGGGACAGGTGTCATTCAAGGGAGCCACCAGGAGACTAAGTAAAGTACTTCCTGTTCAGTCCCACCTACCCATTCTCACACACACACCCCAAACCACAACACAAACCAGTCACCGTGAGGTGAGAAGACAGCTCTTACAGAATGCGCAAATCCCAAGATAGATAGCACTGTATTAACATCGACCAAAATTAACCACATTCAGGCCAGGCTGAGATGACAGAGCTGAGGGATGGGGTGGAAGGGCTTAGAGGAAATTAAAGGAAAACAAATGCAGAACAGATGTTGGGAAGCCGCACTTTCCATTCAGAAAATAATAAATGTGTGTAGGCCTGCCAGACAGGGTTACAAGGGGGCAGGAACACCAAGGTCACTTAATAAACAATTAGAGTTCTTTAGGGCAAAATCAAATGCGAGCAGAGACAAACCTGGATGGTTGATGTTGAAACATAATCACATCTTCCTTCCTTCTCCTAGTTTATGAGAGCTGTTCGTATTTATTGCCAATATTTTCACAGTCACTTTCCCTTTGAGGGAGGCTAGCTCGTGGTTCTCCCCAGAGGAGTAAAAGCAAGGGCATGTTCCATGTCCATTTTGTAGCGTGTCCATGAGAGGCAAACATTTTCCCACTAGGGAACTGGCCTAGACCACCAACATATTTGACATACAGTAGGTCAACCAGCAGCTGCCATCGGCAACCACCCTAAGTCACCTCTTCGCCTAGGCTGGTGGATGTATCTTGGAGCTGGAGGAGCAGTAACCCTTTATTTCCCTATCTAGTCTTACAACACAGTCAAAATATGTTATATATTGATTAACTTGATTCATTAGTTCTGTTTTTCATCTCTATAGGACCAACCGACACAAGGAGGATGTGCTCAGCTTCATTTTATTCTGTTTCTCATTTTTATAGGATTGAACTTGATTCATCCTGAACTTTGAATTTAAGGTTTCTGAATACTTGTATACATTTTGGGAAATATGTTTATTTATTATTTATGTATTTATTTAGGACATTTATATCCCATCCTTTTTCAACCTCTGCAGAGGGACTCAGGACGGCTACCAACCGGCACAGCACAGTGCCAACAACAGAGTAAAAACAAGCATAAATACACATCTTATAAGCAAAAAACAAACATAATACACATATCATAATAATGCAAATATAAAACTACATAACATTTTGTATGTACTATATAATGCATGTGATGTGTGTATGGAGTCAAGTCTGGCAGGGTATGTATGCCTGATACCAGCAATCCCAAATAGAAAGATGGAGCAAGAAGACCAGTGTGGAAAAACAATCATGAAAACGTGCAGCACCAGAGTCTAATGCTGTGAGGATGTGAAAGGAATCCGCTCCATAATTGTTCGTTTCTGCTTTCAGAAACAACATTATTGGTACAGAACTACAGGCTGGTGTGATATTGTCCTAAATCTGCATTTATATCTTCTAGGCTTGCCTATCATCTTTGCTTCCATGTTGCAAGCTATCTCAAGGAGGGATCTGATATTGTTCTATGGTAAAGCATTTTTAAAAATCAATGATGCAACACAAGATGGAAAAATAGAATAAGGCTGTTCTTCTTGCCAATGGTTGGGCCAGTCTTTGTGACTCTGTGTCACGATGCAGGGTCTCGGCCCGGCCCCTTAATCACACACACAGAGACGGTAATCAGCTAACTATTTATTGAATAATAAGAAACAAGTGAAAAAGGATAATTGTCCATAAAAGTATCAAAGTTGCAATAAAAAGGTAAAGAGTTCTTAGGTAAATCCAAAGGCAAAAGCTTGGCAAGGTTCCGCAAAACAATGCGGATCAAAACAGACTTGGTCCGTGGCAAAACAAACAAGGCAAAGTTCAAGAATCAAGGCCCAAGAAACTTCTTGGCAAGCACGAGCCTCCGTCCTGGCTCCGTGGATCTTCACTCGCTTCACTCCCTTCTAATCAAGTGGCCGAGCAACTGAGGATCCGTTCCCACGGATCCTATACTTAAGTCCCCTGGCGAGGACCCCCGACGCTCTAGGCTGCGGTGCCAGTCTGTGCTACGGGACCTAGCGCTCCTCTGGTGCTCTAGGCCGATGCCATTCCCTCCTGCTAGACTCAATGCTCCGTCTCCTATCAAAGCTCCGTCCTTGCCTCCCAGCACCTGGTCGCTATCTTCGTGAGAGCCGAACTCCCTTTCAGCGTCCATGGGCTCATCCTCCGCTGTCTCCCTCACCCTTTCCTGCGACCCGAAACCACCTGGTTTCTCATACTGATTATCAGATTCATTCTCATCGGTGTCAGACTGACCTTCCCAGCTCTCATAACCATCAGGCCAGCCATGATGCCATGCTAAGCTTTCTGTGGGAGAGGAAGGCCCAGCTGCCCCATCATCCCCTTCATCTTTACTGTCCGCAATTGGCCCTAATGCAAGCGGGACCCCGGGGCCACCTGACCCCCAGGCATGAAAGGGAACTGGGTTGCTACACTCTCCCCTCCCCTCAGGGCCCCTCGGAGGCCTCCCTCGAGGCTTGGGCTTGTCGGGATACTTGTGGTGGAAACGGGCAACAATGTCCGGGGCGTGGACGTCCCGTGCCGGTGTCCAAGAATGCTCTTCCGGTCCAAAACCCTTCCAGTCAATCAGATATTCCAGCTTCCAGTATCTGATGCGGGCATCCAGGATGTCCTGTACCTCAAACTCCTCCTCCCCATCTCGCATCACTGGAGGTGGCGGCTGCGTCATCAGGCCGCACCCCTTTCCCCGGTCTCAGCAGG
>JARBWK010000007.1:130067691-130112974 GCA_030556195.1 Anolis apletophallus
ATATTCTTCCTAGTGGCCACAATTTTTTTTCTGAAGACCACAGCTGTAAAAATAAACATTCCAATGGTCTTGTTTTGGTTGTTTTTTTATTCATGTCAGGAGCAACTTGAGAAACTGCAAGTCGCTTCTGGTGTGAGAGAATTGGCCATCTGTAAGGACATTGCCCAGGGGGTGCCTGGGTATCTTCATGTTTTACCATCCTTGTGGGAGGCTTCTCTCATGTCCCCCCATGGAGAGCTGAAGCTGACAGAGGGAGCTCATCCATGCTCTCTCTGTATTCGAATCTCCGACCTGTTGGTCTTCAGTCCTGGCAGCACAAGGGTTTAACCCATTGCGCCACCTGGGGCTCCGGCTTGTTTTGATGAATTGACATTGCATCAACATTGTAGAATTAATGCATCTTGACATCTCTCTCGGCATTACTTCGCGAACGAAGATTCAGGAAGGACTCATCCCACGCTTTTTACAAGCGCGTTGATGACTAAAAAGGCCAATCTGAGATAGGCAAGTTCGTTGCAGAAAGCGCAGCAGAAAGTCTCCTTGGGTGATGTTTTTTCCAAGTTGCGTTCTTTCTGGCGTTGTCGTTTCTCTTCGAGACCCATTCGCGTGTCTTCTCGAAAGAGGCCGCAGCATTGTGGATAGTGCTTCTCCATGCCTCCCGATGTGAGGCCAGGGTGGACCATTGTTGGTGATCAATCTGGCCGAGCCTGAGATGTTGTTTCAGGGAGTCCTTATATCCCTTTGGGGGCGCCTCTTGCGCCTGACCCGTGGCGAGTTCACCGTAGAGTAGTATCTTTGGGAGGCGGTGGTCCTCCATCCTAGAGACGTGTCCTGCCCAGCGCAGCTGTGTTCTCACAGCATGGCCTCAATGCTGGTGATCCCTGCTTGCTCAAGGACAGCAACATTCGTCACATAGTCGGTCCAGTGTATATTTAGGATTGTGCGAAGACAGCGCTGATGAAAGCGCCGAGGAGTCGTAGGTGTTGGCGATAGGTGACCCATGTTTCAGACCCATAGAGGAGAATGGACAGTATGATAGCTCTGTACACACTGATTTTGGTGCTTTGTCTCAGGTGCTTGTTGCTCCAGACTCTTTTGTGAAGCCTTCCGAATGCACTATATGCCTTTGATAATCTGTGATCTATCTCTTTGTCAATCTTGGCGTCTGAAGAGATGATGCTTCCCAGGTAGGTGAACTGCTGAACGGACTTAAGCACAGATGTGCCTATGCTGACGTGAGGATGGTGGTGTTCTTCCTGTGGTGCGGGCTGGTAGAGGACTTCTGTTTTCTTCAGGCTGACTTCCAGCCCAAACAGCTCTGCAGCTGTTGCAAAGCAGGATGTGAGGCGCTGCAGGGCTGCTTCTGAATGGGCGACAAGGGCAGCATCGTCAGCAAAAAGTAGCTCACGGACTAGATAGTTTAGAGTCTTAGTGCGAGCCCTCAGACGGCTTAAGTTGAACAAGCTACCATCAGTACGATAGCGTATATATATGCCCTCTTCTTCTTGTAGGTCTGCCATAGCCCTTTGGAGCATCATGCTGAAGAAGATTGTAAATAGGGTTGGTGCAAGAACACAACCTTGTTTCACTCCATTAGTTATGAGAAAGGGCCCGAGAGAGCATCGCCATATCTGACTTGACCGTGCTGGCCCTCATGTAACAGGACAATCATTTTGAGGAACTTGGGGGACATCCTAGACGTTCCAGGATCTGCCACAGACCTTTCCTGCTCACAGTGTCGAAGGCTTTGGTGAGGTCGACAAATGTTACATAGAGTCCTTTGTTCTGCTCTCTACATTTCTCTTGCAGTTGTCTAAGGGCAAAAACCATATCTGTGGTGCTCCTATTTGCTCTGAAGCCGCATTGGCTTTCAGGTAGAAGTTCTTCTGCAATAGCCGGAACTAATCTGTTCAGGAGTATCCTTGCAAGGATTTTTCCAGCAATGGAGAGCAGTGTTATACCGATAGTTTGAGCCAGGGCTGTCAAACTGGCGCCCCGAGGGCCGGATCCGGCCCCGTAGCCTGTTGGACACGGCCCCACCTAGGCCCCCAACCGCCATTTTTTTTTAAAAATCGATTTTTAAAAAAAAAAATGGCGGCCGGGGAGGGGGAGGCGGGGCAGGGAGGAGGAAGAGAGCTAGCTCCTCCTTTCGGCGCCCTCCCTACCTGGCGGGGAGCCGAAAAAGGGCAGAAGGCGGCGCCAAGAGCAGCGTCACAGGCCTGGCGTGACGCGATGCTCTTGGCACCGCCTACTCCTCCTTTGCGGCGGCTCCCCTGACCTAGGAAGGGAGGGGGCGCCGAAAAGGGGGAGTAGGCGGTGCCAAGGGGCAGCGCGTCACGCCAGGCCTGTGACGCGCTGTCGTTGGTGCCGCCTTCTGCCCTTTTTCGGCACCGAGAGAGGGACGGAGAAGCGATCCAGGCAGGGAGGAGGAACCAGCTCTCTTCCTCCTGCCTGGATCGCCTTCTCCTCCCTCTCTCGCTGCTGCCATTGCAAGGCAGTTTGCAGCAGCGGCGCCGAGAGAGGGACGGTGGGGGTGATCCAGGCAGGAGGAAGACAGCTGGCTCCTCCTCCCTGCCTGATCGCCCCTTCTCCCTCTCTCGGCGCCGCCCTGCAGGCAATCTGCAGCGGCGCCGCCGAGAAAGGGACAAGGGCGATACAGGGAGGAGGGGCCAGCTATCTTCCTCCTGCCTGATCGCCCCTTCTTCCTTTTCGGCGCCGCCGCTGCGAACTGCCCCCGCAACGGCGGCGCCGAGAGAGGATGGAGGGGGCGATCCAGGCAGGAGGAAGACAGCTGGCTCCTCCTCCCTGCCTTGATCGCCCTTTCTCCTTTCTCGGCGGCGCCGCTGCGAACTGCCTCGCAACGGCGGCGCCGAGAGAGGGACGGAGGGGCGATCCAGGCAGGAGGAAGACAGCTGGCTCCTCCTCCCTGCCTGATCGCCCCTTTCCCTCGGCGGCGCCGCTGCGAACTGCTCCCACAACGGCGGCGCCGAGAGAGGGACGGAGGGGGCGATCCAGGAAGGAGGAAGACAGCTGGCTCCTCCTCCTTCGCCTCCTCCTTCCCCGCACCTCGGCGCGTCCGCGGGGGGGGAGGAGGGGCGAAGGAGGAGGAAGTCAGCTGGCCCCGCCCGCCCCTGCCCCCGCTCCGTCCCCGCTATTGGCCCCGCCTCTGCTCACTGATCACCTGCGGCCCCCCAGGTGATCAGTGACACTTCTTCCGGCCCTTGGGCCGGAAGAAGTTGGACAGCACTGGTTTGAGCAATCGGATTTTGTTCCCTTTTTCTTATACAGGGTGATGATAACTGCATCTCGGAGATCTGATGGCAGTTCACCTTTTTCCCAGCAACTCACAAGGAGCTCGTGGAATTTAGCATGCAGTACATGACCTCCCTGTTTCCAAGCTTCAGGTGGGATTCCATCGATCCCGGCTGCCTTGCCATTTTTCAACTGCTGTATGGCCTCAAGGGTCTCTTCCAGAGTGGGAGCTGTGTCCAGTTCATTTTTCATTGGTTGTTGTATCATGTTTGATAGCTGAACCTTGGACTACTCGGCTGGCATTAAAGAGACCCTGAAAATGTTCAGCCCATCGGTTCAGGATGGAGGTTTTATCAGTAATTAGTGTTTGACCATCTGTACTGTATAAGGGGCTTTGGACCTGATAAGTAGGTCCAAACACTGCTTTGAGAGCTTCATAAAAACCTCTGTGATCACCGAGATCTGCACAGCGTTGTGTCTTTTCTGATAAATCAATCCACCACTTGTTCTGGATGTCTCTGAGTTTTTGTTGGAGTTTACTACATGCGAGACGAAAGGCTGCTTTTCTTACATGGCAAGATGGCTGGGCGAGGAATGCCTGGTGAGTGGTTCTCTTCTTGCCAACAGCTCCTGGATCTCTTGGTTGTTTTCATCAAACCAGTCTTGGTTTTTCTTAAGGGAGAATCCTAGGGATTCTTCAGCAGACTGCAGGATACTGTTTTTGATGTGTTGCCAGAGCGCTGTAGGAGAAGAATCTGTAGGGTGGACTTCAAGTTTTGCTTGCAGATTTACCTGAAGTTGTCTCTCACAACAGCCTGTTGAAGACTGTTGACTTGGAGTCTCCTCTTTAAGATGCCACCCTCTTAGGTTTGAGCTTAAGGTGTAGATTTAGTTTACATCTTACAAGGCGATGGTCTGTTTGACATTCTGCACTGGGCATCACTCGAGTATGACGGACATCACGAATGTTTCTCTGGCGCACTAAAACATAGTCAATGAGGTGCCACTGCTTGATCGGGGATGCATCCAGGTGGTCTTCAAGCTATCTTTCTGCTGAAAGATGGTGTTTGTAATAGTCAGCTGCTGTTCTGCACAAAACTCTAGCAGAAGGCGCCCATTATCATTACAGTTTCCAACACCGTGCTTGCCTAATACACCTTTCCAGGCTTCAAAGTTTTTCCTACTCTGGCATTGAAATCACCAAGGATAATGATTTTATCTTCTGCAGGGACCTTTTGTATGAGGTGGCGTAGGTCTGGGAAGGAGATAATGAGATCAGAGTGACCTGTCGGCAACGTCTCGAGTTTAGAGGCGATGGAGTTTTTAATCATAAAGCCTACTCCTGAAAGATGTTTCTCAGTTTTGGGTTTGCCAGACCAGTAGAGAGTGTAGCCGGCACCGTGTTCTTTAAGGCTGCCTTCCTCGTGGAGACGAACTTCACTAAGAGCAGCGATGTCAATGTTAAGCCGTGATAGTTCATGGGCTATTAGAGCAGAACGACGCTCAGGACGTCCACTATCTGCAGAATCTTGCATGGTTCTGATGTTCCAGCATGCAAGTGTCAGTCTATTTGCACCTTTGCAGGCAGGTGTTGGCCTTTGTTTCTTTGTCTTTGTTCGACCGCATCGGAAGATGCCCGTCGGCCACCTTTTCTAGGCCCCTCTCCATACGGAGCAAGCAGTGCTCTCCTTAAAAAAGGCTGCTTGGTCGTTCAGGATGCTGCCGAACAAGACTGTCATCTCCCGGGTCAGTCTCGAGCGACCAAAGTCCTGAACCGCCTGCATGCAGGGTTGGGTCTGCGGCTTCCAGTGCATCTTTACACCTACCGTTTCGTCCCTCGCCTATCGCTACAGGGCTTTTCGGAAGTTGGATGTGTCCTTCGAGCCTGACATCACATTGGTAAGAAACCAGTATTCTTTGGCAGAGAAGTTTAAAGAACTTGCAAGACTACACATCTCAGGATTCCGTATCGTTGAGCCATGGCAGTTAAAGTGTCATCAAACTGCATCAATTCTGCAGTGTAGGTGCACTCTGAGCCAGATAAATTTTGCTAGGTGAAAAAAAATTAAGTGTAACCATAGAAGGCATCACTTTTGGCCTCTATCTGCCTTTCACACAGAAAGGATTGGGGTACAGTGGCTCAGCATTTGGGGAAAAATATTTTTAAAAGCAGGCCTACGTCTCAGTTCTGAATGCCTTTGGGTTCATGACTTCAAAGAAAGGGGGAAATCAGCTTTCTAATCCTTCTGATGTTAGAACTATCACACAATATATAACATCAAAATGAACATCTGCTCACAATCTTGAATTCACAGCAGAAGCTGTGATGTGGGACATGCTGTGAGCAACTGTTATATTATGGGAACAGTGGTTCAGGATAGAAAAGAATACTGAACCCAGTTCCCTGAAAGTGTCAGGTTTCTTCAGTCATAAGATTCCCAGTATAGGATGATATCCAAGCAATTAAAAGATAAGAAGGAGAAAAGAAAAAAGATTTAAAGAGGATAAAAACAAGTCACTGATGTGGCCAAGACAGATAAGCCCAGCTCAGTATTGTCTTTTAAGATGAATAGAAGTATATGAAACTCATCAGCAAGGATGACTGTCATATTTATTTTATATTAAAGTCTTACAATACTGAACAGATACAACACTGCTGATGTTAAACTTATTGGCTAGTGGATCACCCATGCAGCATCAAGATGCCAGTATTTTAAAAGTTACTAACTGGGGCTGGTTACTAACCATGCCCCTATTAAAGCAGCTCTACTGGCTGCTAACCATTTTCTGGTCCAAATTCAAAGTGCAGGTTATTAACTACAAAGCCCTACATGGTTCAGGTTCAACCTATCTTCAAGACCACATCTCCTCTTATGAACTGGAGTGGGCTCTACAATCTGCCGGGAAGGCCCTCCTCTCGGTCCCACCTCCAGCTCAAGCATAGTTTGTGGAGACAAGGGAGAAGGCCTTCTTGGTGGTGGCCCCATGGCTTTGGAATGCCCTCCCCCAAAAAATTAGGCTAGCCCCCACACCCGAATGTTTTCAGAAAAAATTGAAAACATGGCTCTTCAGCAAGGCCTTTGAACATGATTAAAACATCAGTTAATACTTGAGGACCAAATAATTGTTTGACCTCTGCACTTTATGTGACTGACACTGATATGACCATATTTCAATCCACAGCTATTGCTGTGTCTTACAGAGTATTTTATTTAAACTAGGTGTTTATATGCTATACACATTTATTTATGTAAATTGACATTGTTATATGTATTTTGCTATACCTTGTGTATTCTGTTGCACTGCTATGTGCTTTTGTAAGTTGCCCTAACTCCCTTTTGGGAGATGGTGATGGGATATAAATAAAGTTTTTTTAATATTATTGCTATGTACTGTATTTTCCAGTGTATAAGACATCTGGGCATATAAGACGACCCCAACTTTTCCAGTTAAAATATAGAGTTTGAGATATACTGGCCGTATAAGGCTACCCCTCTTCTGCCTCCTCCTTCCGCTACACAAAGGAAAGGAGAGAAAGAGGGAGATCCAAACTAAGAATTAAAAACATCTACAAACAATTACATCAATTATTAAAATCACACAATCCATAACTGTAATTTTGCTACTCTTATGAATCATAATGTAAATATCTGATATGCAGAATGTACCACTACTTTCATTGTTACAAATGGAACATAATTAAAGCATAAACAAAACAATGTTTCGGGGACGATGGACAATGGATGGTGGGATTTGCAGTACCTTCAACCAATTCAGCTATTACTTCCACAGACCACTGAATTACAGACCTGGACTAAACTTGGCACATTGAACCCCCATGACTGTTGGATCTGTGTCCTCAGCAGCAAGGATTGTGGGCTCTACTGTGCAAGGGCTTGTGGGATCCACAGTGCAGGATGGAGATGGGATTTTTGCAAAGGCATAGCAAAGACATCATTTGGGGAAAGCTGTTAGGAAGGTCAGTTCTCCTGTGAATCATCAGTGCGCAGATAAGACACCTTGCTGTGGAACTTGGGATAGAAAGAAGGAATGTGTTAATTGGCAACTCTTTCCTTCTAGCAGTGGTTTCGGTTTGCAAGTAAGGGAAGGAAATCTAGTTTCTTAATAGCTATGCTTTGCAGTTTGAATTTCAGATGAGGTCAACTTTTGCAATAAGCTTCATGTGCCTCAAGCCTCCTGAATTTTAGCCCATGCATTTAGTCTCATGTATTTTAGGTCTCCTGTATTTTAGCTCAAGTATTCAAGCCTGGACTTTGCTTTTTTTCTGTAAACCTTTTGGACACTATCAGCTATTGGATTCTGCCTGCCTTGGTCTTATGGAAATCCTTTGGACTATATCTGCTACTGGAATTTGCCTGCTTTGGATTTACTAAGTGACTCTGCAGCATAACTACTGCCTTTGGGCCTTTGGAACTATTCCTTGGACTATTGATTGGATATATATCTCTTCTTATATATTTATACTGCTTATATTGCTTAATGTTTGCTTTAATAAAAGACTATTCTTTCAGCTGGAGTTGTGTGGTTGGGTTCTAAGGGCCCAGGTCCATGCTGGTGTGCGACAATGACCAACATAAAATATTGAAGGGGTTTGGGAGGAATTGACAGTGATTTAGGGGAGATGCAATTAACACATCAAGAGAGCACTGTGAACCCAAACAAGTATTGATCTGGACCAAACTTGGAGGAGTTTGGGGTAAATAGACCTTGGGATTTGAGAGCGGCTTGGATAGTTCACCTACAATCAATGAGCATTCTGAACTTTAACAGCAATGAAACCAAAGCAAACTTGGCACAAAGAACTCGCATGAGCATCAGAGAATACTGGAGGGGTCTGGTGAAAACAGACCTTGGCATTTGGGAGCTGATTGGATTCCCCTTCATGCCATGGCCATTGTCCAGGAGGCACTTGCAAATGCTGCAGCAGCTCAGGGGGCATTTGCAGATGTGGAGGGCTTTCCGTTGTTTTCCACTGGGCTACTGGTCCCATGGGGGCTCTCCTCCACCCCTGGGCCCACTCACACAGTGGTGAATTGGCAGGGGTGGTGGAGAAGCTCGCTGAGCCCACAGGACTAGCAGCCTGGCAGAGGATGTGGGGGGGGGGGGTCCCTCCCATGCCTGCAAACACCCGTTGAGCCACCAAGGCAATTGCAGCCGTGGGAGGGCTTTCAATTGCCTTCTGCCTTCCTGTTGCTTGGCTACTGCTGGGCCGCTGCTAGTCCTACAGGCCCTGGGAGGGGGGTTTTCCTCTGCCCCTGGGCCTGCTCATGCAGTGGCGAGTCCAGCGCCACTTGTCTCCCGCTGCTGAGCTTCAGTTTCTCCAAGGGGCTCCTTCACTCCAGGCTTGCCTCGGCTTTCAATGCGGCGGTGGTGGAGGAGGATGCGATATACTCACCGGATGGCTGAATCACCTCCTCCTCTGCCGCTGCCACCACCACACTGATAGCCAAGGCGGGCCTGGAGTGGAGGAGCTTTTCAGTGAAGCTGAAGCCTGGCAGCAGGAGACAAGCGGAACTGAGGGCTGCCCTCCGGCGCTAGTTGTATCCCGCTGCTGTGCTTCATTTTCACCGATGGGCTCCTCCACTCCATGCCTGCCTCGGCTGTCAGTGCAGCAGCAGAGGAGGAGGAGGTGACATGGCCATCTTATGAGTATATCACCTCCGCCGCTGCCGCTACACTGACAGCCGAGGTGGGCATAGAGTGGAAGAGCCCCTCGGTGAGGCTGAAGTCCAGCAGTGGGAAACAAACGACGCTGGAGGAGCACAGCAGCTGGGCTGCCCGCCTCCCTCACCTCGACCCAAAACAGGAAGTGATTTTTTTTATACCCGGCACACTAGACCCCCAAGTTCAGTAAGGATTTTCCAGGCTTAAAAAGTCATCTAGTATGCCAGAAAATACGGTACCTGAAAATTTTTATTCTTACTAGAATACCATCAGCTATGTATGTCTAGATCCCATTGCCAAACCCAAGTCAAATAGACCTATTGACTCAATGGACTTTATGTATGATCCACACAAAATAAAGTTAAAGAGTATATCATAAATATAGCAAATGCTCTGTAGCTTATCTCTTTTTTCGAAATATGTATTTTATTATTATTGAAGGAAATAAAAAATTACTATTTGGAACATGGGAAAAGCATGAAACTGTGCTATCGTGTCTTTCCACTGGTTGCAATTTTTGTCTGTCTTGGGCTTTCAACATTAGAAATTGGTGGGGGTCATAATTTACTGCCTGTGCAATTTATTGCCCATAAAGCATGCATCAAGAGAGTTACCTCTACCTTCCTTGGATATCCAAAACAGAAATAAAAATAGCTCTTTTCCATAGGGCTGTTATCACAAACTCAGCAACAACTGAGATTGATGGAAGATTTCTTACTAGAGGGATGACATAATAACAAGAGGTGTCCCCCTACCCTCTCGGCCTCTCTAACACACAATCAGACAAATGGATGCATACATAGAAACATACATGTAAAGCTAAACTGTTATCTGTTCAAAATGACCAAATAATGTTAATAACTCCTCCATCATTGGCTTACAATTGGTCCACATTACAAAGGTTAATAAGATAATACAAGCCATTTGTTTAAATTTTGGGGAGTTTGGAATGTAACAGCAAGTAAACAAATTTTATGGAGGAGTGGTGGCCATTTATCACATGAATAAAGTTTACTATTACTGGAAGGGAAACACTTAAAATGTAGCAAAGCATAATAAAGACAATGGTTTTATACAGAGGTCTCGCTAAGTTGCACTTAAATAATTATTTCGCCATTGTTAAAACACTGCTATTTCTCTGAGGGGGCTTAAGATTTTCTTCATGTGGAAAAGCTTGTGCTCTACACCTCCTTTTATGTCATTTCTATGACTGTGAGCATTGAGCCAGGAAGTGCCTAATTCAAATCTGACTTTAGCTGTGATTTGCCTGCTAACTTGAGGGGCAATAGCTGTCCTCAGCTTTCCATCAGTAAAGTAACACAAATAATGCTGAGAGACCAATTAATTTGCCAGGTGAATGCAAGTCACCCACCACAATTGCCCTCTAACCCAGTGGTTCTCAACCTTCCTAATGCACAGCCCCTTAATACAGTTCCTCTTGTTGTGGTGACCCCTAACCATAAAATTATTTTCATTGCTACTTCATAACTGTAATTTTGCTACTGTTATGAATTGTAATGTAATTCAATTCTGGAGGGGTTACGTGGGCCTCTGTTGAATATCATTAACAGCTCCCTTGAGCAAGGAGTCTTTCCAGAGTGCTTAAAAGAGGCGGTGGTGGCTCCATTACTGAAGAAACCATCATTAGACCCTGCGGTTCCCTCCAACTACCGCCCAGTGTCGAACCTTTCGTACCTGGGCAAGGTAGTTGAGAGGGCAGTAATGGAGCAGCTGCAGTCCTTCCTAGATGATGCAACATGGCTAGACCCCTTCCAGTCCGGCTTCCGTTCGGGGCACAGGACGGAGACGGTTCTGGTCTCCATCACAGACCAACTCCGCTGCCAGCTTGACCAAGGCGGGTCTGCGCTGCTCGTGTTATTGGACCTCACGGCAGCGTTTGACACGGTCGACCACAATCTATTGATCCACTGCCTGGCCATGGCTGGAGTGAGGGGGACAGCCCTAAAATGGCTGGCCTCCTTCCTCCACCAGCGGTCTCAGCGTGTGAGGAGGGGCGAGGTGGTCTCCGAGGGCTCCTCATTAGTTTGTGGAGTTCCTCAGGGGGCCATCCTCTCCCCTCTGTTATTTAACATCTACATGCAGCCACTTGTACAGCTGGTGCAGAGTTATGGGCTGGAGTGTCACCAATATGCGGACGATACCCAGCTCATTCTGAGGATGAAGGGCAGGGATCCGTCCTCGATAATTTCCAACATTGCCTCGAAGCCGTTACTGGATGGCTGCGAGCCAGTAGGTTGAGGGTGAATCCGGCGAAGACGGAGATCTTGTGGCTAGGCCACCCGGGCGGTGTGGATGTCCAGCTTCCGACCCTGGACAGTGAGGCGTTATGCCCATCATCTTCCGTGAAGAGCCTGGGAGTCCACCTGGACTCCCAGCTGACCATGGAGGCCCAGGTCTCTGTGGTCAGCAAGGTGGCCTTCTTCCACCTCCGACAGGCAAGGAGGCTTGCCCCCTATCTCTCCCGGAACGACCTGGCCGCGGTGATCCAAGCCACGGTCATCTCAAGACTAGATTACTGCAACGCGCTCTACGTTGGCCTTCCTCTGTCGGTGACCCGGAAGCTCAAGCTGGTGCAGAACACTGCCGCCCGGCTCCTGTCTGGCACCCCAGCAGGCTGCCACATAACACCTGTCTTGCAGGATCTGCACTGGCTGCCAATTGAGCACCGGATCACCTTCAAAGGCCTTACACGGTCTGGGGCCAGTGTATCTGAGGGACCGTCTCACTCCACATTGCCCTTTGAGATCACTACGGTCCGAGGATGCCAACCTTCTGGAGGTACCTTCGGCGAAGCTAGCACGTTTGACATTCACTCGTCGGAGGGCGTTCTCAGTTATAGCCCCTACGCTGTGGAACGCCCTCCCGGCCGAAACCCGGGCACTGAAGGACCTGCTCCCGTTTAGACGGGCTTGTAAAACCCACTTATTTAAGCAGGCCTTCGGCGCGTAGGCCAGCATATCCCAACAGTGCTATTGCCCTAATCTTGTATTGTTCTATTGTGTTGCTCTGTTTTTAACTGCTTTTACTGTTTTATTGTTTCTGTATTTTACTGTGCCTTCGGCTTCTGTAAGCCGCCGCGAGCCTCCGGGAGTCGGCGGCATAGAAACCCGAAAATAAATAAATAAATAAATAAAAAATAAATGTCTGATATGCAGAATGTATTTTCATTCACTGGAACAAATTTGACACAAATACCTAGTATGCCCAAATTTGAATACTGGTGGGGTTGGAGAAGATTAATTTTGTCATTTGGGAGTTGTAATTGCTGGGATTTATGGCTAACCTACAATCAAAGAGCATTCTGAACTCCAACGATGGAATTGAACTAAAATTGGCACACAGAACACTCATGACCAACATAAAATATTGAAAGAGGTTGGTGAGCATCGACCTTGAATTTTGGAGTTGTGGTTCACCTAAAACCAGAGAGCACTGTGGACTCAAACAATTATGGATCTGGACCAAACTTGGCACGAATGCTCAATATACGCAAATGTGAACACTGGTGGAGTTTGGGGAAAACAGACCTTAACATATAGGAGTTGTAGTTGCTGGGATTTATAGTTCACCTACAATCAAAGATCATTCTGAACCCCACCAATGATAGAATTGGGCCAAACTTCCCACACAGAATCCCCATGACCAATAGAAAATACTGTGTTTCCGGTGGTCTTTGGGGACCCCTCTGACACCCCCTTGTGACCTCCCCCCAAAGTTCCTGACCCCCAGGTTGAGAAATGCTGGCCTATTTTGATGTCCCACATTTGCATACTCTTCAAGTGCCCTAATTTGGCATGTATAGTCTCAACACATACTCTGTCATTCCACTTTTTCGGTTTGTATTCCATTAATGCAGCACGGGAGTAGTTGGCTCAAGCAAAAGGAAATCACTGCAAGCTTTCCTACCTTGTGAGTGCTTCCTAAGTAACTTTTGCCACTGTGGCCGAATTCTGATATTTCTTGCCCACTTATGTCCAGCTTTGACCTGTGAAAAGTTAGAGTGTGTGCTTTTGTCTAT
Source organism: Anolis apletophallus (assembly GCA_030556195.1). Taxonomy (NCBI): domain Eukaryota; kingdom Metazoa; phylum Chordata; class Lepidosauria; order Squamata; family Anolidae; genus Anolis; species Anolis apletophallus. The sequence continues at coordinate 130,080,668 of JARBWK010000007.1, forward strand.
CCTGGTATCTTTGTTATCCCTTTCCCCCTCTGTCAGAATCAAAGCAGCAGGGATATATATATATATATATATATATATATATATATATATATATAGTTACAACCGTAACTTGCAATAAAACTGTCAGGCTCAGAATACCTCTAAGGCTGCCCCCAGTCCTGTGTGACCAGCCATATTTCATTCATAATGGGTAGAACAGTTAAGCACCTCACCGGGTGGCCTTTATGTTCTCAGAGGTATTCAATTTCACTGAAGGCACAAAGATTCCCTGTCCCCCCAGAGGAGCCGAAGCAGAAAATGCTGACTTTGCATGCTTTGGGACATGAAGTTTCAACATTTACACACATTAAAGTGTCTTCCCAGTTATTACAAATTTCTTAACTTGTTTACATGCAAAAGACTGCAAAGCTTGACAGGAAGTGGATTGCGTGGGAATATACACACTGGCAGGGTGAGAAGTGGATTGCGTGGAGATAAATATAGACTATGTATTTGAAACCAAAAGAAAATATCTCTTGGATTGAGGGAAATGTTCCTCAAGGGCTTTATCACATGAGGCGGGCAAACCAGCAGGGGAACCACCTTTGGCAAGAGTCTCCACTACACAATGCCATGTGCAGCTGACGAAAAAGAAATGGATTCCCTAAAACCAACAAGACAATAGGTCCAATATTACCAAAGCAGAACAATGCCAAGTGTATATTTCACAGCTTGTACAATAAGTACAAATCTACAATAAACGTAAGTATGTTGTGTTCAAAATACTAATAATAATATTTTGAAGAAGTAATGATATCAATTATGAAGAGCTTCTGTTTCCTTATCGAGATCTTCTACAGCAGGGGTGCTCATTAGGTAGCTCGCGAGCTACTAGTAGATCTTCGGCCCTCTTCCAGGTGATCTTCGGGCCTCACCAGCTGGATGGGGCACTCCTGCCATGCGCGCGCACACCCTGCACACACGCGCTCCTGCTGCTGGCTTTTGCTCTCGCGGTGCTTTTTTCACCTGCGGGGCATTGCAGGAAGAAGGAAGCACGAGGCGGGGCCTCTGGAGGGAGCGCCCTGCCTCTCTCTCGTCCAGAAGCAGCTGTGCAGCCTCCGTTGCTGGCGAGACAGGCAGGGCGGAGTGCTTCCTCCGGAGGCCCTGCCTCGTGCTTTCTCCTTCCTGCAGGCTGAAGAAGCGCTGCGCGGGCGGAAAACAGCAGCAGGAGCATGGGCGGTGGCGGGAGCGTGCGGGAGCGCACGGCGGCGGGGGCAGGTGGATCTTTTGGACTTGGTTGCTTTAAGAGTAGCTCGCATGCTGATAAAGTGTGAGCACCCCTGTTCTACAGGATATAACAAATAATGAGACATAGGTTCCTTGCATTCACAGTCTCAGATGGTGAATCTTCCCTGTAGGAGAGAGTTTGCAATCACAGGTTCTTTGAAACAGATTCCTCCTTCAAGGTAATAGTTTCATTTACTCTCTTACTAGAGAAAATTTTTCAGGACAAGTTCCTATGCACAGATATTCCTCACGACCAGTTTCAACTTATACAAAGTCTTCTTCAGGTGGAGAAATGTGATTTTACAAAATAAAGTGGACACCAGGTTCTCCTGGAATAAAAAATGCTCTGCTTCAGTTTCATTCCATAGCGAGCCTATGGTATTATTTGTTGTATTGTTCTACTTTGGTAATATTAGACCTGTTGTCTTGTTCATGTGCATCTGACTACCAGTTTGCCCTCCCTATTACTCTATCCCTGTGATTCTACCATTCATGGCTATTGACAAATACAGCTCAATATCACCCAATCCCTGCTTCTGTCAACTACCCCCATGGAGATAAGTTGGGTTATAAATAAAGTCTCTTATTGTTGTTGTTGTTATTATTATTATTATTATTACCTTCATGCAATTGGTTCCTTCCAGTTCTGTGCCAACAGTACAGATCGCTTCTCCCTCTCGCCATTCCCAAGCTGGTAATTTCCCATTTATTTTATACTACCTTGGGTACCTGACATTTCCTGGGTGATTTGAATAAGTCAAATTTTTAATTGTACAAAATGCATATGGTTGTGGGTGAACTACAACTCACATAATGCCAGGTTTACCCAAAAAAACTCCATCAGTACTTAAAGTTTGTTATGTTGAGCCTATTTGCTCTAGATGCATCATTGGAGGGGTTCAGTGTGCAACTCTGGCTGTAAAGTAAACTATAACTCCCACTGTGGTGAATTAGTCCCCTCAAACCCCTCCAATAGGTTGAGTTAGTCATGGGGGTTCTGTGTACCAAGTATGGTCCAGGTCCATCATCAGTGAAGGTCACAATTCCTCTGGTTGTGGGTGAACTACAACTCCCAGAAAGGAAGGTCAGTTCCTCCCAAACCCCTCCAGTAATCAAATTTGGATGTATCAGATATGTGTGCCAAGTTTGGTCCAGATTCATCGGTTTTTGGGTTCATAGTGGTCTCTGGGTGTAAGTGAACTACAACTCCCTCAAATGAAGGTGAATTTTCCCCATAGACCTCCAGTATTCTTTGGTTTCTTGTAGGTTTTTTGGGTTGTATGGCCATGTTCTAGAAGCATTCTCTCCTGACATTTCGCCTGCATCTGTGGCAAGTATCCTCAGAGGTTGTGAGGTATGATAGAAACCGGAAAATTGGGTTTATATATCTGTGGAAAGTCTAGGGTGGGAGAAAGAACTCTTTGTTGGAGCTAGGTGTAAATATTTCAATTGGCCACCTTGATTAGCATTTGATGGCCTGATAATAATAATAATCATCATCATCATTATCTTTATTTAAACCCTGCCACCATCTCCCCAATGGGGATTCGGGACGGCTTACATGAGGCCAAATCCAACAGTGCTAGTTTTTAGATGTGATAGTTTTTAGGTGTGGCTTGTCTCTGCCTGGGAAATGTCCAGAAAGAAACAAATTTTTTTTTTTGTTGGTCATGAGGGCTCTGTATGCCAAGTTTGGTCCAATTCCATCTCTGGTGGAGTTCAGAGTGCTCATTGATTGCAGGTGAACTATAAATTCCAATACCTACAACAAACAAATATCAAGGCCAATTCCACTCCTAACCCACCAGTATTCAAATTTTGGCATATCGGGTATGTGTGCCAAATTTGGTGCAGATCCATCATTGTTTGCGTTCACAGTGCTCTCTGAATGTATTCTTATAAATCAAGGTGAATTTTCCCCAAAGCCCTCCTGTATTTTTTAATTGACCATGGGGGTTCTTTATGCCAAGTCAGGTCCAGGGCTATCATTGGTGGGGTCCAGAGTGCTCTTCGATTGCAAGTGAAATATAAATCCCAGTACCTACAATGGCTATACATCAAGGCGTATTCCCCAAAAAAACTCCCCAATGTTTCTCCTTGGTCATGGGGGTTCTGTGTGCCAATGTGGCCCAGGTCCACTGTCAGTGGGGGTCACAGAGCTCTGACTTGATCCAGGGTGAACTACAACTTCCATCATGTGGAGTCATTCCCCCAAACTCCTCCAGTATTTGTAGTTACTGATTAGTTCTGCTCTGTTTGTTGTGCAAACAAAGTTAAAAAGAGTAGGAAAGAGTTAAGGAATGAAATGGTCTCCAAATGAAAGCATTCCTCGGGTGGTGGGCAGTATGGTATTTGGGGAGGACATTGGCAGGAGTTGGGCTACATGTTCATGTCACTGGAAGAAGAGCTTTTGGTGGCTCCTCAGCACTGTAGATTAAAGCTGTTTGTGGAAGCAGCGGCCTGTCTGTGGAAGTGGGCACCTCAGCCCTATACACACATAGATATATTCACTTTCACTAGGCATATAGATTTATATTGGACTTTTTTGTTTTTCAAAACTAGAATTGCATAATTGTGCTAAAAATAAAAAAGCAATACTACCGGAAGGCAGTATTATGAGGATGTGCAAGTGTATGATCTCAGGACTACAAATTTATGAATTTGCGGCAATTGCACTAATAAAGGGAGGTACAATGTTGAGGATGTTCAATGTAGTGTGCATCCATTATAATTGATAGTGTGAGTGTAGCGGTATAACAGGCTCAAGTGATAAAGTAGTCAAAGGCCAACTACAACCAATGCTAACAGGTACGACTTTATTATTACCATTTAGCAAAAGTTGAACACAAAGTTGCACTGAAGAATCTAAAGATTCCTAATCAAATCCAGAAATAACCAAATTAAAGCCACAAACACTGAGAGCCATATCTATCCAACTGCTAGGGGTTGGATATGCTGTTGGAAATCACCAAAAGAAGTTCTTCCTCATATATTAGATTTGATTTGCATCACTCTTACCAAAAATATTGGCCTCTACAGATCTAAATTGGTATAGGTGCATTCCAATATCGTACTTCAGTTTTGTTATGTTTTCTAAGTGTCTGGTGTGTTTTTGTTTATTTGTTTTCCTTATTTGTGCAGGTTTAGATCAGAGTCATGGATAAAATGCTGAGCAACTCATTGTGTGATTCATTTGCACAATTTATGCCTGTCTCTCTAACGAGCATAATAAAACCTCTGTGTGCAGTGTTGAAACATGGCATTTCCCACTTGTTTTAGCTGTCTGTTATCATAACCCCTGCTGGATTATGGAAGCGGCCGGGATCTGTCCAGGCACTCTCACAAACAAAGGAGCGTCTCATTGTCCAAAAAGGAATTAAGAGGAGGGATCGCTATACCAGCCTCCTGTCTCAAATCAGTCTCCATCGCTTAATCATAGGAGGATGCAGACATGATGGGGCCAGGTTCTTATTTGTTTCAGTTTTAAGCCAAAGGAGGAGGTGGAGAGGAAACACGTAATTGTCTCAAAGGTAAAGCAGTTTAGAGAATACGGAGTATTCAGTATATGTATGTATCTATTGACAGATGTAGCCAACAAGATGGATCACATATAGGAACTGCCAGATACTTCTCTCGAGGGGGGAAGATAACATCCAAGCTGGAGTGATTTCCAGAGTTTTTCCCAGACCCATTATTCAGTCTTTTCTCATGTTTTCTGCAAGCACACTTTACTAAGATTGAACTATGATATAACTCTCCCCTGGCAGGACTCTACTTATTCCTCTGTCTGCTCACCTTTTTATAGTCATTTATGGTGCATCTGCACTGGAAAGATAATGTAGTTTAACACCACTTTGACTGCTATGGCTCAATGCTATGGAATCCTGGGAGTTGTAGTTTGTGGAGGCACCAGCAATTAAGGCAGAAGCCTTGCAAAACTATGCCCCATGATTCTACAGCACTGAGCCATGGCAGTTAAAGTGATGTCAAACTGCCGTCAAACTTCATGTAGATGCACCCCTAGTGGTCAGTGGAGATAACTATTAAGAAGCATCTTGCTATGCACTGATCCACTATGGCTGTCCGACTGTATGATTCTATGTCTTTGGATACCAAGGAGCACACAATGAAATGAGGTTTGTGGAGAGATTTTCTCTGCACAAGAAACAATGGGGGGGCTTACTAGCAAAGCCGAAAACACAGATGGTGCAGTCCTCTCTACGCGGACTTACAAATAACGTGGATTTACAGATAATTCGGATTATACCGATACATCGCGCCGCACGCCAGCAACACCACGTTTCCGGCTCTTTATGGACCCACTACTTTTGTGTTGATACCTCCATTATAGCATGGCTAAAGGAACATTCATTTGACTTTGTGGAAGTGTCCGTACTGGGGATATACACGCAAGGACTACAATCATTACCTGAACCGGGTTATTCACAGGTCAGAGCTGTAATATTCCTTGTGTAACCGAAGCGGTTGTTTGTAATTAGCAGTATGCGTGCATCTGTTGAATTAGGTTAACAACTTGATATATAAAGCAATTCACCTACCTGGGAAGCATCATCTCTTCAGACGCCAAGATTGACAAAGAGATAGATCACAGATTATCAAAGGCATATAGTGCATTCGGAAGGCTTCACAAAAGAGTCTGGAGCAACAAGCACCTGAGACAAAGCACCAAAATCAGTGTGTACAGAGCTATCATACTGTCCATTCTCCTCTATGGGTCTGAAACATGGGTCACCTATCGCCAACACCTACGACTCCTCGAGCGCTTTCATCAGCGCTGTCTTCGCACAATCCTAAATATACACTGGACCGACTATGTGACGAATGTTGCTGTCCTTGAGCAAGCAGGGATCACCAGCATTGAGGCCATGCTATTGAGAACACAGCTGCGCTGGGCAGGACACGTCTCTAGGATGGAGGACCACCGCCTCCCAAAGATACTACTCTACGGTGAACTCGCCACGGGTCAGCGCAAGAGCGCCCCAAAAAGAGATATAAGGACTCCCTGAAACAACATCTCAGGCTTGGCCAGATTGATCACCAACAATGGTCCACCCTGGCCTCACATCGGGAGGCATGGAGAAGCACTATCCACAATGCTGCGGCCTCTTTCGAGAAGACACGCCGAATGGGTCTCGAAGAGAAACGACAACGCAGAAAGAACCGCAATTTGGAAAAACATCACCCAAGGAGACTTTCTGCTGTGCTTTCTGCAACCGAACTTGCCTATCTCAGATTGGCCTTTTTAGTCATCAACGCGCTTGTAAAAAGCGTGGGATGAGTCCTTCCTGAATCTTCGTTCGCGAAGTAATGCCGAGAGAGAGATATGTATTGGTTATGTTTGCTGCCACCTATCTCAGTGGATTTTGAGCTGTCTCCTTAGTATTGTAATTACATGTCCTCAGTGTTTTTGAGTTTGAGGAGAGATGCCACTTTTAATCTCTGTATGTCAGAATGTTTTGGAGTCTATCTAAGCTGTTTACAAGTTGCTAGATCCTTGTTTTATTTTAGTGGTCTCATTTTTTCTCTAATCCTGTTAGCATTCAACAACTTCCCAACATATTGTTTCCTCAAAGATGTATTTTTGGAACTTAAAAATTATCGATATTTACTTTTTTTCAGTGATCAATCATAATAACAAAGTTTGCAAAATCAAAGAGATACAGATGTTAAATCTATTATATAAATGGGTTCACGTCATGTGATGTATACCTCAAACAAAGAAACCATACAACGCAGAAAAACAATACTTGCCAACAGAAATAGGCCTCAAGCAAGGTACGTTTGTAGCAAAGAAACTTTCCCCCCCAAAACCTAAAAGGCCCCCAAAACAACGAGTAAAAATAAAACTACATTTCCCAGTATCCTCCAGGGCAGCCAATGACTCACCCAGCCTCTACATTCTGAACAACATGATTGGCTGCCAATAAGGGTGGATTTGCATAACTGCTGTAACCATAGCAACGCTGGCAAGAGCCATCCAAGGCTAGGATAGAATGCTGAGAGATTTCAGTTGCTGTTTGAGGGTTAAACTGCCAAAACCAAACTCTGAAGGAGCAATTCTCCAGCAAATTCCTACCCACACAACACAACACAACTTCCAATCACAACCCATCCCACCAACCTTACGGGACCCCGTACACACAACACCTACAAACACCACAAACAAAAACCATTCCTTCCTTCCACACAGACATAAACTGACCCAAAAGACAAGCCATGCCTTATAAAAATAACAGCATCGGACGACACACTCACAGCGCTACATACATCAAACAAAAAAGGGCAGAACAAACGCCAGAACAGAAACAGACTGCGCAGCAGAGACACAGACAACAGGTCACTGCACGATGCACAGCTGAGAACCAAATGCAAAGAACTGCACGACAAGAAGAAGCGCGCAGCCAGGAACAACAAAGATGCAGAAATGCACCACAACAGCAGCGCGCAAGGAGCGCAGAAACACAACGCCGCAACACAGAAAACAAACTTCAAAAAACACCACAACCAATTCCACCGCCTAGCCTTCAGATACAACACTGCAGAAGACTACAGCATGGCGCCAGAGGCCGACATTGGCACCCTAACGCACATCTGCACACACTGCAAAGCCCTGAAATACCCAGCAGAAACACCAGGAATGTGCTGCCTAGCCGGTAAAGTCTCTCTACCACCACTTGCCACTCCTCCACAACCACTACAAACTTTGCTGAGTGGAGACACTCCAGAATCAAAACACTTCCTCCGCTATATAAGACAATACAACTCATGCTTCCAGATGACATCATTTGGAGCACACATAGAAAGTGCGCAATTCATGCCTACATGACCCCACCAAGACCGTAAGTAACATCATTTCCAACCCTTACATACTCAGACTTTCTCGCATCTCCTAAATAGGGCACAGCAATGCGTGCCGGGTACAGCTAGTTATATATAGAGAGAATCGGTTATAGATAGACTGACAAAGGTCAGGCAAAGCATGTGTATTACAAACAGAGGTATCTCAATACTTTATTTGTCATCACTTCTATAATATTGGTTGTTATCCCTTATCCAGATGTATTTGTGATTTGGGATTTTTAATGTTATTTTGGAATACCTGTGTTTGCATATATGTACAGTATATAATGAGAATTCTTGGAGATGGGAGGCAATGTAAACATGAATGTACTGATTCATGCACACCTTATTTAAATTTTATGCAATATTTTAATAATTTTGTACACAAAACAAAGTATGTGTACATCAGAAAGCAAAGTTTTCATTATCTAAGTCACCCATGTTACAATTTTGGATTTTGGAGTATTTTGGATTTTAGAATTTCACATAAAGGATGCTCAACATGGATGTGCAATTAGACTCTTAGTTCACTCCCTTAGATGGGATGGTTAGTGGAGTGGGAGATCACATTTTGGCTGTTATCTGAAAGCATTCCTAAAGGACACTTCACCCTCACTTATACAGCAATGCAATGCCACAAAGCACATTTACTAGAGGTCACAGTATACTTACGGCTAAGCTACAAACGGAACTGTTCTTCCCTTGAACTTGCACAGAAGCCAAGCTATAAACTGACAAAACACACAGGTCTTAAACACCTCATCTCCGTTGAAGCCCTGAGCCCTTCCAATGTATATTCACACCTCATTGCTGAACAGCCAGCATGGATGAGAGCATGTCTAGGGTCATGAAGACACTGCCCCACTGGCAGACCCTCAAGCAATGTTCCCTGCAATAAAACAGAACTCATTAAAAGGGTTGCAGAGCTCAAGTGATCTGGAATGCATTAAAGCACATGGATGTTGAACAGTGAACACTCACCCATTAGAATGTGCCACGCTGCTTATCAGGTATTAGACCACATCTGCACTACAGTCAAGAGCCAGCTGACAATAATTTGTGGGTACATCAAGTCATCATTAGATCAAACATGTGTGCGCTACACCAGCCACCAGCCAAGCGCAAAACATGTGTAACTTAATGAAACCACAAGCTTGTTAAAGGATTAAACTCATCTGCATGTTCACATGCTGAATGAGGTGGAATGGATCCCATAGACCATCAAGTCCAACCCGCTACTCAGCGCAGGATCTCCAGCTAGAGCATCCCCAGAACCTCTTTTCAAGAACATTTGGGGAAGGAGACCCCAACAACTCTCTAGCAATAGGTTCCATTGGCAAATTGCTCTATCCTGCTCTGAAAACAAGGCCAAAAACCCCTTATCATCAGTTGGAAGGCAAATGGCCTCTCAATTACCTTGCTTCAAAAAAGGAAGTCTTGATACTAGTCTATAATGAATAAAGTTCAGGGGATTCACAGAAAGCTTTTAAAGGAAGTGGCCATAGCACTGTTTTCTAAACACTAAATGCCTTATGAAAACATTGTAGCCTAAATTTCATACACCTCCAAGAAGGACAGGGATTGAGATGACTGGTTGCCTTCCAAACTTGTCCTGATATTACTATTTGTTGTTGTTTTTATCCCGCTGTCTTTGTCAGAGGATTTTAGATTTAGGTACCCACTAATCCATGGAGCTCACCCTATTTACCTTACAGAACTGTTGGAAGGATGAGATGGGGAGGGAGGAACAAAATGCAATATAAATGTGACTACTCTGCTCCATATTAGGAATTCTCTCTCAGCATTTCAAGGAGGGAAATCTCATAGAAGGAAGGCTTGTGGTTCATGTAAGTATCACTGGTGACTGGTGGCTTCCATGTCAGTGATATGATGAATCCACTTTGGAATTTAGTCTAAACTACCCTAGAAGCTGGACCTATTTTAGGGATGGGTTCGGCAGCCTGGAAAACTCACATAAAGTTCAAACATTTATCATTCAAACATAGACATTACCAGTTGCCACTGGGTTCTACAACAGTGTTTAGATCTAGTAATTGTCCCAAAATTAAAAACAATTAAATCTGATTGTTGTGTTGTTATAGTAAGTTTGAATGGACATGGAGAGGATTGCTAACATGCCAATTAACTTCCCATCTCTTTTTGATTTATCGCACAGTGTTAAGAATAAACTTAAAAATAAGTCTTACAGTTTGATTGTTTCACAGCTGACTTGCACGAATTATGAAGTCAGTGGATTTAAACTGTCTGCTCTACTGAAGGCAATAATGTCAAATTCAGTTTCTGCTGAAGCACAGCCAAAACTCTCAAATTTGCCTTGATAGTATATACTTGGCTGAAATGCATGTTCTCTCAGAGAAATGGCTTTGGTTCCAGTAAGGATGAAGCATGTCAGATTATTACTAAATAGACCCGAGAGGCAAAATATCTCAACCTTTGCCTTTTCCTTCAGGCATAATCCATTTTCTTGGGAGGTTTTTTGGATCTTAACAGAAGCATTTTATCATATCAGTTTATTTAGTGATTGTATACTTTGGACTTCTGAAGAAAATGCTGGGAAGGAAATATTTTAGAATTTCTACATCATAGTTAAGATGTGACATGTTCAAAAGAAAGTCCCACTGAAATTAGCAGATTGACTATCTGTGAATAATAATCACTAGGACTTGGAAGGGCAGCTAAGAAGGAACTAGACAACATCCAGAAGCATAAAGATATATCATTGACTACTACAACTAGGTATGGCCAATGGCCATGACATTATATTTCTCATTTCTAGATATGGTGCTGAAAGTTGGATAACAAAGAAAGCTGATAGGTTAAAAAATCAACTCATTTGAAATGTGTTGCTAGAGGACAGTTCTACCTTGGACTGCTCAAAAGACAACTAATTAGGTCCTAGAACACATCAAGCCTGGCCTCTCCCTAGAAGACAAGATGGTTCAACTTAGCGTTGTTCCAAATTCCAGTGTGATGTCTCCAATTTTTCTCATTCAAGACACGCAGAGATGAGGGCAGAATCAGAGGTCGCCTTTACTACTTCGGTAATCAGAGAAGGATTCCAGAGGAGAAAGAGAATCCCAAATCTGACATACTTACATGGAGTTGCCTTCGAAGACTGTTCGGAGGCTTCTATTGGTCCAATGGAGAGCAGCGAGATTTCTCATTGGAGCAGGGTACAGAGAGCACACACGTCAGCTGTTACGTCAGCTCCACTGGCTGTCAGTCTGCTACTGAGCACAATTCAAAGTGCTGGCTTTAGCCTATAAAGCCCTAAATGGTTCCCGCCAAGCTTGCCTATTCAAAAACAGCTCCCTCTATGAACCATCTCAGAGATTAAGATCTTCTGGGAAGGCCCTGCTCTCTGTCCCAGCTCCTTTGCAGGTTAGGTTGATGAGGACAAGAAACAGGGCCTTCTCAGTGGTAGCCCCTCAGCTTTGGAACTCCCTCCCTAGTGGCATCAGAATAGCCCCTCCCTCCTGACCTTTATGGGAAAAATCCTTAAAACTTGGATGTGGGACCAAGCATTTGGATAATTGGTTAGTGTAATATGTGAACATGGAATGGTACAATGATAATTGGAATGGCCTGGACTACAATATTGGTTTATGTTATTTTAATGATTTGAATCTTGATATGTTTTTAGCAGATGTTTTAATGTTTATGTTTTTTATTTTGCTGGATATGTATTGTATGTAATGTATGGCATCGAATTGTGCTTCTATGTGTGCTGCTCTGAGTACCCTTCGGGGTTGAGAAGGACAAGATATAAATATGGCAAATAAATAAATAAATAATACCTTCCATTTACACACATCAGTACTTTATGGACTTTCCAAATACCAGATATTGTTTTGATTGGTTTGATGTACAATCATGTACAGTCATTGTTGTCACATTTTACAGCTATAATTGACAGATTGTATATGGTGGGAAGTTTAATAAAGCTTTATTGGAAGAAACCTGAGTCTATGCTGTGCTGGTATTCATCCTCCTTCTGCCGGGTGGGCTTTCCTGGTGGGAGAAATGGGTGTTAGTTGCAGACAATGGCGACAATAGTCATGGATGGGCTATCAGAGTGGAATGGCCCTTAGGTGATGAAATGTCCTGCCTCCCCCCCCCCCAGTTTGATGGACAATGGGGAGTTGGGCTATAGTGATGGGCTTTCTGTGAGGTTTATTATGTTCCTGAATTATTCCAGCTGATTTATTACACCATGTAACGGAATTTGAAAAAAAAATCTGTTCCTGGTTTGAAAGTGTTATTTCCTGTTTAATTGTGCATGTGCAGTACTTACTTTGAAAGTAGTTGTTATACTCCAAAAACTTTGTTTTTGTGTCTGCCATAAATTATGTTGAATTGGTTGAAACTCTTTGAGATATTCATTGAAAAACTATATCAAATTATTCTGCAGGATGCCCTGCAAAAACAAAGTTTTCCATGTTTTTATGATAGAACCAATTAGGAAATGCCATATAAGCCAGGAACAAAAATCATGTTACAAAGTATTATAGGCATTATTGTGCTTGGCCCAGTGGCTTGACTGATGAGGAAGTCCCTGTGCCTTACTGGTGACTTGTGCCCATTTTGTGTTGATGAGAAAGAGGAAAGCCAGACGAGGCTTTTCAGTGGGTGTTCCCCCATTTCTGAAGTCAGGCAGGGGCATCATTAGATCATCCATCTGAGCCCTGTTTTCAGGTCTCTAGCTTTTAGGGTTCAAGTTTTTGAACCATATCATCCTACACTATCATAGCACTATTATTCCACTCTAACTATTACGACTGCCTCCTGTGGAATTCTTGGGTTTGTAGTTTAGTGAAGCTTAAGAGCTCTCTGGCTGAGAATTCTAAAAGGCCTTTACTAAACTGAAAATCACAGAAAGGCAGCAATGGGAGTTAAAGTGTTATAACATTGCAGTGCAGTAGTTCCCAATCTGTGGTCTGTGGACCACCACCAGTGGTCTCTAAGAACTAAAATATGGTCCAACTTCATCATTACTACACCATTGCTATGAGAGCAACTACTCTAGTGAAACCCTCTTATAGTGCCAAGGCAACAGGTATGTCGGGAGGGGAGAGGCTGACTACGCACGAAAGGCGTGACATCAAGCCTCCAGACTGCAGCTTCTATTCCTCCCGATTCCCCCTGAGCTGAGCCATTCCATGTGGTGCCTGGAACTGGGGGTGCCTTGGTGTCTTCGTTTTTAGGCCTGTTACTAGGATTATTTGGGGTGCTGATTCAGAAAATTACATTAGCTAGACCATATCAGCTCTAGATTATTAAATATGGTTTTCTGTGACCAAATGGCATATGTTCTGTATCAGAAACTAGACCTGATGTGGTCTATCCAATGAAATTTTCTAAATCAGCACCCCAAATAACCAAACCAAATCTAAAGTTGGCCAAAAACTGTTTAATAACCCTTCTGGTACTAATTTTGGAGAGTTGTCCTTGATCAAAGTGGCCCCTGGTCAAAGTGGTCCCTACTCAAGTGATCCCTGGTCAAAGTGGTCCCTGTTCAAGTGGTCCCTGTTCAAGTGGTCCCTGGTCAAAGAAAAAAGGTTGGGAATCACTGACCTAGTGTTACCAGACAAAAACAGTGTTAAGTTTGTAGTTGATTTGACTTGAACCCATTACCAATTGAGTCTCCCTTATCTGAACGTAGGCAATGGAATTTCAGCAGTATATGGAAGGAATTATTATGGAAATGTGTTGCTCATATCTGGTACAAACATCTGAACTGGTACAAACAATGGAGGAGGAGGAGGAGGAAGCAATGATATGGATACTGAGAATCACATATGACACTGGAGTAGGGAGGTTGACAGGGGTCATCAGGGAAGTGTAGCTTAAACCGGAACCAAGTGGTAGTTCGAGATAACACAATTCCTAAAGAAATGAAACTGAGCATTTTGGAACAACTACTATGGAAATTTTTGAGTTGTTCCTGGACACATTTTCCAGTTCTTTGGCATGAGGAACAATAGCTTAAAATAGAGAGATAGATAATGTTCAACTTTATCTGACAAACTCTGGACTCCGGTTGAGCTAAACCAAACAATCAACAATTTGTGTGCAATTTCTTTTCTCTGTAATGGTTTGAGTGCTGGACTATGACCCTGGAGACCAGGGTTCAAATCCCTACTTGGCCATAGAATTACACTATATGATTTCAGGCAAGCTAATGTTACCAAACTCAAGGAAATACTGGTAAGAATCCCATGGCTAGAGATTATAAAGGGAAAAGAACGGGATTTCATGAAGAAGAAGATACTAAAAGCACAATCCCGAATAATTCCTTATAAACAAGAAAAAGCCAATGTCACCAAAGAAGAATGCAGCAAAGCATTTGATAAGGTTCCCTTATCATTTGATTAGCAAACTGACTAAATATGGAATATTAAAAAGGGAACTGTAAGAAATATTTGTGGTTACTATTGACCGCAAAAAGGCAAAAAAACCCCACCTTCAACTCACCCTAGAGAAGTGGTTCCTAACTTGTGGGCTGCGGACCACTAGTGGGCCACGAGGACAAAAATCTGGCCAGTGAGCCTCCTTCCTCTTTATTTTTAATTTAATTTAATTTATTTCTGCTCTTTTTGTGCCACCTGCCACTCCTTCCTTGCTGTTGACATATGTTTTGTATCAGAAATTAGAGCTGATGTGGTCTATCAAATGCATTTTTTCTGAAACAGCACCCCAAACTAAATCTAAAGTTAATCAAAAACTGATTCATAACCCTTTTGGTACTAATGTTGGAGAGTGGTCCCTGGTCAAAGTGGTCCCTGGTCATGTGGGCCCTGGTCAAACAAAGGTTGGGAACCACTGTCTTAGAGGCTTAAAAAAACCTCAAAATAATGTTTGGTGAAGTAGAAAGAAAGGGTAGATTGCATTACAGGTGGATTGATTTCATCAAAGAATGCACTGCATTCAATTTGTTAAGCCTGAGAAGAAATGTTGATGGGCTCATGGAGAGCTCACATTCTTTAGACCACCATAAATTGAAGCCAACTTTACAGCAAATAACAATAACAATGAAGATGGATTTTCAGCACACGAAGCTTACCAGTCATGACTTCCTGTTTGGTCAAAAGTCACAGAGCAAGAACTGAAGAGAACTGACCCAGAACAAAAGGCAGCTAGCCTAAGACAGCAAAGAACAGAGAGGTACTGTAGTTGTGCCATTGGGAAAAGGATGTCCAGGAACTCATTCAGTAAGAGGGGGCCCAATGCAACAGAGCTACATTAGCACATTTTGAAATAAAAGTGAAAGCCATTGGGACTAAAATTGAGATAGCAAAAGTTAATGAGGAAAAAACATACACAAACCAGAAGAGTCTGCAGAAGTTTGCTTTTGCTTGATCACATTGGGATCCTATTTGGAATCCCTCCGCAATGCCAGAAATACAGCAATGTTATACGCAACTCCTGGAATGATTCCATCAGCGCTGCCTCCGAAAAATCCTGAAAATCTCTTGGGAAGACTGGTGAACAAATGTCAGTGAGCTGGAAGAAGCAAAGACCACCAGCACTGAAGTGATGCTCCTCCGTCATCAACACCACTGGATTGGCCATGTTGTTCAACTGCCCTATCACCATCTCCCAAAGCAATTACTCTACTCTGAACTCAAGAATGGAAAACGGAATGTTGGTGGACAGGAAAAGAGATTTAAAATGAGCTTAAAGCTAACCTTAAAAAGTGTGGCATAGACACCGAGAACTGGGAAGCCCTGGCCCTTGAGCACTCTAATTGGAGGTCAGCTGTGACCAGCAGTGCTAAGGAATTCAAAGAGGCACAAATGGAGGGCAATAGGGGAAAACGTGCCCAAGAGGAAAGCACATCAAGCCAACCCTGACGAATCTGTCGGGAAACCAATGTCCTCACTGTGGGAGAACATGCAGATCAAGAATAGGGCTCCAGAGCCACCTACAGACCCACTGCCAAGGCACCACATCTGGAAGACCATCATCCTTGAGCAACGAGGGATTGCCTAAGTAAGTATCTGGAAGGGCAATATTCCACTTGTTCCACTCCCTTCTCCAAATCAAATCTCATTTGGTGGCTTTGGGGCCAGGAATGTGTGTTATGAGGAGAACAGGTTTGTTTGTACAGAAAGTTTGCACAAGGCTATCATTTTAATAATCACCAGTTTTTGCTAACTTTGCTGAAAACCATTAGTCAAGTGTTAACATGTGAAAAGAAGGAAACCCACACATGGCAGCAACTGAAATAAACTGAGGACAAAATAGGAAACTGGAAGCAAGAAAAGGAGAAAGAGAAGGAGGGAGAGATTGGGAAATGTTAAAAGCAGGTAAAAAGTTGGATTCCAGAGGGTTAATCACAACTGTCCCAGCCAAACTATTTTGGAAGATATGGTTGTTGTAGTCAACTCTGTTGGAAATCAACTGATGCATAAAAGAAAGAGGAAGTGACTCTAAGATGGAGCAAGTTGAAAGGTTAATCATCTCACTGAGACAACCTCCAATTTTCCCCTTTCCTCCTCCACAAATATCGCCTGCCTTCAGGCACAGCAGGAAGGAAATGGATGCGTGTAGCACAGACAGTTCATGACTGCTGGCACAAACAGCTCTTTCGCTTTGGGTTTCTTTCCTTGTGCATGTTAACACTTGACTAGTGGTTTTCAGCAAATGTTGCAAAAACTGGTATTTATTCAAATAATAGCTTTATACAAGCAGATCTGTTTTTCCCATAACATACATTCTAAGTCTCAAACCCACTGATTAAGGGGATATGAATCCTATGGAAAAGAGTGAGTCGGTATTTAAATATGAATTTTCATGTGACCAAAATGGCCCTGTGTATACATGAAAGGGGGACAGAATGTATCCTAAGAGTTGAATAAGTGATGACAGCATTAAGGCAGTGGTTCTAAATCTTCCTAATGCCGCAACCCCTTAATACAGTTCCTCATGTTCCCTAACCATACTATCATTTTCATTGTACTTCATAACTGTGATTTCGCTAATGTTATGAATTGTAATGTAAATATCTGATATGCAGGATGTATTTTCATTCACTGAACCAAATTTGGCACAAATACCCAATACACCCAAATCTGAATACTGGTGGGGTTGGGGGCAGGCATGTAGCCAGGGGGGGCTAAGGGGGCTTCACCCCCCCCCCCCGAAATTCTCAGGGTGGTCCGCGAAAAGGCCTTACTGGTACATTATTTAAACTGTTATGTTTATTCATAACATGATCTGATCACCATGCTCATTATATCCCACATTAATGGGATTATTGGGATAACAATACAAAAGGTTTGCTAGGGTAGACCCTCTTCCACCCAGTTTCAGCCCCGAACCAAACTCAGCCCCCGAATCAAAATCCGGGCTACGGCCCTGGTTGGGGGGATTGATCTTGTCATTTGGGAGTTTTAGTTGCTGGGATTTATAGTTCACCTACAATCAAAGAGCATTCTGAACTCCACCAACAATGGAATTGTACCAAACTTAGCACAGAGAACTCCCATGGCCAACAGAAAATACTGGAAGGTTTTGGTGGGCATTGACTTTGAGTTTTGGAGTTGTAGTTCACCTACATCCAGAGAGCAATATGGACTCAAACAATGACAGATCTAGACCAAACTTGACACGAATACTCAATACGCCCAAATGTGAACACTAGTAGAGTTTGGGGTAAATAGAGCTTGACATTTGAGAGTTGTTGTTGTTGGGATTTATAGTTCACCTACACTCAAAGAAAATTCTGAACCCCACCAAAGATAGAATTGGGCCAAATTTCGCACAAAAAAACCCCATGCCTTGAACGGACTTGCTGGCACAAGCCTCCCTCCAGCCTTACACGCTCTCCCTTGCCCACATATGTACACCATGCTGCCATGCACCGAAGATGCCTGCTCTTCCCTTCCTGTTTGGGGTCTCAGATAGGCTGGCCAATCACAGCAGAGGAGGGCTTTTAGTGGGAGACTTTGCCGCCTGTTTCCAAAAAGTAAAAGGACAGATGGGAAGATCTTCAGCTTTCTCTGCCAAAGACCATGTTTTCTGATGGTCTTTGGCAACCCCTCTGAAACTCCCTTGCGACTCCCCCCACCCCCGCCCCCCAAAGATCCTGACTCCCAGGTTAAACAATGCTGAGTTAAAAGGAGGGGGAACCCTTTGGAGTAAAAATAAAACTCAAATAGTACAATTAAGATTTTACATGATCATGTAATACAGAGAATAGGAAAGTGGACAATACAGAGGGAAGAAGATGGAATGCAGTATTCTGCATGGAGTATAGCTGACTAGAATACGGTTGGCTGGAACCACAAACTGAATTCAACACTGGAATGTTTTAAAAGTTTGGAATGATTACTTTTTTAAATTATGGCTCCCACAATGCCCAACAGCATGAGTTGGCCATACTGGCATGTGGACTTGAGGACTTTCGTTTTAGTGTGCATGTTTCCTAAATACCCTCAGAGTTCTAGGAATAGAGGGGATCTTGTATGAGAGGTGATGGCTTCAGCTCGAAGCAAGGTCAGCTCTGGGAAACAGCCAATGAATTTCAGGTACTGTGGACTATATTTTGGAGGAAGAAACTTGCAGAAACATCTCAGAACTGTCCTTGCCTAAGAAAACCCTATTGGTAGAAGTAAGTTCAGGACCACTGGCAATGATCTTTGAGAATTCCTGAAGAATATAAGTCCTAGCATAGGAAAGAACTGGCAAAACTACCTCTGAGTACTCCTTGCCTATGAAAACTCATGAAATCATGATGACAAAGTCCGTGTGCATATGTCTTCAAATCCCCTGTTGATTTATGATAGTCAAACACACTCTGTTGTGAATCTCACTTCTAAATTTCTCAATTATCTCTTTATCAAATGCAGAGCTTTGAATCACGTTACCATCAAACCACATGGTTGCTTTCCTGAAGGTTTTAAAAACAAACTGAAGTCAGTATGTATCCTCTGAGCATACAAACCATTTTATTTGCTAACACAAGGAAAAATAGATGGAACCCTGCTCATTCCCGCTGTGCCTCTTAAAATAGCTTCACCCAAGGGACTGTGGTATAATATTATTCTTAGAACAGGCTAGCTTCACAGTTTTTTAGATGATTTTCTGAGGTTGTGGGTGTTTGGCATCTGTAAGGATTAGCTGCACAGTACATGCCTTTACAGAAAGAATATACATCATAGTATAAAGGCAGAGGTTCCTCTGTTCACATATTTAGAATATACACAGCAGTGAGATATTTAACTGCAACCAAGTAAATATTTATTTCTTAGGACTCTCCTGTGAACAGAACCACATGGAAATGCAGATAGGAATGAAGTGTGTGTGTGGTGTGTGTGTGTGTGTGTGTGTGTGTATATATCTTAAGCTTGAGAATGCATCCAACAGAATATACAAGTGTACTGTCCTGCTAAAGTAAATCTTATCTAAGTACAATTCCAAAGAGATTTACATGATAAAGCATCTCATTGATCTTTAAAGGATTTATTGCTGATCAGACTGGACACTGTATCCCATTGAAAACAGCAACACTTACGGTAAGTTGGTTGTTATTGCTTTCTTCTTCCCATTGTTTCAGTCAAATTTAATGACAGTCACTTTAGCCTGGAAGACAAATCTCTTTGTTGACAAATTTGAGTTGCTGTACTATTCCCATGAAATAGAGAAAAGTGTAGATCGGTCTTGAATTTAACTGGCTCTGGAAAAGTCATGATCACTTTGCAAATATAAGTCCACAGAAGCCACATCTGGACTCAGTGAAAAATGGGGAGGAGGAGGAGGATGCAGAAGGTGGAAGGGTTAGCAACCAATTTGGAGGAAGAACAAGGAAGAATAACAAAGAAAGGGAAAGCAAAAATGAGGAGGAAAATGGTGGCTGGAAAATGTTTCAGGCGGGAGATGCCCAACAGTTTGGGCATAGAGGGAACTGCGTTGGAACGTTGCTGGACTCAGAGAAGGTGAGCTTTTTCTCTTAAGACTGCTGGGCAATAGTGGCAATGATGGTAGCAGCAAGCCAAACTATCTGAGAGCATGGGATGCCTCCCAAACCAGCAGGAGATAAAGGCACAGATTATCCCATGAAGGACACACTGGGATTTACAGACTTCGAAGATACATGTCCAGAGGCCCACCAGCTCCAGTTCTTCCATGCCCTCCTGCCAAGTAGCAGGGAAAGAGTAAATTAGGAAGACCAAGGCAGGAAAAGTGCAAGTGGGAAGCATTGGAAACAGGCTCCTAGGAACGGGTAAGACAGGCAAGAATACTGTGAGGCAGATTCAGGGAGCAACTAAAAAACTGCACTTACCTGAACAAAAGAATGACCGTCAATGAGATGGCGACATCACCTTGAAATATGGAGCTTTGTAAAAAGTGTTGATTTTGATCCTTAAAGCCTTACATCAGTGGTTCTCAACCTGTGGGTTCCCAGGTGTTTTGGCCTACAACTTCCAGAAATCCCAGCCAGTTTACCAGCTGTTAGGATTTCAGGGAGTTGAAGTCCAAAACACCTGGGGACCTGCAGGTTGGGAACCACTGCCCTACATGGTTTGAATCTAGGTTACCTACAGGATCATCTTCTCCCGTAGAATATGCCCCGGACACTGAGATCCCCTTGGGGGCAGCTACTCCAGTCAGCCAGAAACCAACAGGCAACCATTACCTAGAGAACATTTTCATTGACAGGTAAGAAATAATCATCTTCATTATCATTATTGACCTAAGAAACTGAGAATGAAATACCTAGTGAAGTAGTTAGGGCACCACACAGCTCTGTGAGGCTGGAGGTATATAACTCGTTGCCAAATAAAAATATACCTGCAGCAAATGTTTGCTCTTTCAGAGTTTTATCAAGACACACAAATGCAATTCATGCTTTGACCGTGTCAATTTGTTGAGTCCTCAGATGCAAGGCTGACCGAATCGTTGACGCCACATAACTTAGTGGGTGAAAGAGATTAAAGAGGTCTTGCAGGCACCATTTAAGTACAAATAAACAAAAAGCAGTGACCTAGACTCTAACTGTGTCACTTGGCTTTATGCTCTGGCATCCTGCCTTACTACTGTCCCACGCCAAACATATTCCCTTCAACACAATAATAGAGATAGATATTCATACGTGGTGTACTGCATTGACATCACATCCCAGCTTTCCAGCATATGTAGGGTGTAACCCTCATGCCTATGGCAGGATCCTAAGATGTCATAAAAATTAGAAGCCTTCCAAGGATCTCAAAAATGAAACATAATATATTTTGGTTTCTTACAAGGCAGGGCTCAACATTTCAAGAGATGGTTTTGCTGATTGGGAGTGCATTTACACTGTTGAATTAGTTACTTCTTCAACAAGTAAGAAAGATAGAAACATTTTTCCTACTGAAGCAGATCATTGGTTATTCTCAACCATCTAGGTCAGAATTGTCTTTCCTAACCTGGTGGGAATTTTGTTACTTTCCCACACTGATTATTCCTGATTATTGAATCTTCTTTTGACTTATTTCAGCTTCTCACACAGTATTCTACCACTTAGATTATACTTTCTGGCTTACCAGTTTAGTCATTTTACTGTGCTTTGAGTCCCTCTCGGGAGAGATAAAGCAGGTATAAATGAATAAATAAATATAAAAGCAGGGACAGCTAATCACCTCTCAACAAAGGATGCTCTCAGGCAGTAACAAGCCACACCTAAAAACTGTCAGGTCATCAAATGCTAATCAAGGTGGACAATTGAAGCATTCACACCTACCTCCAACAGACAAGAGTTCTTTCTCCCACCCTGGACTTTCCACAGATATATAAACTCAATTTTCCTAGTTTCCAACAGACCTTACAACCTCTGAGGATGCCTGCCATAGATGCAGATGAAACGTCAGGAGAGAATGCTTCTAGAACATGGCCATACAGCCCGAAAAATTTACAACAACCCAGTGATTCCGGCCATGAAAGCCTTCAACAATAAATATGATAATAATAATTTTACTATTTCTAACAACTTGCACTATCCTATTCTCTTGTTCCTGTATACAGTCGGCCATGTTTTATGACAGTTCTCACCATAGGTTATTGGACGCTGTTTTGAGCTTAAATTATTGTTTTATATGCTATTGGTCTTATCTTTTATTTTATTGTATTGTGTGTATTTTATGTGTTGTTTTAGGCACATTGTGCCATATGTAAGCTGCCCCAAGTCTATTCAGGGAGATGGAGGCGGGGTAGAAAAATAAAGTTATAGTTGTTATTATTATATTCTTCTTCATTGGTTAGGTTACCCATGTTGGGAAACCGGTGTGCCGTGAGCGATCATCAGGTGTGCCATGGGAAATTGGAACTTCCAATACCCTTTCTTCCCGCTCGTGCCGAACACTTTTTCTTCTCCACTCGGGCTCCCTTCTTCCCAGCCTCGCTCTGCTCGCTTTGCCTCGATTTGCTCACGCTGCCACTTCTGTGGGTGCTCCTGTGCAGACTCGCCCCATGTCTTCCTCCCTCCCCGCTCCCCTCCTGAACACGCTCACGCTGCCCCCTCGGATCAAAATGGAGGCAAAAGCGGCAGCGTGAGCAAAGTGAGGCAAAGCGAGCAGAGTGAGGCTGGGAAGAAGGGAGCCCGAGTGGCGAAGAAAAAGTAAGTGTTCGGCAGGAGGGGGAAGAAAGGGTGCGAAGGGGGAGGAAGAGGTTTCTGTCGAAAGCTGGCATGGGCAAACTTGGACCTTCCAGGTGTTTTGGACTCCAACTCCCACCATTCCTAGCAGCCTCAGGCCCTTTTCCTTTTCCCCCCTCAGCCACTTAAGCAGGAAAGGGCCTCAGGCTGTTAGGAATGGTGGGAGTTGAAGTCCAAAGCACCCAGAGGGCCGAAGTTTTCCCATGCCTGTTTTAGGGACCTTAAAGTGGTGAGCCTCCTTCCAACATTGTGATTCTGGATAGAAAACAAACAACAACTATAAATCCCAGAAACTGTAACTCTCAAATTTCAAGGTCTATTTTCCCCAAACTTCATCTGTGTTCACATTTGGGCATATTGAGTATTCATGCCAAGTTTGATCCTGATCCAAAATTGTTTGAATCCACAGTGCTCTCTGGATATAGGTGAACTACAACTCCAAAACTCAAGGCCAATGCCCACCAAACTCTTATAGTATTTTCTGTTGGTCATGGGAGTTCTGTGTGCCAAGTTTGGTTCAATTTCATCATTGGTGGAGTCCAGAATGCTCTTTAATTGTAGGTCAACTTGTAGGTGTGGACTACTCCTTAATTTGTTCATTTTTAAATCCCAAATTTAAAACTTTGTTTTCCAAAACATTTGGAATTTTAGTTTAATGCTTTTTTAGAATCTCACATGTTTTCATTACTTTTATTGGTCAACTTGTTTTATTTTATATTGTATTTTTATTACATCTGGATGACTTGCTTTACAAATGGTTTAACTTGTAAATCACAATATATTTTTATCCCTCTATGTATTTAAATTGATGGTGATGATACTGTCATCTAGATGTATTGAATTATGATGCCCACATTGTTGTGAATGAGCCTCTAGTTGCTACAGGTAGTAACATGGAGGGAGGTGTGGAGGCAGTAACATCAAGCAATAGTTTGGGGCGTGGCTCTGAATGACCAGGCTCCTACAGCTGGAGTAAAGAGGGTGGCTAATGACTCGAGCATTAATGAAGACAATGAACAAAGGAGGAAAATCCAGCATTTACTTAGGGAGCCTTCTGAGTCTGGCTCTTTTGAGGGTTTCACAGGGAATGCAGAATTGCAGTCAGAGGAAAGTGATACCAATCTGGATTCGGCATTGGTGCAGGAGGTGAGGGATGTATGTAATGCGGACTCGGGGACCAGCACGTTTCTGGGGTTCCTGACGGACCGGGACTGGCCGTCTTCACATTCTGAGGCTGAGGGGGTCCCTTTAAGCCAAGAAGAGCTTTGGCTGGCTTGGAGATCTGGGCCTGGTGCTACAGCTGCAGTGTTACACTCCAGCAGCTTCAGGCAGCGTTTCGGCCTAAGTGGCGACAGCCTCAGACAGCATCTGGGTCTGCGCGACGTTCTAGCCTAGGAAATTGAAACTTACATCCTGCAACAGCTTGCCCTGCTCATGAACTGTGTGCAAGCCTTTTGGGCTTGGCCTGTGTGAACCTAAGGAAAGATAATCTTAACAGGGCCTCCAAGGCCGGGTTGCTCCGGCGGCTGATAGTGAAAACGTCTGAGAGAATGCCTCCTTTGGGCCAGGTGGGCCCCGGTAATGACATCCGCATTCCAAGAGGCCTGAGATCATGTCAACATGCTAAGAAACATCCATCACAGGTTTTGACGTCCGACGCACTCTCAGAATGCTATAATTGCTCAGTGTACCCTTCAGTCTTTGTCTCTTACCAACATCGCATCCAAGATGAACTGAGGGAACGGCCGTTGGGGCCTCCCCCCCCCCCCCAGGGAATGCCAGCCAGCCAACTCCGAGCTGGTTCGTCTCTGCTCCAGCGCGCCAGGACCCTGCTTCATCTACGGCTTGGCCTTGCCTAGCCTGCACTCCAAGTCACCATTGGAACCGGAGAGGAAAGCTTGAGGTCATCTCTGCGGTTGGACTCTCTGTTACTAAAACCTTGTACCTGCTCCCGTGTCCCAGCCAGGAATCCCTCGAGGTTCGTGGACTCGAAGCTATGGGAACACTGCTCCTGCCTTCCTGCCTTTGCAGGGATCCTTTCAGGGTTTCTGGACTCTTGCTACAGTAAGCCCTGTTCCCCGCTTCCTTGCCCGGCAGGGATTCTTCGGGACCTGCAGAGAGTTGCTACAGCTGTTCCTGCCTCGCTACGGCGAGGATTTCCTTGGGAGATTTTCCTTACACCCGGTTTGTGTTTCAAGATTCCCTCCGCGAGAGATCTTATCTACGAACCTTTAAGGCTTGCAGGGAGCTGCCCTGTTTACTGCATCGGCAGAGATTGCTTCCAGAGACACCTTTGCCCTGCCCGGCACTGAGCCGTGCTCCGGTTCATCGAGGAGTCTTGGGACGATCCCATGAAAGACTAATTGCCTGCTGAACTTCCTTGCATTCTTTCTACGGAGCTCAGCCTTCATGCGCCGGCTGAGCCCCACAGAGATCATCTAGCGCATCCCGGCCTTTTGCATTGGCCGAACACTTTCCTGAGTTTTCCCTTTGGCATCCGGCTTGATTCCTGCCAGCGGCCCTATTGCAACGGGTCGCTGCAACCCTGCTGTTCCTGTTTGTTACGGGACTATTTACTCCTTGCTAATCCCTGTTAAAGCTACCACCCAGAGGCCCTATAACCAACGCCTTTGAACCTTTCACCTTTGCCTTGCTATCACCAATAAAACCCTGTTGTACCCTTGCCCTTGTGTGGTTTATCAGGGAGGTCAAGGGTCATGGCCCACAGGGGGCGACATGCAGGGAATAGGAATGCTGATGCTTTGGAGCTGGGTGGGGTCTCCGAGGACTCTGATTGAGAGTCCTATAAGAAATATGAGTATTTGGCTTGATCCCTGCGGTGGTCAAGGAGCTATTATTATTCTAGCTCATGTATCCTGGTTCCTGGTATTCTTGTTCCTGATTTTCCAGACTACTCGTGAGTTATTGGATTCTTTATTCATTTTGTGTTCTTGGGAGAGCTGCTATGGCAGCTCTAGCTGATTTGGGGAAAAGGTGGGGGGTTTCTGGATTTATGTCACGATGCAAGAACTCGGCCGGCCCCTTAATCACACACACAGAGATGGTAATCAGCTAACTATTTATTGAATAATAAAGAACAGGTGAAAAGGTAATTGTCCATAAAATATTGAAAAGTTCAATCCAAAGAAAGAGTCTGTAGTAATCCAATTCAATGGCTTGGCAAAGCTTGGCAAAAGACTTGGCAAAAGGCTTGGCAAAAGACTTGGCAAAAGGCTCCGCAAGCAATGCAGATCAAGGAACAAGGCAAAGTTCAAACAGGGCCCAAGAAACTTCTTGGCAAGACACGAGCCGGCAACTTGGCTCCGTGGTCCTTTGCTCGCTTCACTCCTCTTAGAATAGAAGTGGCCAAGCTACTGAGGATCCGTTCCCACGGATCCTATACTTAATCCCCTTGGCGAGGTCCCCGACGCTCTAGGCTTCGGCGCCAATCTGTGCTACGGGATCTCGCACTTCTCTGGCGCTCTAGGCTGCAGAGCCAACCCCTCCTGCTGGACTCGATGCTCTCTCTCCTATCGAAGCCCCGTCCTTGCCTCCCAGCACCTGGTTCGCTATCTTCATGAGAGCCAGACTCCCTTTCAGCTTCCATGGGTTCATCCTCCACTGTTTCCCTGATTCTCTCCTGCGACCCGAAACCACCTGGCTTCTCATAACAATCGTCACTATCAACACTTTCTGAATCAGTCTGACCTTCCCAGTTATCGTAGCCGTCCGGCCATCCATCATCCCAAGCCAAGCTCTCGGTGGAAGAGGAAGGCCCAGCTAACTCATTAACCCCTTCCTCCATTTCCTCATCAGCTGCGGCTGGCTCCAATGCAAGTGGGACCCCCGGTGCTGCCCCCTGCCCCCCAGGCACAAAAGAGAACTGGGTTGCTACACTTTATGTCTACTCTTTTGTTTAGCTACAGCCGTGTGCCTCTTGATCCTCGTGTAAATACTGTGAGTGGCTGCTACTGAACTGGGTATAGTATTACTTGGAGGGAGACAGATGCTGGGTGGTATGGGGGGCTGCAAGTTATGTGTTTGTTAATATACTTAGCTCCTGTTCGACCCGGTGACGTCTCCTCCTTATCCTGATTGATTTTCTCCTACCTGACGACCTTGGACTGGTGACTGACTTCGCTTCTTGAACATTCATCTATTGGATACCACAGACGGACGTCTGCTATTTGCTTTGAAGTTCTTTTATCTTCGGCATTTTTGGTTTAGGGATTCCTGGGTTTAGTGAGGGTTTTTCTCCAGCCGACGAAAGGCTATTTTTTGTTAGACCAACTCCCATGTTTTGTTAAATAAACATTTGTTATCCTTTTCTACTCCTGGACTTTATTGCTGCCATAGCTGGGTCACAACACACATTCTGCAATGTCTTGCTGGGATACACTAACTCCCTCTGTGTTATCTTTCCACTGGTAGGCAAAGACTTTTTTTATTCAGGCAGGACTTTGGCATGTAAAACAGTCTGCTGTTGAAGGAAGGTGTAAACTCTCCCAATGCTATACTGGGACAGACTCAAAATTCCAAAACTATCTCCCAAGCTTATGTTCATAAAGGAGATGGAAAAAGCATTATGCAAACAGGTCTACCATCAAACATGAAATAGCATACAATACTACAAAATACGAAGTCCTAAATTCTAAATCTAAACAATAGAAAGGCCTAAGTTTTAAGTACTGAATGTCCACCCACCACTAACTCAGATTTTCACTGGGTCCATTCAAATAACATTGAGTCATTCTGGTCAGTTCTCTGTAGATAGACACATTGTTTTCCCTTTGTCTTTGAAATATTATTAAAATAATATTCTAACTGATTAAAAATTTAATTTTTTTAAATCCTCAATCCGTATAGCCCCAGAATTGCAAAGCAATACAAACACACACAGTTTCTAGCACTGCAAAATATACCCACAGTTTGCAGACATATCCCCAAAGTTAAAAAAAAAATACTGAAAACAGACCAGCAAACCACAGAAAATAGTTATTCTCTGTAATCACTTTTCCTTTAATGCTTCTTTAGCAAGGTGATTCATCTGTCAAATGTAATAGGTTTGCTCAAAGGCTTGAGAGGATTCCTTTTCCAACCATCTCCTTACGTGCCCACTTTAAGCCTAATGGGGTTTTATAATGGGTGGTTAAGGAAAATTGTTTTTCCAAAATCACATTGACTATTCAAGAAATGCCCTCCTTGATCTCATCAGCAGGGGAGGCACTCTTGAAACAGATGGTTGAGACTAAGGTGGAACAGGCCAGTTACAGACATGAGCTCCAGCTGTGCTCTTACACTTCTTTGGACCAGGATCCTTTAGCTCATTGAGAGTGTTATGCAACCACCTGTTAGCAACCTTTGGATTCTGGCTAAGGTTTGCTTGATCCCATCATTTCTAACCCACCATCTCTAAATATGCTTTAGCAAATGAAAAGTCTGGAAGTCAGACTCTATGAGGAACAGCAGTAGGTTCTTCTCCCTTGATTTTATACTGGGAATAAGAACAGAGAAGCCTGGTGACTTCCATGACTGTAGGATGCTGATTCCAGTGTGATTCCAACCTGTGAGCACGCAATCCAAGATCCTAAATATAGTTTTGGCAGAGAGACTGTCACTCTGAACACCTCTTTAACAGTTTAGAATATCTCTTTAACCTGGAGTGGATCCCTTGCCCCACAACATGGACACCACCAGCTAGTATTGGATGTAGTGTACTTCCATATAATAAATTGCATGCTTTGAATGTGATTTTCCTGCTTCTTGGCAAGGGTTGTACTGGATGGCCCATGAGGTCTCTTCCAACTCTATGATTCTATAAGCCTGGTTGAAGAATATAGAGAAAAGTCTCAATTGTGAAACAAGTGGATAAATACAGTATGACCCCCATATTCGCAGGGGACATGTTCCTAAACGTATTGTGGAAACATGAAACTGTAGGTATTAGTTAACCCTATGAAATCAACAACTTCTGATGGAGGTATACTACAGACCCATGCTGGAAGACCTAGAAAATGTCTACAGATAACCTCTCTAGCATTTCTGGGTCCACCAGTGCAATGTTTGGCAGAAGGATATCATGTAGGATGAACTAGAAAAGACCTAAAGAGAGCACTTTTCTAGCATTTCTAGCCTTTGTGTGGTTCTCAACCTGTGGATCCCCAGATGTTTTGGCCTACCCTACAGCTCCCAGAAATCCTATCCAGCTGTTAGGATGTCTGGGAGTTGAAGGCCAAAATATCTGGAGACTCACAAGTTGAGAACCACTGCAGTTAAGGATCAAGAAAATGACTACAAGGAGCATGTCTTTTTCATACACAAGAAAATAATATGGATACTAATCCTGCAGATAAGGGGAGTGTAGTGTACTCAAATTGTGTGCATCCAAAATATTTCCAAAGTGGGTTCTAAACATCTATTTTACATCATTACATGCCCGGAGCCCTTGGAATAAAGTTATACTAGGACTATTACACTTAATGACAATTATCCATTATGTGGGGGAAAATAGAATGCAGTAATGAGGAAGGATCTGATACATTTTACAGTCTAGAGAGGCAAACTGCCCTCTTGTTTTCACAGTGCTATTTCCCACCTCATTTCCCTTGCGTCGTCGTCGTCGGCTGGAGACACCTCCTGAATCACAATGGCCTCCAAATGCTTGGACTCCATTGTGAAGTCAAACGCAAAACCAACTTCGGTTTGCCTGAAACCCGTGGAAGAAAAGGAGTGGAGGATTAGAAACAATGAATCAGATCAGATACAAGCTGGTTTGTGTGTGAGCGTGGGGGAGACAGTAGGAAAACTTACGTCATTTTTAATTAACTCTCCCAGCCATTTAAGTATCAGCACCAGGTCCCCTTCTCTTCTCCTTTCCTCCCCCCCCCCTTCGTTCTCGCTCTCTTTCCTTTCAGTAATCCCAAGCCTTATCATTTAGGCTTGTATCTTTTGGTGCCCATAGTGATATTCGCAGTTTCAGAAGACTTCAGAAAAACAGTACTGTCGTCTTTGCTGATCCAAATAGTCACCCATTGTTCCCTTGATGGAAACAGGCTCCCTGTTGATTGAAAAGGGCCCTGGTTATTTTGGGAAGCCCAGCATTGAAAGTAGCTCCCTTGTCTTTTTCTTGTCTAGACATTCAGGCCCTTGTTCCTGCCTGTCAGTCTGTCAAGAAATTCCTGCAAAGACCCACAGAAAAGCTGACAGTGACCATACCACCGTGTCACAGCAACCATTGCCATTTCACACATGCAACAACCCAGGGATGAATAAAGAGGAATGTGAACTCGACTCCACTGGTGAATTAAGTTCTTTGCGATGGGTGGAAATGCTTTGGTGTGTTGTTGGAACAATGGCTCAATAAGTCCTAAGCAGAGAGAGAAAACTCACAAATTTATAGCAGGTTAACATTATTTTTACTGTCTTCCTCTACCCCAAATAACTCCAAGTATTGTAGCTTGGTGAGGTACTTAGACCTATCTATTAGGGCTTGTCTAGACCAATAAAAAAATCCAGATTGGGTCAGAAGTTGCTCTTGTATGTCCAAAGAATTTCACTTCATAACCACAGGGTAAAACCAGTTAATCCAGTTGCATTCCACATTCGCAGAAAATGGGGAACGTTCTGCTGGGCATACTTTAGCTGGAGATCCTTCATGGAATATGGGATTTGACTTGCTGGCCTATGGAGCCCTTTCCAGTTCTATGACTCTGTGAGATAAAGATCTTTGTAGTCTACAATTCTGTTTTGTCAGAGGTTTATGGGATGCTCACATATGCAAAAGGTTCTGCTCTCTAGCTCACATTCTGCAGTCATTCATAATGAGAGGCATACTGGTCCTGAATTTGTGAGTAATATATACTCATCATGACTCATAGGCATCAATGTTCTGAGTACGTTTTTCTTATTCTGTTTTCATGTTGCCTCACTTAGTGGCCATAACTATATTTGGAAGAAGGAAACTACATATCTTACCTATGTGCTCTATGACGAAGTATTTCCTTTTATTTTCTCTGAACCACAAATATTCAGCTTCATCAAATGAGCCTGAGCTGCGGTATTGTGGAGGGGAAAGGGGGGGGGATCTTTTTGCATTATTTCTCCAAATAGTATGTGATTATATACATTTGGATCAAATTCATTAAGTTTTGTACTTATGAGACAATATCCAATACGTGGGCATGGCCCGTGCCAACATTTAAGAATCGAAACTTACACCATACTTTTTGTTTAGTCTTGTAAATCTCAAAAGCCTCCCAAAACCAGTTTCCTTTTCAGCACAAAGAAACAAAGCAAAACCAAAAAGGCTACCTTAGTGCATTAGGAGCGAGAAAAAGACGGAGCAGTGTTTGCTGGGAACAGCACAGAGGTCCTGGAAATGTAGTTGGGGAAGGGAGAAGCTGTATGCCAGAGAATTCCAAAGGCCCTGCCCTAAACTACATTTCCCAGAATGCATCAGCATCTGAAAACGTGAATCAGGGCAGTGGAGAGAGAGATTTATCCCTCCCTAACAGCAGCCAGTGAGAGTTCCAATGAATGGTTGAATCTGCAAAGAAGAGGATTGGCAGATACTTCTAGTAAGTAAATTGCTGGGTTGGGAAGAAATCCCTAAATGGATTTCCCCCATACTATAGGGGAACATATTAATTAGTTTAGAGGCTCGATGCCCATCTGTCAGTAGAGTTTTGATGGTTCCCCTCTGCGTGGAAGAAGAGGGTTGTATTAGATGGCTCTTGGGGTTTCCCTCCAACTCTAGGATTCTATGAAAATCTGGAATTGGTTAATGTTGGTTTCTATTGGTTAATATAGAAGGTAATGGTGTTCCACGCAGTCATGCCAGCCACATGACCTTGGAGGCACCTACAGACAATGCCAGCTCTTTGGCTCAGAAATGCAGATGAGCACCACCCCCCAAACTCCAGATTAATGTCAAGGGGAAACCTTTACCTTTAGTATTGGTTAATATGAGAGACATTCAATGAGATATCTGTCAAAACATTTTTAATTCCTAAAATCAGTAGATGTAAGAATATTTCTGAAAGTTGTGAGGAATGATCCCCTATTATCTTCTGTCATTGCATAGAAAATTCAAAGAGATAGCTCATGTAGTTTTAAAAAAATATGTTTTATAAAAACTTTGAAAATTCCCAAAACCCACAGATAAGTGAAACATTCTGAAGTTTGGTGGGCTAACAGTGGTAAATGTATTCTACCATTGTTCATTAGGAGCGAGAAAAAGGACGGAGCAGTGTAACTAAGTTTCACCCCAATAGCTTTAACAATAAGAGCCCTGAAGTTTCCCCAGTTATTGCAATTTGTGTGCAATTACTGTAACAAATTAGTAACAAAATGTCATTCCTCTCCTTAAAGTAACTTTTTTTCACTAGCTATACTTTAGAAACACTTCAGAAATGAAATGCCAACACCCCGTAGTTTTGTAATTACTTTTGAACCCTTTTTGTATGGATCACACATCTCTAGTATACATCTCTGTCCGCCAAAGCTAGGAAGAAGAAAAGCTGATTTGC
>JARBWK010000007.1:130113074-130147652 GCA_030556195.1 Anolis apletophallus
GCAACCGATGTGGATCAGGAACAAGGCAAGGCAAGGCAAGGCTTGATGACCACAGCTAACTTAGCTGAAGTCCCACTCCACTTCACACCTATTCAGATGAGACGTGGCCGGGCACTGAGGATCCGTTCCCACGGATCCTATACTTAATCCTTCGGCCGAGGTCCCCGACGCTCTAGGCTTCTGCGTCTCACCGCTGCTCACGGACCTCGGCCGGTCTATGCTCTTTGACCATTCCCTTCTGCTAGACTCTATGTTCCGCCCTTGCGGGAAAGCTGCCCTTCACCCCAGTCATCTAGCTCATCCTCTGAATCCTGTTCTAGCACAGCTGGTTCTAATGCTAATGGGGCCCCAGGTCCTGTCCCCTGCCCTCCAGGCACAAACGAGAACTGCTGTGCTACAGGAGCGAGAAAAGACGGAGCAGTGTTTGCTGGGAACAGCACAGAGGTCCTGGAAATGTAGTTGGGGAAGGGAGAAGCTCTATGCCAGAGGATTCCAAAGGCCCTGCCCTAAACTACATTTCCCAGAATGCATCAGCATCTGAAAACATGAATCAGGGCAGTGGAGAGAGAGATTTATCCCTCCCTAACAGCAGCCAGTGAGAGTTCCAATGAATGGTTGAATCTGCAAAGAAGAGGATTGGCAGATACTTCTAGTAAGTAAATTGCTGGGTTGGGAAGAAATCCCTAAATGGATTTCCCCCATACTATAGGGGAACATATTAATTAGTTTAGAGGCTCGATGCCCATCTGTCAGTAGAGTTTTGATGGTTCCCCTCTGCCTGGAAGAAGAGGGTTGTATTAGATGGCTCTTGGGGTTTCCCTCCAACTCTAGGATTCTATGAAAATCTGGAATTGGTTAATGTTGGTTTCTATTGGTTAATATAGAAGGTAATGGTGTTCCACGCAGTCATGCCAGCCACATGACCTTGGAGGCACCTACAGACAATGCCAGCTCTTTGGCTCAGAAATGCAGATGAGCACCACCCCCCAAACTCCAGATTAATGTCAAGGGGAAACCTTTACCTTTACTATTGGTTAATATGAGAGACATTCAATGAGATATCTGTCAAAACATTTTTAATTCCTAAAATCAGTAGATGTAAGAATATTTCTGAAAGTTGTGAGGAATGATCCCCTATTATCTTCTGTCATTGCATAGAAAATTCAAAGAGATAGCTCATGTAGTTTTTAAAAAAATATGTTTTATAAAAACTTTGAAAATTCCCCAAAACCCACAGATAAGTGAAACATTCTGAAGTTTGGTGGGCTAACAGTGGTAAATGTATTCTACCATTGTTCATTAGGAGCGAGAAAAAGACGGAGCAGTGTAACTAAGTTTCACCCCAATAGCTTTAACAATAAGAGCCCTGAAGTTTCCCCAGTTATTGCAATTTGTGTGCAATTACTGTAACAAAATAGTAACAAAATGTCATTCCTCTCCTTAAAGTAACTTTTTTTCACTAGCTATACTTTAGAAACACTTCAGAAATGAAATGCCAACACCTCGTAGTTTTGTAATTACTTTTGAACCCTTTTTGTATGGATCACACATCTCTAGTATACATCTCTGTCCGCCAAAGCTAGGAAGAAGAAAAGCTGATTTGCATCAGAAAGCGTAGAGCTATCCTGTTAGTTCATCAACTTCTAATTTGCTGTCCATACATATAAATTAGCATGTGGATTTGCATGCAAAGTAATTCATTTTTGTGATAATGTGTAGTTCATGTTCTTCTGCACATGTTCTCCTCCTACAATATCCTGAAATGTAATTATGGCCCTGCTCATAAAACTTTAGACTAAGGGGAAATCCGTATTGGGAAAAACTGAGAATAAGAATCAAGCAATAATCAGGCAGCCCACATTTTGTATTATTTTCTAAAATTATGCATTGTGTAGCTTGATTTGGCAATCACACCTGTAAATCAGAAATTGCCCACATATCCCATAATGCTTGTGTTGAACCTGGCACTCTGATATTTGCAAGTCAAGGCTGGTCTTGGAGTTGTAAGTCTTAACTGTAAACCAGCTAGGATTCAGCTTTGGAGGTAAATCTTTTCCCCTGATCTCAATAAAGGGAAGGGTTGAATCAAGTCAGGAGCCTGTGATCCAAGATGTTCACAGTTAGTTCTTGCATCATTAAAGCCATGCCCCAAGGCTATCTCCGTGAATCACAAGAATCACTGCCCATAGATGGAAAATTCATACAAGTAGAGAAGTTCCAGAAAGCCGAGCCGCCATGGCAATGTTGAATTGTTGCCAAATGGTCTGTTTCAATTTTATTGCTAACCCCAAATAAGACACATGCACTTCTCTTGGCTCTAGAAGTTTTCTGACATTTCGTGTGATTGGATTGCATATAAACAAAAAGTTTAATTAATTGTTTTTTTTGTGTCAAGAGCCTGTGAAATGGAAAGCCAGCCACTAAAGCAGAATAATGAAGCCCAGATGAAATGTTACTTATTTGAACTTTTGAAATATATTGCTACTTTGGGGTGTAAATAGGATAGGAAAGAGTAGAGTTGCGGCAGATCTCTTGCCATGTGTGTTATGACACCTCCTTGACTAGGTCATTCTATCAATGAAGATGAAAAGCATCATGATTGTAGAGACTCATGTCGGACTGAGTTGAACATAGTCTTAATAAGCAAAAAGTGTAGCATACATCAAACCAAACCTCCTAAGTGGAGGCAAGTTCGCAATAAGAGGAAAAGTGTGCAAGAAGATAATTGACGATTGGATGCCTGTCTGAGCAGTGGGCTCTTATTCATATACTTCTCAGATGGACCTGAAGGAAACCTTCATTTCTCAGGTCCAGCGACTGACAAGCGGCCACCACTCATTGGCTGCATATTCTAGGCACACACAAGGTGCAAAAGAGTCTGGGGAGAAGGAGCCGAAACGCACAATAACAATGGTAGCTTCCAACCTGCAAAATCTCTCCCAAGTGCGTTTGAGGAGCTCCTCATTTTCTCCTTAATTCCATTCCAGGTGCTCTCGCACCATTTAACAACATTTTATTCCCTCCAAAAAGCTTCAAATATTAAGATTTTTCAAGAGCCCAAAGGAAGCTAAATCACTAGGGCCCCAAATAATTGAGTGAGACATTTTGCATATCCCTTCCCTACTGACTTTCAAAACGCCTGGGAGAAGGATTCAGAAGGCTGAAATACTGCCAGGATGTATCTTCTCACAGTTCTTCCACTGTTCAACAGCACAAATGGCCAAAGTGCTAATTTTCCATACTGAAATCTCTGAAGCACTGGGAAAACCTGCGGAAGAGACATCTGCATACACCCACACATCTATTTGCATGCATGGACATACAGATGTACATTTGGCGTCCAATCCTAAATGCTTTATTCATGCTCTTTAACTTTCTGTGAATGAAAAAAATCTAACTTGACTATTATGACTCATGACACTATTCTAGAATTATGGCCAAGACCCTGTCCACTGCTTCTGTTGCTGTGATAAATCTGTGCTGCACCTCATCACTGTGTAAATAAATCTATTCATGAATAAATTTTAAAAAATAAATTACATTAAAAAGTGTCCTTGGGGTCATTGGGAGGCTGCAAATTGATTGTCTGTGCTGTAGAATAACTTTGATATTCGAGATAGCACAGCCATTTACATAATATTTAAGCCAGTATAACACAATTCTTGCAACCCAGTTTTAGATAACATGCCCTAGAAGCATTACTTGGCAATTGCAGTGCTTGCCAATGGCATGTACTTCAGTATAAGGCACCAAAGGGCACTTGCATTGTGTGTAAAAGTCTATCTTTGCTGCAACAATCCAACTTCTCGCTACAGGTGGTCTATTGTTAGGCAGAATGAGAGGTCTGCTTTCCAGTTAGCTGTTAATTCTTCAAATCATTTTGGATGCTAGCATAACCAGAAGTCTTACTGATGCAAGTACTTTTAAAGACATTCTTTGTACTTTAAACTCTTTATGGACTTTCTGTTTCATTTCCAGACACCCAGAACAAGCAATTCTGGGGGTCCATTACATTACTGCCTCATGTTTTTAATTCTTTCTGTCATATGTCTGAAAATTTAATAAAGACTTTAAAAAAAAGACATTGAACAAAAAGGTATCTGGTATCTTCTTTCACAATGCCCCCACTCCATCCAGTTGTATATTTATTATTATTTATTATTTATTTATTTACTTTATTTATATTCCGCTCTTCTCACCCCGAAGGGGACTCAGAGCGGATTACAGTACACATACTTGCAGACAATCCCTGCAGTTGAACATATGACATATAGACATATGACATTTATCACAGTAAACTACATACATTTTGACATATCACATATTACATACATACATTTTGACATATTACATACACATATACACATACAGAGGCAAACTTTCTGGCCACCAGGGGGAGCTGACACACTCCTCTCAGCATTTTCCAGTGTCCCTTTCTTGTTCTTCGCATTTCTGGGTTTTATATGGAGCCATTAGCAACAAACCTTGCCAAAGCAACTGAGTAGCACAGAGTTGGGGGAGATAATTTAACCTTTTCCTTCTCCCTGCAAGTCTGCCAAAAATCACATGTATCTACACGATGATGATGATGATGAATTTATTACCCATCTTTCACTGCAGCGCAAGTGGGATGCCGCTTAGTGGGATAGAGATTTGAAGCTTAGTTGGGGAGAAAGTAGCAGGAATTCAGATCAAGCTAAGCTTGATCTACCACCAACTCCTTGATCAGATGGATGGATGGATAGATGCATAGAGATAGATGATAGATAGATTAGATAGAGAGTATATATGTAAGTGTACATATATGAAAGAAACAATGGTGTGGTGATAATCTTTCTCTTTTTCTCTCTTACACACAATTCTTTACTCATACATCCAATATCATACACATTCTAGGTGTGCAGACTGTGTGGAGGGAGGGAGCAAGAAGAAGAAGGCAGGCGGGCTTATCTGATCTCTATGTCATCCCCTCAATAGTCAGTCGAATAGCACAGAATTCCCAAGTATCAGGGGAAGGAGGCTAGAGACACGTACCTTTCTTCCACTGCTAAACAAAAAAAATGAAACATACAAGAATACATTGAATTAAAATTTGCATATGTCACTGGTAAATAATATCTTCCAGCACTCTTACCTGACATGTGCATTAGATGTACTAACTTGTAGATTCTGGTAGTAACATTTTCAAACTCTGCGTGCATGCTACATAGTCAAACAAAAAATGTTGGAAGCAATGATTGATGTGTTTGTGAATGTGCCTCCAAGTTACTTGTCAAGTTATGACAACCCCATGGATTTCATCCGGATTTTTTAGGCAAGGAATACTCAGAGGTGGTTTGTCAGTTACTTCCTCTAAAATATAGCCAACAGCACCTGAGATTCACTGGCAGCCTCTGATCCAAGTACTAACCTAGATGCTGCTTAGCTTCTAGGGTCAGGCATGATCTGGTACCTTTAGGGTGGTTAGTGTGCAGCACTGCATAAAGATAGTTGGCAAATAATATGCATTCTGTGGTTGGCCCACTTGAAAACTAGACACAAAAGAAACTTCAATTTCATGGGAAAAGTACATGCTCTCTGGCTTGAGCATGTACAGATTTTGTGAGGATATGTCTATTTCCCCAGGGTCTCTGTTAACTAGGAAATGTGCATAATTCTTTATGTTCCTGTCATCCACAAGTGTAGGGAATGTGTACAACACTGCATATTGCTCATGCAAAGCTTTGTTTTAAAGACTCTTAAACCACACCCATAAACACTTTGCTGTGCTTCACAAATTAAAAACAAAAATAACCACAAAATGAAAATAAATGGTAACCAAAATGGTACTCATCTCTGCCAGTTCTTTCAACTGCTCTAATGTTTAAGATGTAAAGAGGGCAGCTCCACTTACACAGCTATGATTTCCTCAGGCCATTCATGCCCATTCGGGCCATTCAATGTCCTGGAAACACAGCCAGGAAGCATCACAAAGCCCACAGCATTTTGTTTCAGAAGTTTTGCAACAGGTCAGCTCTTCTTTTAGGCAAAATGAGTGAACTGCCTTCCAGGCTGCTGCAAAATGGTTGAAATCTTATGAATGCTAGGATAATCCGGGCTTATACTGACACAAGTACTTCTAAAGACATTGCACAAACAGGCATCCAGGACCTTTTTGTGCACTGCCTTTCCCCCCGCCGTTGTCTCTGTTGAATGGTACAATGATAGCAGGAAGACACCTGAGAACAACCCCATCCTTTTTGCCATTTATTGGCCCCGGAATATGCCTAGATACCATCTATCTTGTATTTATTTATTTATTATTTCGACTTATTGGTTCCCCCCCCCCCCCATGCGGCTCGGGGCAACTCACAGCAGTTTAAAACACAATAAAAACAACATAAACAAGATAAAACACAGTAAGCACCATAAAATACAGTAAAACACAATAAAAATTACATTAAAACAACATCCCTGATTACGAGCTGTATTGCAGAACCAGGAACCAATGGAGCCTTTGGCATCTCAATGTGTTGGGAGTCCAGCAGGGTGACGTCTTACTTCTTCTCCCAGCTTTGCAGTGCAAGATGGTACCTGGACCTGGCTAAATCCTCAAGCCACTGACTGGGCAGGGTGTGCATTCTGGAGCCATCCACTTTGGCACCACAGTTTCAATGAATCCTCTGTTGACCAACATTTTCAGCAGCTTTTAAAATGTCCCAGTTTCTCTCTCCCCCTTTATCCGCAGCCTACTTCAATAGCTGTAAAATGAGCTCAGCACAGGGAAGAGTAGAGGAACTATTGCAATCAGGCATGTAGCCAGGGGGGGCTAAGGGGGCTTCAGCCCCCCGAAATTCTCAGGGTGGTCCGCGAAAAGGCCTTACTGGTACATTATTTAAACTGTTATGTTTATTCATATTATGATCTGATCACCATGCTCATTATATCCCACATTAATGGGTTTATTGGGATAACAATACAAAAGGTTTGCTAGGGTAGACCCTCCTCCACCCAGTCTCAGCCCCCCCGAACCAAACTCAGCCCCCCGAATCAAAATCCTGGCTACGGCCCTGATTGCAATCATGCACTTCCTGGTAGGAACAAAGCAAAAGCAAACTATTTGGAACTTGTATTTCCTTCCTCATTAATATCTTTTGCCATTTTGACCTCACTCCTGATGTTGCCTGACTGCCTGTACCTCAGTTTTCATCTGGGAAATGGGTTTTCCCTCCAATATGCTGGCAAAGTCATATGCTTTGCAATGGCTCTAATTAGATCTTGGCCTTTAGGAATTATGAAAGCCCAACAAATTATCTAATATGCTATTGATTAATATTTACTGTAGAGGTGGGGGGAGGTGTACTTGTGGGCTTTCCTTCCATGTTTGCTGAGATCACTTGCGTATTAAGTACCTTGATTTCGAGTCAGGGAGGAAGTAGTAGTATTTCCTGTTCAGCCTTGGGAAGGAGCACCCTCCTAGATCAACCCTGATGCTCATTGCAGGTCGGAACATTTTGATAATAAATACATATATATGCCTAAGTGCTGTCAAGTATCCCCTGGTGTTATATGAAATACAGCTGCATATATTTCTGTGATACAATCAAGTCCTTTTCTGGTTCTGGTATAGATCAGTGTCTAATCATCTTATTACTTAAATAATCTTCACAAGATGCTGGTTTTGAAACAGAATCTTCTTTCTAGTGCATCAAAGCGGAAACATTATAATCTTCCTTGAGAGCGTGAAAGCAAAGTTCGGGGCTATCTGATTGGCTGATGCTCAACATTTGGAGACCACATTTATTGGCGCTGCTACGTTTACTTGTTGGCAGAGAAGTGGCATCTTGTGAATCTATCTCTGCTAGGAAATGTTTGCCTTCTTGGTGTAATTTTACTGGGAACTGATTATATTGGCATCAGTCGTGGGTTTTCTGTAATCTCCCAATTCTACAGAAAATAGATCAATGTGAAGCTAATTTTGACAGGAAACACAGAAAGTACAGTAAACAATCATCTTAGTAAATGTTTTGATTAGAGATAAAAAAAATTAAAAAAAGACAAAACATACATTGTTGTCTGGGTGGTGGAATCACAAAATACATAGTAAACCTTCCTATTTGGCACTGAAACAGTCATGCAGTTAAAATCAGCTGGAAAATAAATGTCAGCTTGTCAGACATGTTGTATTCAGAGGAATCCCTGTTTTCTTCTGGCATGCCTCAGTCCTTCCCACGGGCTGCTTCTGGTGTGTGTTAAATGCATCACGATTCCAACAAGTCTGAGTCTACATCCTCTGCATGTTTCAGATTTCCACCTGCCTTCATAATATCTCACAAATGAATATGCCTACACATATCGTGATAGACATTCCCATAGGAGAATGCATCCCCAGCATTCATTCATCCATTGCAATGGAGAGCAAGATACTTCTTCATGCCAATATTCACGGGGTAACTGACTGATCAGCAGTAACCATAGAGCAGTTGTTCTTTGGCAGCTACATGCCTTCAATGTTGATTGAGATTTTTTTTTAATTTTTAAAAAGAGCTTTATTGGAAAGAAATACACAAAAGAAAACATAGTACATACCCCACATCCTCAGCCCACCCCCCGTTTTACAGTCACAAAGACGAAGTTGACATATAAACAACGACACGACATCTACATACATCACAATTAAAAGAGATGTTGACTTCACATCTCGGATGTTGATTGAGATTATTGTCGTGGCTGGTCCTGAAAAAGTCTGTTGGTTGGTTGGTTTGCTTATTTGGTTACATGCTGCAAGTCACTTCTGGTCGCTTATGGAGTGTGAGATTCAGCCACCTACAAAGACATTGCCCAGGGGACACCCAGATGTCTTGCAATCTTGTGGGGAGGCTTCTCTCATGTCCCCAACACCAGATGCACCCCAAGTGATCAGCTACTGGTCAAAGGACATTTAACAGAATGCCAAGTTTGCAAACTTTGTGTTTTGTAGTTGTTTTTTTTAAAAAAAATACAACTGTTGGGTTCGCTCCTGATATGATCAATAAATAAAGCAGTAACCATAGCTGGAGCATTGTAACTGGAGGTCTGCTGTCACCAATGGATTTTGAAGAGGAATGAATGCAGGTTGAAAGGAAGAAATGTGCCAAGGGGAAGGCATGCCATGGAATCATAGAATCATAGAGTTGGAGAGACTGTTGCAGCTTATATAATAGCAAACCCAGAATGTGTGCAGTCCTGGCCAGACTTCCCAGCCCTTTGTACATCCACAATGAGTAAATATGAGCCAAGTAAATGAAAAATCTAAATTTACTCTTAAGTAACAGAAATATCCAGCTTTGAAATAGCTCAGTCCATCTGCAGAAATAAACTCACATAAAATCCTTTGCATTAAATTCATGCATCATCTTTGAAAATTTCTTCTCCCTTCAATGGTGTAAGGAAACAAGCATAATAGGCCCTCGGCCTGGAACTTACTCTGTGTAAGTTCTGAAGCAAGTGGTTCAGTAAGTCCCAAAATCTGTTACAAACACTCCTCAAGTTATACTTCATTCAGGGAGTAGTTTAAGCTTGTTATCCTTGATTGCTTCAAATACCCAGGTGTTTTTCCCCAACACACACACACAGGAGACGATCCTTACAGAAACGTAGTCATATACATGCATATACTGTAATAGAGACCTCATGGACCATCCAGTCCAACCCCTTGCCAAGAAGCAGGAAATTCACATTCAAAGCATCCCCAACAGATGACCAGCCAGCCTCTGTTTAAAAGGCTCCAAAGAAGGAGCCTCCACCACAATCCTTGGCAGAGAGTTCTACTGCTGAACAACTTTCACAGTTAGGAAGCTCTTCCTAATTTTCAGGTGGAATCTCCATTCCTGTAATGTAAAGCCATTGTTCCGTGTCCTTGTTTCCAGGGCAGCAGAAAACAAAAAAAACAAACAAAAAAAATGAACTGGACACAGCTCCCACTCTGGAAGAGACCATTGAGGCCATACAGCAGTTGAAAAATGGCAAGGCAGCCGGGATCGATGGAATCCCACCTGAAGCTTGGAAACAGGGAGGTCATGTACTGCATGCTAAATTCCACGAGCTCCTTGTGAGTTGCTGGGAAAAAGGTGAACTGCCATCAGATCTCCGAGATGCAGTTATCATCACCCTGTATAAGAAAAAGGGAACAAAATCCGATTGCTCAAACTATCGAGGTATAACACTGCTCTCCATTGCTGGAAAAATCCTTGCAAGGATACTCCTGAACAGATTAGTTCCGGCTATTGCAGAAGAACTTCTCCCTGAAAGCCAATGCGGCTTCAGAGCAAATAGGAGCACCACAGATATGGTTTTTGCCCTTAGACAACTGCAAGAGAAATGTAGAGAGCAGAACAAAGGACTCTATGTAACATTTGTCGACCTCACCAAAGCCTTCGAC
Source organism: Anolis apletophallus (assembly GCA_030556195.1). Lineage (NCBI taxonomy): Eukaryota > Metazoa > Chordata > Lepidosauria > Squamata > Anolidae > Anolis > Anolis apletophallus. The sequence goes on from JARBWK010000007.1 coordinate 130,123,474, forward strand.
ACTGTGAGCAGGAAAGGTCTGTGGCAGATCCTGGAACGTCTAGGATGTCCCCCAAGTTCCTCAAAATGATTGTCCTGTTACATGAGGGCCAGCACGGTCAAGTCAGATATGGCGATGCTCTCTCGAGCCCTTTCTCATAACTAATGGAGTGAAACAAGGTTGTGTTCTTGCACCAACCCTATTTACAATCTTCTTCAGCATGATGCTCCAAAGGGCTATGGCAGACCTACAAGAAGAAGACGGCATATATATACGCTATCGTACTGATGGTAGCTTGTTCAACTTAAGCCGTCTGAGGGCTCGCACTAAGACTCTAAACTATCTAGTCCGTGAGCTACTTTTTTGCTGACGATGCTGCCCTTGTCGCCCATTCAGAAGCAGCCCTGCAGCGCCTCACATCCTGCTTTGCAACAGCTGCAGAGCTGTTTGGGCTGGAAGTCAGCCTGAAGAAAACAGAAGTCCTCTACCAGCCCGCACCACAGGAAGAACACCACCATCCTCACGTCAGCATAGGCACATCTGTGCTTAAGTCCGTTCAGCAGTTCACCTACCTGGGAAGCATCATCTCTTCAGACGCCAAGATTGACAAAGAGATAGATCACAGATTATCAAAGGCATATAGTGCATTCGGAAGGCTTCACAAAGAGTCTGGAGCAACAAGCACCTGAGACAAAGCACCAAAATCAGTGTGTACAGAGCTATCATACTGTCCATTCTCCTCTATGGGTCTGAAACATGGGTCACCTATCGCCAACACCTACTCCTCGAGCGCTTTCATCAGCGCTCTCTTCGCACAATCCTAAATATACACTGGACCGACTATGTGACGAATGTTGCTGTCCTTGAGCAAGCAGGGATCACCAGCATTGAGGCCATGCTATTGAGAACACAGCTGCGCTGGGCAGGGCACGTCTCTAGGATGGAGGACCACCGCCTCCCAAAGATACTACTCTACGGTGAACTCGCCACGGGTCAGCGCAAGAGAGGCACCCAAAAGAGATATAAGGACTCCTGAAACAACATCTCAGGCTTGGCCAGATTGATCACCAACAATGGTCCACCCTGGCCTCACATTGGGAGGCATGGAGAAGCACTATCCACAATGCTGCGGCCTCTTTCGAGAAGACACGCCGAATGGGTCTCGAAGAGAAACGACAACGCAGAAAGAACCGCAACTTGGAAAAACATCACCCAAGGAGACTTTCTGCTGCGCTTTCTGCAACCGAACTTGCCTATCTCAGATTGGCCTTTTTAGTCATCAACGCGCTTGTAAAAAGCGTGGGATGAGTCCTTCCTGAATCTTCGTTCGCGAAGTAATGCCGAGAGAGAATGTAAAGCCATTGTTCCGTGTCCTTGTTTCCAGGGCAGCAGAAAACAAATTTGCTCCCTCCCTCCCTTTGACTTCCCCTCACATATTTATACACAGCCATCATGTCTCCTCTCAGCCTTCTCTTCTACAGGCTAAACATGGCCAGCTCTTTAAGTTGCTCCTCATAGGACTTGTTTTGCAGACCCGTGATCATTTTAATCGTCCTCCTCTTGACACATTCCAGCTTGTCAACATCTCCCTTCAATTGCGGTGCCCAGAATTGGACACAGTATTCCAGGTGTGGTCTGACAAAGGCAGAATAGAGGAGTAGCATGACTTCCCTAAACACTATACTCCTATTTATGCAGGCCAAAATCCCATTGGCTTTTTTAGGGGCCACATCACATGTCCACGAGGACTCCAGGATCTTTTTCGCCCGTACTGCTGTTGAGCCACGCATCCCCCTTTCTGTATTTTTGCATGTCCTTTTTTTATGCCTAAGTGGAGTATCTTGCATTTGTCCCTGTTGAACTTCATTTTGTTAGTTCTGGCCCATCTCTCTAACCTGTTAAGATCCGTTTGAATTCTGTTTTTGTGTTCTGGAGTATTAGCTATCACTCCCAATTTGGTGTCATCTGCAAACTTGATGATCATGCCTTCTAACCCTTCATCTAAGTCATTAATAAAGACGTTGAACAGGACTGGGCCCAGGACAGAACCCTGCTTACAGCACTCCACTCATCGCTTCTTTTCAGGATGAAGCACTGGTGAGAACCTTTTCGGTTTGTTCGCTTAACCAATTACAGATCCACTTAAACGTAGTTTTTCCTAGCCCACATTTGACCTGTTTGTTTGCCATGGGGGACCTTGTTGAAGGCCTTACCATCAAGCAAATCCTTGCTGTGACCACCTTCCCTCTGGAAATGTAGATCCAGAATAGGTCCTCACAGTTTGTTTTTCCTCCCCCTTGAGACTTTGGAAATCTAGCTTTCCCTTTAGATTTTGCCTGCATCTCTACAGAAGAGGACGTGTTAGAGGGTTTGCCAGCCAGGCCTCAGTCAGGCATTCTCTAGCACCAATTCTTCATTTCTTGGATTCATTCTGCATATCCAGCACACCTGGATGGGACTGTGGAATCTCAAGCGCCTTCAACTAGTCATTTGGCATCCATAGGAAGGCTCTGTGCCTTCAATATAGGCCATTTGACTGGAGCTAAGAGAGTTCTCACCTCAAAGCCATTGAGAGAGAGAGAGATTTGGAAAGCCATCCGGCTGAAAGCTTCCTGGACCCAAACAACTAAAGAACTGTAATGTATATTTTATTTTACCCCTGTTTGGAGAACCAAGTTTAGTACATCTATAAGATAACTCCTTTTGTGAACAATAAGGCCTGTTTGAGTTATCTAAAGTGACTGGTTTGGTCCTTGGGAGTTCCAGTTCTCTATGGGAAGGCAAGAAGAAGTCCCCTGGGAAGAGATGTCACGTCCTTGTTCCTATTCTAAGCCAAAGACCCCAGGCGTGTCTTCACACTGCCTCTGGAAGACAATCATACTTAGACACGAGTAATCGCCTATGAATGAATGAACCATAACTGGAAAATAAGAGGTTAAACAGTGTAGACAGTGCAATGTTTAATTAAAAAATAAAATGTAGACAAAGTCTACCCAGGGTGCCATAAGAAGACAACTTTTAAATGTTGTTCTTGATGCTATATTCAGACATTCTGAACTGCAAAGATTCTTGATTGTCCAAAATCCTTTTCATCAGGCTTTCTCAGTACTCAGAAAATTAAGCTCCTGGCTATTTTCTGAATATTTTTCAAAATATACTTTCCATCCATAATGATGATCTTGAAACATCTCACCAGACAGCTAATCTAAACCAATGGAAGAGAGTTTTCGTATAGAGAGCTAGACAACTGAATAAAGTGGGTTATGTAAATATTTGGAATTTTCTATCTACAAGGATGGAAATTTGGAGTTGCTTTGTACTGAACCGGACCGGTGACCCAGTATTCTTGGCTCAGATTGGCAGGCATCAGGGCTCCAGAAGAAATTACCTTACCAGTAAGAAAAGTATGGCAGGTATTAAAGAAGGAGCTATGCACAGCCCTGTTTTGGGTCTCATAACCCTGACCATGGGGTCAGATATAAAAGAGAATGCTATCCCTTTGCAATAAGGTCCATGGACCAATTGAGTCAACTTCTGCACTTTGGAGGAGCCACATTCTCATCCTTGGCTTTGGCAGCAGTAAGAGTAAGTCCTTCAGAGTAAGAGGCCGAGGCCTTTCTCAGATCTAGCTGTGGGATCCTTCAATTACAGATGGTACAGAATGCATATTGGTCTTTCTGCATACAAAGCACATGCTCAACCCCTGATCAGTGGTCCCTCTCAACTTGAACACTTCCTGGTTGTGTTTTGAGAAACTTCTTGTGTGGCAATACATGCAGTTTTCCTGGTATTCAAGAACTGTATAGTTGGCGGTTTTTGCCCAGTAGAGTGTGCATGAATTGGATATCTTCCAAGAAAAGAGGACTAAATGTTCTCTTAAACCAGTGGTGAGACCCTAGCAAAAGAAATTTAGATTCCTTTCCAGGAATGAGTGAATTAACCTTTATGCTTCTGTGACTTGTTGAGAAAAGGACCCACAATAGCTTTATTAAATTAGTAATGTGCACATGAAAGAGTGTCTTCTATATTCTTATTGGAGCTTTTTATGGGATGTATACAGCCGCTTTGTTTATTTACTTGTTTATTTATGTAGCATATGTATAGCATACATTTTCCCACCACAAGATCTTCCAGGAAACTCTCAGTCCAAAATGATTTTTTTAAAACCATCCAATAGAATCCACAATTCACATTTTTTTAACCAAGACTTAAAACCACCAGTCTTATGGAAAAGGCAACTTGGGTCAAGTATGAGCTTTAATGAAAGGGTGATAAGTGTGCTGCCTGAATGTCACAACAATCACACTATCTGGAACAAGAACTTTTATAAGAGTAGTAAGACAGTATGATCCTCCAAATGTTGCTGGATTAACATTCCCACCCGCCCCTCTCAACATAGCTAATGGTGAACGTTCATGGAAGTTGCAGTCCAACAACATTGGAAAGACCTCAGGTGTCCAACTCTTTTATGTATTCCTGATCCTGTTTTTGTCTGCAAGTCTTAACTGACTTTCAGAGCTAAATATTAATTGCCTGAGGACGGATGACACTCCTCCTGCCGACAACCCAACAATGACACAAACACAAAGTTGGGAAGAAAATGGCCACAACTTGTTTATTGGTTACAGGAACATGGGTTGGCTGCCATGCATGGGTTCTGGATCAGGATTGGTCAGCCCGCTGCTGACCAATACCAACAACACACTGGGGTGCCTCCGGTACAATATCTGGCTACTCATGGCACACACACACCCCATACGACCGGACGGTGTCCCCCCCCTTTACACTAAGGGGAGGAAGGGAACCAGATCCAGGGCCCATGCCACAAAAGAGGGGTGGGTGAGCCCCACACCCCTTGCTGCCAACCCTGGTTGCCTGCAACCAATAAGGAAAAGACCCCAGGCCAGAGCCTTAAGAGCCAGCTGCCCAAATTAGACACCATGGCAAGTCCATTCCCCATTCAGAAGGAGTTGGGAGACAAATGCTCTGGATATCAATTCTTCCTTCCATTCGTCCCGCCTTCTCTGCTTTTTGCCCGCCGCTTGGTAGGTAGCGCTTCAGGCTCCCATTGTCTTTTTCCTATCACCTTCCCTTTCTTGTTCTTATTTGGAGCCCCATGAGAGAAGAAAAGAGAGGAGCCAGCAGTTTCTGGTCCCTCAAGGAGGAGGCCAAGCCTGATGTGCTTTATGTAGGCAGTGGATTTCCAGTGCAACATGGATTTAAGGAAATCTACTGGGACACCTCTCCCTGCCGCCATAGTAGCTGCTCCAATCCTAAAAGAGTGGCCCACAAACTTCTGATGTGGTAGGCCCAGTTCCTTAAGGGACCTGCGGAAAATGGCCATGAACTAATATCTGGTGAGGGGGGTCCCATCCTGGTGGTCAAACAATGGGCCCTGCAAAGTGCCGTGGGTAGAGAGGAACTTGGAGAGGGCCCATACCGGGCAAAGATGCCCCGGCTGTGATCCCTTAATGGATTGGCAGACCCCTCTTTCCCCTTGATCAGTCTTGGACCTGTGTATCCTGATGGCCATGGAGTTGCCTCTGAAGGTCACAGCTCAGACCTGTAAAGCCCTGCCTGAAGAGTCTCCCTTAGCACTGGTCACAACATCCCCCAAACGAAGGGCCCCAAAGAAAGCTGTGGTGAAAGCTGTCTTAAACAACTTCACCTTGTACTGAGAAGTGCAAAAGTTCCGAAGCATCATGGTGAGTCGACTGAGGGTCTTGTAAGACAGTGAGCACCTGGAATCTTCTTGTCTCTGTGCTTGCCTGCTCCATGATTCTAGAAGCTTCTGGATCCTGTACCACTTACATGGATTCCTAAACCCCACGGCATTTCTGAAAAATGCGATCCCTGCCAGCTGGCGCCGCATGACATGAGGAGACACCTTGGATCTCTTCTGGTGGATACAATACCTCATCCTCTGAGACTGGCCAGCTGCTTCCATAACCCTAGTTGATTCTGAATTTGGTGAAACCAGCCATGGCTGCTCGATACACCTTTTGAGTGGCAGGAGCAACGGACTGCATCAGTCCTGTCCATGCTTCCCATCTCCAAGGGTCCACAGGTCCTCTGGAAAGTGGGCAGGCAGCCGATCCACATCTGGTGCCAGGGACTGAAATCTGTTTTCACCCACAAACTTATGCGCTTTGTACAATTTTTAAAAACTGACTTTTTCAAATAACCTGGGCAACGTTGGGTATCTACGCTAGCATATCATAAAAGCTCCTCCTGTGTCAAAAATTAGCAATCAGCATCAGTTGGTAGCTTTTTCACGGAGACATTTACATCCCATCTGGGGTCCTCAGCTCAAAAATGCTAAGCTTGATTAGCTGTTATATGCCAGACACCAACTGCTTCCTTAAAAGCAAGCTGCAGATGGGAAAATGGCACCATCCTTTTTCCCCCTATATACATACTTCACATCTATTTTACCAAGGCAAATTGGACTGCTCATCTCATCTTGGTATGCAGCATGAAGAAAGTGTTAGCAATAAAGTTACGTTACACACTAGGATGCCTGTAGTCCCTTTGGCTACATATCAGAATATTTGATTAAGCAAATATATCCAGCACAATTAGCTTCTTCATTCTGTCTTTAGCTACAAAACAATTTGGATCATGTCTCACTAGCAACAGCAATCTGGAGTCTTGGGTAGAAATATTTTATTTTATTTGCAGCATTTTTATCCTGCTCTCCAGGCAAAAAGCCAATGCAGCTGCCAGTGCAACTTTCAAATGAATGCAAAACATATAGGACTTACACCAGAAAGTCTTGTAGACAAGCGGAAGGAGGCAACAAGAGAGGAGGGGAAAACTGACATTGTCACCAGTTGTCACAGCTTACATACTACATGTGTTTACTGTGGCGCCCCCACGGGCTGGTTTTATATCTGTATTTTGTTTTTGGTTGCCCTTTGCCTGCATGGGCCTTTGTCCATTGTTCTGCCATGTGGGCACTTAGGGGGGGAGTTGTGTCTTGGCTCCAAACCTGATGTCACCGCCCTTGACTCCTCCTCTTCCAGAGGTCACCTGAGAGGCTGGATTTCCTCTCTGGCCTCATTCCAGAGATCACATGGACATAGTAAGGTGAAATCTAAGCCATGCTGGGACAAAGCAACTTAGTTCACTGCTACAAAGCCAACCTACGCTTTCAGCCATAATTTACAGGGACAAAGGAAGGTCTGCCTTCATGCATAGCCTGTAGATTTTGGGGATCCAGAGAACTTCGCAAGTCAAAGGAACCATCGAAGGCAACAGGAACCTGGAATCCAAGAGAGGAACCATCACTCTGCAAAACAAAGAGGCAAGTGATAGCATCCTTTTTCAAGGACTTCCCTTTTGCAACCAACTAAGTATTTTGGGCTACCAGCATTTTTACTGGTTGTTATTCAATAAATCTTGATTGGTTCACTCTTGTTGAGTCTAGCACTCATCCTTAAAAATATTCCAGGTCTCCCTGCATGTGGGATGGCTTGTCTCTACCTTCAAGGCCATAGCTTGCAATGTCCATCCTTTTAAAGCACATTTTCTAGGTCCTGAAGGCAGAAGATTTACTGTTGATTGTCTGCTTCCAGTAGAATTTTTTTTCACTGTGACATTAAAGGAGTCATACCTTTCTTGGAAAAAATGTTTGAAGGGTTTTTTGTGTGTTAGAAGCTACTTGAAAAACCACAAGTCACTTCTGGTGTGAGAGAATTGGCCATCTGCAAGGATATTGCCCAGAGGGTGGCCAAACAATTTAGATGCCTTTGGTGAAGACGCCAGCAATTAGTTACAAGGGAGCCGGGTTAACAGAAGAAAGTAACAGGATTCCCGCTCCGTTTCGCGCCGATTTGCGCTTGGTCAAAACCCCAAATACATATCAGGCAATGTAGGCATTCACACGAAGATACAAGCAGTCAGGCTCAGGCCAAACCCAGGAGGAGTAAGGCCTTTTGACAAAGCGCAAATCGGTGCAAAACGGAGAGGGAATCCTGTTACTTTCTTCTGTTAACCCGGCTCCCTTGTAACTGATTGCTGACGTCTTCACCAAAGGCATCTATGCCATTACCGACTTTTTGCTTACCTGATAAATATGGATATATAATCAAATGACTTTTATAATTCTGGATTACATATGGATGGACTAATTTGCGCAGGACTGAGTTAATTCAGATTTTCCTTTGTAACTGAATTCATGGACTGAAGTTTCTCTCTTGTTTATAATTTCCAATCAATCCAAGTTTGGGAAATATGGACGGTAAGACTTTCTTGGATCATTTATCAATAATGGAATTACATCAGTAATGTGAGTAAAACATATTGTGACAAAGACATTTCTATGAGATTTACTCTTTATTATGTATGATATTATTTGATGCATGCTATTTTTGTGGAATAGTATTATTGAGCAAGGTCCTCTTTCGTTGTAAGGTTAAAAAGCACCCCATGCAGATATGCTGCCAAAAAGATCTGAGATGTCTACAAACAGCAAGCTCCTTTGGCATGGAAAATGGAACAAGAGCACTTCCCCATGGCCAGAGTTAAGCATCACCTCCAGACACCGGAAATCTTATTTGTGTATTGTATGTCATAGTTTCGTGTAAAAGGCATTGAATGTTTGCCTTATATTTGTACTGTAATCCACTCTGAGTCCCTCTGGGCAAATGAAGTAGAATATAAATAAAGTGAATTATTATTATTATTATTATAACATATCAGGCACGGAAAATAGCACAGCTGTACCATACACATGTTTTTGGAATGGAGGGAAAGTGAGTGAACATAGTGTATAAGAGTATCATCCAGCTTCTTGGCATTTGGGGTTCTTTAGTCATAGTGCATCCACAGATTCTACATCCATAGATTCCTCCATCCATAGCCTGAAAATATTCCCAAAAGCAAACTTTGATTTTGCCATGTCAAATAAGCGATAGCATTTTACTGTGCCATTGTATGTAATGGACTTGGGTACCCGTGGATTTGGTATTCACAGGCAGTATTGAAATCAAAACCCAGTGGATATCAAGAACTCACTGTATTTAGACAAAAGCAGCAGAAATCAGCTATTCATTTTTAACTACAATAGTAGGAACAACACCTGCATGCCATTACCTGAAAGTTGCTGGGATGAAGTCATGAAGCCACATCATGGATTCCGCCTCTGGCTACCGCCAAGATCAAGTAAACCCGAACCAAATCATATGCCTGTGAAAGAGGCCTGGAGCAAATCATGTATTCCTGTTCATGATGTATTTTTGGTTAAAGAACCTTGAAAATCCTTTATTTGTGAGTGCAGTCATTCATATATTTGGAAAGGAGTATATACCACATGTTGTTCATGATCTGCTTTCCAAACTCCTCAGAATGATCCAGACCAGATCTTCTCTTCTACAGGGATTTTTGCAAAATGATCAGTTTCCATCTCAATAGAATAGGGAATCTGCTCCAGGTTTTAGTATGAACTATAAAAGAGTTATCCAAGCCATCGTAACCTATCCCCCAAATAGGTTTTAGCCTTGGAGAAAAGCTTTATATTTTAAATTAAACTCAAATTTGCTGTTCTGTTGACATGAGGTTCATCTACAATGTAGAATTAATGCAGTTAGACAGCAATGTAAGGACCACTAGACTTGTGCACGGATCTGTTTTAGCCATTTTACTTTGGCCAAATCGACTTCTTTGGCTCTTCCAAATGGTTGTAATGGCAAGGGTCCAGCCATCATGTTTTCCCACCCATAACAAGACCACCTGGCAGTTGATCATGGCTCCTCCTCTCCTATTCGGCAGCACAGATGCGTCCTATCTTTGGTATATATTTTTGGTTTGGCTTCTGGCTTGGCCTTTCTCTTGAATCTTTTTGATTTTCCTTTATTTTCCTAATTTTTTTTTCTTTAGTGGGACTGGCTAGGAGTAGGGAACATGCGGGACAGGTGGATGGGGTGTGCGCATTTGGAGGCTTGAACCTTTCTAGCTTATTTTTCTCCTCTCCTCCCCTCCCCTCCTTCCGAATTTTTTCTAAAATATATTGATGATTATTATTAATAGTAATCTTAGCAAGGAAAAAAAGCCTCATCCTCAGAAAACTACTAACCACCTAGTTACCTCTCCTCTAGAGTAGAAAGTAGAAACAGCATTAAGGAAGCATTAAACCTGAAGCAGAAAGGCATGAGGGGGAAAAATACAGGCACCACTCCAGGCAAGGCCTGCAGTGCAATCATGAGAAAAGAGAGGGCTTTTTAAAGGAAGCCCAGGGTAGGTTAGGTCATCGCTCTTCCCTGGGAAGTGGGGAACCTCCTTAAAATGCCTTGGAAAGCTGTATGCAGGGAGAGGGTGTGCACGCCTGCAGTGCCTGTCCCCTCTAGAGTAGAATCATAGAGTTGGAAGAGACCTCGTGGACCATCCAGTCCAACCCCCTGCCAAGAAGCAGGACAATCACATTCAAAGCACTCCCAACAGATGGCCATCCAGCCTCTGTTTAAAAGTCTCCAAAGAAGGAGCCTCCAACACACTCCAGAACAGAGTGTTCCACTGCTGAATAGCTCTCACAGTCAGGAAGTTCTTCCTAATGTTCAGGTGGAATCTCCTTTCCTGTAGTTTGAAGCCATTACTCCACGTCCCATTCTCCAGAAACAGCTTTAAGGAAACATTAAACCCTGGTCTCCCCTAAAGACCAAAAGGAAAGAATCTCAGAAAGAGTGGTATCTTAACTCTGATGCTTTTTAATCAGGTCTTAATGAAGGATATAAGTACAAACAATGCAATTGCCTAAAATGATGGGAAGGGGAGCCCGGGGAGCCCCCTCCCCATTGCCGCCAATGGGCCGGATCTAGCCATATTTTTTGGTTGCGGTCTGAAAACTCCATCTGGTTGCGTGCCCATTTTTGGGAGACATGTGAAAATGGATATGAGGATCTACAGTGCCTGGCCAGCAAAAACAGATCAAAGTTGACCAAACCCTACATAAAATTCCCTAGGAAGCATTTTATTTTACCTTTTAGTGCAATTAAACCCTACTTCGTCCCTCGGATCCCCTGCCCAAATATATTACATTGCTCTCTCACCCGGTGTTTTTTAAATTTTAAACTTTTAATTTCTGTAACGGGCCTTGCCCATTGTGACTGATTTTCTGTGTTCAAATATTGTGATTTTATATTATCTGAGGTGTTTATTTATATTGTTTCTTGTATTTTATTTTATTTTCTTATATTGTATTGTTGTATTCTTATGTGTATATTTGCATTGTTGTATTGCTAGGCATGGCCTCGTGTAAGCTGCCCTGAGTCCCCTTGGGAAGATGGTGGAGCAGTATAAATAAAGTTCTTTTATTTATTTATTATTTATTATTATTAAGGTTCCGCCAAAATGCAAAAACCTAATGGCCATGGCTCAATGCTATGGAATTCTGGGAGTTGTACTTTGGTGAAGCACCAGTACTCTTTGGAAAAGAAGGCTAAAGACCTTGGAAAACTACAATTATATCTATATTGGTTCAATAGCAGGTGACAGCTGTGTCGTGGGAAAGCAGCGGATCAGCAGTGGATATCACTTCAATGCTGGTTTGTCACTCCATATGATAATGTCCATAGATTCATCAGCAGGATTGCATCCCTTGTTTACTTCAAGTATATCTAGGCCGTAAAGTTGAAGGCAGTAGGAAAAGAAATGAGTCCATTACAAATTGAATGATTCAAGCTAGGAAGACATCATCCTACCTTTGCAAGCCCAGAGCAAGGCTGTTAATAAGTTACGTCTTGGGCATCTCTAATTTATAGGTCAACATAAGTTGAAGCCAGCTCAACAACAAAAACAAAAAACAAAAAAACTAGATTCAGTTAATTTGAGTCAGCTAACATCATTCAAGTACTCAGTACATGTTTGTTAAAAGTAATTGAAGCCTACTGCTATGCAGTGAAATCATGGAAAATGTTCCTTATACTTTTAAGGCTTAAATACATACATTCACTACAAGGAGATTGGTTTCTTTGAGACAATACTTCCTATCATTTCATCATGCCGTTACCGAAGCTCATAGAAACAAATAGGTAATTAGGAACAGATGTTTAGCAGCGAATTGTCTGAGTTACATGAGAGTTTGTTGTATGGAGGGTTTTTTTCCCTGTTTCTGAAGTTAAACATGGCAATCAAGTTATGCTGAAAGCTTGCATGAAATTGGCTGTGCAGTACTTAACTTCTACATGATTGCGAAGAAATAAACAAGGCTTCCCTACAGATATTGCTTGTATGGGACACACTTATGCATGACCTCAAAAGTATATCACCCCAAAAGTAGAGGAAATATGATCTACATGTGAGTGTGCATGGATCTGAAATAATTGCCATAAATTAAGCAGAAATACAACTGGCTCTCTGGAACCTACAGATTCAACATCCATGGTTCAAAAAATTATCCCAAAAGCAAACTTTTATTTGCCTTTTATCTAAAGGACACCATTTTACTATGCCATTGCATATAATCGATTTTGAGCTTCCATGGATTTTGGTATTCATGTGAGGGTCTTGGGACCAAAGACAGAATGTCAATTAAGATAATTATTTAGTTAGTTAGTTAGTTAGTTATTCAATGTATACACTGCCACTCCCAAAGGTTCGGGCGGTTTACAGATATAAGAGACACAATTTAAAACAGTTTCCAAATTTAAAATTCCATTACAATTGAAAAGCTTGCTGGAAAAGGCTCCCAGATCGTGCAGTGCCCGGGCCTCAGGTTGGAGGGCATTCCAAAGTGAAGGGGCAATGATCGTAGAAGCCCCTCGTCTGGTTGCCGTCAGGCGATAACTCTTCAGGCCAGGAATTTCTAAGGGGTATTGGTCTTCTGAGTGCAGTGATCTCTGGGGTTTAATCATAATAATACCAGAACAAATACATTAATGTTAATTGAATTATTAAGTCAATTATGTGATATGGTGGCTTAAAAAGCCAATGCAAATCTAGGCTGCATGAATATAGTATCTAGACTGAGAGAATAATACTGTTCTCTTTTGCTTTGATCAGACCTCACCTAGAATACTGTGTCCAATTCTGGGCACCACGGTTCAAGAAGGATATTGACAAGCTGCAATATGTCTGGAGAAAGGCAACCAAAATGGTAGAGAAACAGCTGAGACAGCTGGGTATGTTTACCTTAGAGAAGAGAAGGTTGAGAGGAGACATGATAGCCATGTTTAAATATTTGAAAGGATGTCATATTGAGAAAGAGCAAAGCTTCTATTTGCTGCACTAGAGACTAGGGCCCCTTCAACACAGTTGTAAAAAAAATCCACATGGAGCTGGATTATATGACAGATAGTCCAGTTCCAACCCAATATTGTGGATTATCTGCCTTGATATTTTGGATTACATGGCTGTGTGGCCATTGCTCTAGGACCTGGAGCAATGGATTCAAACTGTAGGAAAAGAGATTCCACATAAACTTCTTGATTGTTAAAGCTGTTCAGTAGTGGAATATGATGCCCTGGAGTGTAGTAGATTCTCCTTCTCTGGAGGTTTTCAAACAGAAGTTAAGTGGCCACCAGTCACAAGTGGTTTCATTGTATATTCCTGCCAGAATGGGGATGGACTGGATGACCCTTGTAGTCTCTTCCAACTCTATGATTCAATGACTTATGCAGCTATGGAACTGCCAGATGGTGAGTTTCCTTCACAACAGGTAGTCCAGTCATGGGATCATGAAACAGTGAAGCATTGCTGTTGCATGATCACCAAAGTCATGTGATACCAGGAATGATCAGCCAGTAAGTTGCTGAGATCAATGATCACAAGAATGCTGCAGGAGAGTTGTTTTGTGTCAGAAAGATCTATGTGTACAAGAGAATCTATAGAAGATATTGGGAATGTGTAATCCTCCAAACTTGGTTGAACTTCAGTTTCCATCAGCCCTTACCTGAGTAGTCATTGGTCAAGGGTGATATGAGATATATTCCAAGATCCACATTGAGAGAGAGAGAGAGAGAATGGAAAATGGAAAAAATGCAACAGTAACGAAGAGATCATCCCAGTCTAAGATTTTGGACCTTCTAAACTACTGTATTGCTTTGCCTTTAGAGGGCTTCAAAGAAGGGAGGAAAGAGCTTGGAAAATACTTTAATAAACCCCAAGACTCTGCTGGTCTATGGCCATAATAAAGATTTGATTTGATTTAATTTGAAGCCCCAAGAAACCCAAAAGATCCCTTGTGTATTTTGGAGACTTTTGAGTTAGCTGAAACTGTTGAACTGGTTGGGCAAATAGCCAACTCACAGGGACTTTTCGCCATGATACTTTGAGGAAACGCAACTCAGTTCGTGGACCTTTCACCCGTTCTCCTCCACAATGCTTTGTAAACTGCTTTCTGAAGCCGCTAAGTGAGTTCCAGATGTGTTTCATTACAGTCCGTTTGGTGTCAGACTGGATGTATTACATTTGATGGGTGCTTATGAGCTCTGCTTTACAGGCTGATGGTGCGTATCAGATCTGTTTGTGCAGCTTATGCCTAACACCCTTTGAACAGAATTCACTGCTCCTTTTCTCATAGACGGCTTTGTGTCTAGGATTTGGTTATGCTCAGTACATGACCAGCTTTTGGCTATTCCGCCATCTGCATTTGAAGTCTCCTGTCTAGACTACATGATCAGTGGTGGGAAAATCAGGAGGGATCTGTAAACGCTGGTTGCAGTTTCCCGGCTGAGATTAATGAAGAAGGAGCTAAGATTTTGCAAGGCTCTCTTGCAACTCTCTATATCTGAGTTAAATTATCGGCTCAGTTTCAGTGGTTTATCCAGATTAAATTGCACTGAAATGGAGGCCTTGAGAAAATGGCTACTTTCATCTTACAGTACAGTTGTATAAGGTTTATGTCAATTAGCTTACACTGACATTTTTCTTGAAAAATCCCTTGCTTTGATCTGGCAAATTTAGGTCTTTGTAAGTCTGATGGTCAATTATGTTTGTTAGAAAGTCTTTACAAGGGTGAAAATTGTCACGATCACAGTCAAATCAGGTAAGGTTTTAAAGCACCTGGTATCCATCGGCAGTCTCCATTAAAAGTACTAACCAGAGCTGACTCATCTTAGCTTCCAAGATCAGACAGGACCTGATGCGTTTTGGATATTTATTCTACAATATACAACTTTGAAAATATTACATTACATTTAAAAGATGTGAATAATTATACCCCCCCCCCCCAAAGTATAGGAGGGTGTGTGTAAATGACTTTGAGAGCCACTGCAGTGAAGAGATTTGTGTGTTGGACTAGGACTACAGAAGACCAGAGTTCAAATCCACACTCAGTCATGAAAAGATGACTATTTATTCATTCATTTATTTACAGTATTTATATTCTGCCGTTATCACCCCAAAGGAGACTCAGGGCGGATCGCAGAACATACACAGCTTCATGAGAACCACCATCCTCTTAACATTCCCCCAGTAACAACAAGAGTATCCTTCTGGGCAGCTAAACCAGGAAATCTCAATTGGATGGCCCCACAAGGGTCTTCCTCCAGGGGCAAACCATGAATTAAATATCGAATGCCGATTGAATAGCGAATCTCCTATAAGGTGTTAGTTCTAACCTTTAAGGCCTTGTACGGCCAGGGGCCGATGTATCTCAGAGACCGCCTTTCTCCCTACCAACGCACCAGTCACCTCGACCCTCTCAAGTAAATCTTCTCACTGTACCAGGCCCCAGGGAAATTCGCCTGGAAACTACAAGGCGCAGGGCATTTTCAGTCTCTGCCCCAGTTCTATGGAACTCATTGCCACCTTATATAAGAGCCATCTGTGACCTGCGGTCCTTCCCTCAAGCACTTAAGCCTTGGCTCTTTGGCAGAGCATTTGAGTTGTAATCTAAATTATAAATTGTTTTACTTGTTAATGTAAGCCTACTCTGTTTTACTCTGTTTTATGTAAGTCGCCCAGAGCACTTCGGATGGAGGGCGACTAATGAAATAATAATTTGATGATGATGAAGAAGATGAAAACAGAATCAGAGGTGGAGTGGGCAGTTCAAAAGACAACCTGGCAAAATGGCACTACCTAAAAGAATCCTCCACCCTGTGCGACTATGGAGCAGAACAGACAACTCCACATCTGTATGCTTGTCCATGTCCACAATGTCCTGCCTCGTGTACAGAGGAAGAATTGTTTGAGGCTACAGACAATATTGAATATAACAAAAATATAATGTGTATTGAATCACAAAGCACAAGGTACAAACTGAAGGGGCAGTGTAATAAGTGCCCCTCAAGCACAAATATAAGCCAATCAATGGCTCTTGGCAGAGCATTTGAGTTGTAATCTAAATTATAAATTGTTTTACTTGTTAATGTAAGCCTACTCTGTTTTACTCTGTTTTATGTAAGTCGCCCAGAGCACTTCGGATGGAGGGCGACTAATGAAATAATAATTTGATGATGATGAAGAAGATGAATGGGCAACTTGGTCCCTGAACAGAATCAGAGGTGGAGTGGGCAGTTCAAAAGACAACCTGGCAAAATGGCACTACCTAAAAGAATCCTCCACCCTGTGCGACTATGGAGCAGAACAGACAACTCCACATCTGTGTGCTTGTCCATGTCCACAATGTCCCTGCCTCGTGTACAGAGGAAGAATTGTTTGAGGCTACAGACAATATTGCCCGTTTTTGGTCAAAAGATATTTAGCCGCTTGTGCTCCTTCTATTTTTATCAGTTTTATACTAATGTATGCAATGCTTTTGATACAAAATAAATAAACAGAACATACATATTTGGCAAATATTCAGTGCCGTTTTATACACAACTAAACAGACTCCCCCCCCCCCCCAGGTCCCTGGTAGTGCAATAGGTTAAACCACTGAGCTGCTGAACTTGCTGCTCCCGCTGTCCGCCCCAACTTCTGCCAACCTAGCAGTTCGAAAACATTCAAATGTGGCTAGATCAGTAGGTACTGCTTCGGTGGGAAGGTAATGCACTCCATGCAGTCATGCCGATCACATGACCTTGGAGGTTGTCTAAGGATAATGTCGGCTCTTGGGTTTAGAAATGGAGATGAACACCCACCTCCAGAGGCAGACATTACTGGACTTAATGTCAGAGGAAAACATTTGCTTTTACCAGACCTTTTGAACACACGATTATACATAGATAATAGGTATATATGTTGAATTTGGAAGGTGCTCAGTTCCAGTCTTGGGGTGGGAGGTGCTGTTGCTCCATCTCTGCAAAAGAGCTAGTTCATGACTTATTTCCTTCTTTTGGCTTGCCAACATTCCTTCCGGGTGCCTCAGAATACCAACCCCACTGTTTTATGAGTGATACCAATTTATGTAATCACAATTTTTTTTCAAACCGTTAAGTAGGTGGAAGCTGGGCTGAAGGCCAGGAACTCACCCTGATTCAGCTCTGAACTGGCAGCCTATCGACTGACAAGATTGACTACAGCTTGTGTTTAACCTGCTCTGCTAAAGCGGGCCCTAAATAGACACTGTCATACTTTGGACATGTCATGATAAGACAGGACTCACTTGGTAAGGTAGAAGGCAGTATGAAAATAGGGAGACTACATTTTTGTTGGATGAACCCAATCAAAGAAGTCATGACCCTGACTCTGCAAGACCTGAACAGAGCTGCTGAAGAGAGCATGACTTGGAAATCTCCCATTCATGGGGTCACACAAAAAAATGAAAGTTGATTTGGTGGCATTTAACAACAGTAACCCATATTCTCAAACTCCCTGGATTGAAGTGCTTTAAAGATACCAAATTCTGTCTGATTTTGGATGCTAAGGTTGGTCAGTCCTGGTTAGTACTTGGATGGGAGATTGTCAATGAAAACCAGGTGCTGTAAGCTATATTTCTGCGGAAGGAATTGCAAAACCACCTCTGAGGATTCCTTGCCTAAGAAAATCCTATGAAATTCATGCGGTCATGCCAGAAGTTGACAGGCAACTTGAAAGCAGACACAATGTTTAAATATTTTTAGGATCATTGCTGCCTAATAAAACACAACATCACAAGGATGCTGCCCTTCAGAACAGAGGAAAACTGATCTGTGTGGATTCGGTGGTATGTTTCACAAACCTAGCTAGCTTTTGGGACTGTACTTCCATTGTTCCGATGTGAGCACGGCTACTCTCTTCCTGTGACCCACATGTGAGCGTTACTTAGCCATTTCCTTTTAAAACCATTGCCCTGAGAAAATGGATGCATTGCTCAAAGAAAGATATAAGCCCCTCATTGTTAGAGATGCTAGAAGGATGCAGCCCTGGTTTTTCTTCCACCACCCATCAATTCCTCCCATCTTCCTGAACTCAAATATATACTAGACGTTATTTCTTTCTAGCGGTTGGCAAGGACACGGGGGGAGGGTTGCTGAACATCTGTTTCACATCTAACCTGGAACTAAACTTCTGTACAGGGCTTCTCTTTCCCCTACTGTATATTGATTCAATTACGAGGCTCAGCTAGTGCAAACGATTGGCATTATACAGGCCCCTGGTACAAAGACATTGTGTTTCCCATCCCCATAGAAGAACTCTGAATTAATTACAACATCCTCCACTTCACTCAGAAATGTTAGCTCTCACAGAAAAGGGATTGCCTTCTTGGGGGGGAAAAGAAGTTGAGCATGAGTCAAGAGGTCCCCCTTCCCCAGGAATGTCTTGGGGTGCCTGCTATGTTTGGTTTTTGCCTTTATATTTTGCCTTATATTTGAAAATGTTCTTTGTTACCATGCATGAGTCCTTGGCCACAATTTTATTGGTGTCACAGTTTTAAATACTTGTAGTTGTACATTGTGGAGGATCTCTAATGTGATGGATGTACAGTCAGCCCTCCACATTTGCAGATTTAGCTTCTACAGATTTGATTGTTATTATTATTATTAATAATAATAATAATACATCTTTATTTGTATACCTCCCTATCTCCCCAAAGGGACTCAGGGCGGTTTCCAACATATAAGGCAAAACATTTGATTGCCAAGAAAAGAAATCATACAGATTAACATAAAAGCATCATAAAACACAAAATCATACCAGACCATCACAATAAAAAAAATCAAGCCAATTACAATTATAACTCCATCTGACATGGTTCAATAAAACCAATGGCTAGGACTACCAAAAGGGCTTTTGTTACTTTTTGTTATAATAATTGCACATTGGGGAAACTTCAGGGGCTCTTTTCTCCCTCACTTTTGGGGTGAAACTTGCTACAATGGTAGAGCACATTTACTACTGTTAGCCTGCCAAATTTCAGATTTTGGGGGAAATTTCATTTTATAAACAACATTTTTTAAACAAAATATTCATACATCAAAAACATTTTTTTAAAGTTACAAAAGCTATCTCATTGAATGTCTTTCATCTTATTATATAACATTATATGATAGATACATGATAGAATCATAGAGCTGGAAGTGACCCCAAAGCCATCCAGTCCAACCCCCTTTTTTCTGCCATGCAGCAAAAGCACACCTGATAGATGAATCATAAAATTAAAAATAAATATGTTCCTAGTTTGAAAATATTATTTTTTGTTTAATTGTATAGTCCATACTTTGAAAGTAGTCGTTGTATTCTAGAAACTTCGTTTTTGTGCCAAAACCTATGTTAAATTGGCGGAGACACTAAAAGATTCTAGAGCAAAATGTGCTTTAGCATGATGTCCCTCCCACAAAGACAAAGTTTTTGCAGTTTAATAAATTTTTCCCATGCTTTTATTATAGAACCAATTAGGAAATGAAATTTATAACCCAGTAACAAAAATCATAGTGTAGAATATTAACCAATTTATTGGAACTCTGGCTGGCTACAGAGGGGCATATCTCTTTCTCCTCTAACCTGATTGGGGTTTTGTGATGCTGAGCACTGAATTCTGAGAAATGTAGTTTAGGGCAGTGCCTTTTGCATTCACTGGCATAGGGCTCCTCACCTTCCCAAACTACATTTCCCAGAATTCTGTGCTTCTCCCCAGGTAACTCTGCTTTCTCCTTACTTTCCCTCTTCTAATGGTGAGAGGTCATTAATTTAGAGAGGAAAGATAGCCTTTTTGGCTTTGCCTTGCACTGCGTATGAAACTGACTTTGGGAGCCTTCTGAGATTTACAAAATGAAAATGAAAAAGTATGGGTTTGATTCGTAAGTTTTGATTCGTAAGTTTTGGGAGGGGGGATTCCCACGCTTCATAAATAGTTTTATAAGTACGAAAATAATCCAATTTACAACACTTTATGATTTATTTATTTATTTTTGCGCAAGCCTAGTATAGATAGATAGACAGACAGATAGCATAGGGAAGGGTTAACACCCTTGTGGTGTTCATTTTGCTGTCTGGGCCCCTGTGCAGAAGATGGTGCCTCACTTTCTGTCCCTGTGATCATTGGATTTTGGAAAATCTGGCTTGTGGTAGAAACAGGGATTGTTGATAAAGCTTCAGTGGAGACACCATTTCCCCATAATAATTCTTTCAGCAGTGAATTTCCCTTCCTAGGGGTAGATTTTTCTCATTTCCTGTTGTCTCACCCTCCATTCTTAACTATGAGTCATTTGTTAGTCAGATGTCTATAACTAGTAGGCTTGTTTGATCCAAAAAAATAGTTCAAAACTCGTTTCGGCTGTACGGAGCACTGGTGGTTCGATTCTAAGTCAATTCCAATTTTCTCAGAAAAAATGTTCAAAACTTTTCAAAACTTCTGAGACTTCCGAATCCTTCCCTAATGGTTATTTCCTTGAGTGCTCTTTACTTGGAAAGTAATTGTTTGGGGCCGGAGAGATAGCGCAGCGGTAACAACAGCTGTGCTGGCAATCTGAAGATCTGAATATTGCAGGATCGAATCCCGGGCTGAGTTAGATGCCAGCTGTAAGCCCTGTCTACTGTTTACCCAAGCAGTTCAACAGCCCAGCTGTGAATTAACAACAAATTGGGGACCATAAAAGTGGGGAAGGACTTTTGCACAGACTTGTTTGAAATAGGCTGACGGAGAAGGGAGAGGCGGAAGTGGTGGAAACAAGAGGCTCCTGTCATGAGGATGGAACAACAGCACCCCCTTGTGGCGTGATGGCGCAATGACGCAGGGACATAACAACAATGGAGCATTCACACCCGATGACGCCCACCTGTATGACGCAGCCAGGAAAGAAGAAGTCCTTCTAAAAACTGCACTGTATTTGTCTATGTGTAATTGTATGTCTTTCCGACAGGGACTGAGTTAAGGTGGCGGCTTCTTTAAACAACAGGAAGGGGGGAGAGCAAAATATACACTCACAATGAGGATAATAAAGAGTATATTTTGTGAATAACACAGTAGTACTTAGCACATTATATCATGTACAATATATAACAAACATAAATGCAGTAAACAATATGAAGCAGTCATTCTGTAGATAGCAGTGGCAGGGGAATCAATCCCCAAGCACTTACTCACGCGGCAAGAGTCCCGTGTGTTGGAAATCCTAATGCGGATAAAGTTTGAGTAAACTCAGTCCGAAACGGCGAACGGTTCGCCGAGACGGGGGATGCCAAGCGTCCAAATCAAAATATTTGTAATCCAAATAAGGAATCCAACGGGTTGATGAATCTGGAAATCCAAGCGCTAAAATCGTTTCGCCTGTATAGGGCTTCCTCTGGACCCGGGACATAAGCAGGTAGCAGGTACAATGCCCTTAAATCATGCAATGGAATATAATAGACATATATGTCTTCTGGTCAGATCACAGATGACGCCCACCTGTATGACGCAGCCAGGAAAGAAGAAGTCCTTCTAAAAACTGCACTGTATTTGTCTATGCGTAATTGTATGTTTTTCCGACAGGGACTGTCTGTCGTATGTGTATTGTAATCCGCACTGAGTCCCCTTCGGGGTGAGAAGAGTGGAATAGGAATAAACAGTATTATTATTATTATTACTCCAGAAAGGGGGGTAGCAAAGGAAGAAAATTCATCCACTTGGTTTTAAAATGCTTCCCAGGCTCACAAGGGGAAACGAGAGGGAGGAAAGTCATTTACTGGGCATTAAAACACTTTCCAGGCTCACGAGGGGAGACGAGAGGGACAAAAGTCATCTACTGGGTTTTAAACCGCTTCCCAGGCTCACAAGGGGCGAGAGGGAGGAAATTCATCTACTGGGTTTTAAACTGCCTCCCAGGCTCACAAGGAGAGACGAGAGGGAGGAAAGTCATCTACTGGGTTTTAAAACACTTTCCAGGCTCACAAGGGGAGACAAGAGGGAGGAAAGTCATCCATTGGGGTTTTAAACGGCTTTCCAGGCTCACAAGAGGAGACGAGAGGGAGGAAAGTCATCCACTGGGTTTCAAAGCACTTTCCAGGCTCATGAGGAGAGACAAGAGGGAGGAAAGACATCTACTGGGTTTGAAAACACTTCCCAGGCTCACGGGGGAAGACAAGAGGGAGGAAAGTAATCTACTGCGTTTTAAAATGCTTCCCTGGCTCATGAGGGGAGATGAGAGGGAGGAAAGTCATCTACTAGGTTTTAAAACACTTTCTTTCCAGGCTCATGAGGGGAGATGAGAGGGAGGAAATTCATCTACTTGGTTCTAAAACACTTCCCAGGCTCGCAAGGGAAGAGGAGAGGGAGAAAAGGCATCCACTGGGTTTTAAAAAGCTCCCAGGCTTGAGCTGAGGCAAGGGACCAGAAGTGGGGAAATGCTGAATCATTTCCGACTCACTCACTGCTTCATAACAGAAATGGTGGAAAAAACTTTGAAAGTGCTTCAAAAAGCCAATATTTCTGAATTTATTCCGAATTATGAAGATTCCAACTGAACCTAGCCATGCTAATAACTAGGGAACTGCTTTTATTAACTATATAATGAGAACATATCAATTAAATCCATAAAAGTTAACCTACAAATATGGAGGTCAGAGTATACTTTCCTTTGAGACATATAGAGACTGGCACATGGATCAAAAACTGCATTTGCATTGTGATTTTCAGAAATTGAACACCAGTGTTCAGATGCTAGCTATGAGTGGACCTTTCTCACTATTGTCTGTTTTCTAAGCACTTGAAAGTGCCTCCCATGAAATTATGGCTTTACTTAAGGACATTTATGAAGCTCAGAATGTTCTTCCCCACAACAACATACCAGAAATGTATATCTTTTTGTCCAGAATATCTACACAATGTGTTTAGCTTGAATTGTATGGAAGAAATTAGCTTCAAGTTGGAGTCTTGCCTTTGGAGTTGTATAAAATGACAGGAGCAATTGCAACAGATGGCTTGAGACAGACCACATCCCACTACTTCTGTACATACTCAGTATACTGCACTGGGACACAATACTTGTATTCATTTAAAATGGTTGTCAGTGGCCATGGCTGCTGTGATAAGAGCAATGTCTGGGTATACTGGTTTCAGGGTGGGGGAACTCTTGCAAGCACTAACTCTCTGTAAGATTTTTGCAACCTAAAGATTTTTTAAAAAGGAGACGTAAGGTCAAGGACAAAGTGATTGAAAAGCAAAAACAATTATTTTTTCATTAGAAGATAAAGAGAGCAGTAGAAACCAAACAGAATAGGCTGTATTCAATACAGACTGTTTCTTAAAGGAAACGACAAATGCTAAAAACCCTACTCATTGGCAAATATAAGGAGATTATGGCTGCTCCTGGGCAGTCATTTAATCTGAAACAGATGTGAATTTAAGAGATCTGGTTCACTCTGGAGTGCCTAAACAGGCACCCCAGGAACAGGGTGAAAGATCAAAAAGAGTCCACACATCCACTGGATCTCTGAAACCACATTCTGATTTAAATTAGATGCTTCCATCAAAACCCAGGAATCTATTTATATTATTTCCCTTACCTCCTGACAAACAGCTTCCCCAGCTCAACAAAGCAAGGCAATCGTTTTGAATTTTCCCATGGGAACACTGGGCTTTCAGGAGGAGGCTTTCCTTACCTCCTGGCTAAACTGTGCAGATGCCTTGTATTCCAACTGCTTTCCCACTGCGGTTTACATGAGCATTCCATCTTTGACATTTGCTCCTTCCTGTGCCTTGCTTAGACACAGGAGGGATGAAATGGATTTTCTTACTGGAGTCAGGATTTCAGGTGAGTCTTTTTATATGCTATTTCTGGCTAGATGCTTTTTGGAGCTCCTATCGCAAGGGGAGTGAACACAAGCCTGGAATATAGTGCCTGTGTGGATAGGTCCTATGAGGGATCTTGCAAAGCTTAAAGAAGCTCCAGACTAAGGACCCTTCAACCCATATCAAAGTA